>CM076580.1:722168770-722539184 GCA_034641835.2 Pinus albicaulis | reverse complement strand
TTCGGTCAATTTCTTGGCCTTGCTTGCTTGGTCAGCTCTTCGGACTATTTTTTCTATTTGTTTGGCTTTGTTTTAGCCTTGTCTTCACTTGTCTGTGTCTGAGATTGCTTGTTTTTCATTTTTCCATAGTAAACTCGGCTGGCGCGCTTTTTAGCGTGACAGTCGCGCCCATTGGCGCAGGTTGCCTGTGTATCACCCGCGCCATTGCCTTTCTGGCGCTAATTTCAAGCTCACAGTCGCGCCAATCCTATGAGCTATTAGGGTTTGCTGTGTTTCATGCTTTCTGGGACTGACTTGTGATTTTGATCTTGTTTTTTCGGCTGTTTGAGTGCACTGGAGCCTAGTTTGACTGATTGTAACCTCCATCCTTTGGTTGTTTGCCTATTTCTTTCGATTTTGCATTTGAGCCCTAGGGCATCTAGGTGCTTTTGTGAGTCGAGCCTCCCTTGGGAGTTTTTGGTTTTCATTCATTCAGTCGACTTTGGGATTGCTTCCTTGCATTCGTTTCACAGTTTTCTATCATTTTATTGCGCTTTTTGAAGTGACTGATTTCGTTTTCATTCGAATTTCGCTTTGCTTCATTTTGGGCCTAGATTACATGGCTCATTAGTGTCTTTGGGAATTTTCTTGGTTTTGAGAGACTTTTGGTCGATTTGAGATCTGATTGTTTGTGCCATTGAGTGAAATCTGCTTGTTTTTGCTCTCTTATTATCATTTCTCAAATTGCTTCTCATTTGTTTTCGGTTTGTTTAGTGCATCTAGCTCTCAAACATTGAAAATAAAAAAATCTCTTTTGCTTTTGGTTGATTAGTGCAAATTAAAATCTTTTCGATGTTATTAGTAATTAGTGACTTTGAAAGAAAAGTTTTTAGTTTCATTAGCTGCATTAGAGATATCACTGATTGTCTTCCGATCATTTTGTTTGTGTAAAAAGCTCTTAACTCTTCTGTAGCTAGCTTTCATCGAACGAAATGATATACTGTGGCATGTAGTTTTGCATTTAGGAGATTTTTGAGACATCACATTCGTTAGGGCCTGAAAACTGAAACGTAATTGAAGATCAACTTTAAAATCTACTCAATTTACACTAAGGCAGCATTGAAATCTAATGAAACACATTTAGAGGTCTAGGCTAGAGACGTGTTCCGGTGTCTTAAAACCTAGTAGCTGTCATTCGCCTCTTGGCTTTAGACAGCACTAGTACGGACTTGTGCTCCCCGTACCGTCGCGTATATAAAGGGAGACCCCTCTAGGTTTCAATCCTTTATCCATAGGAAGCCGAGTCTGCCGCCCTATACCCGTGATACACCGGACACAACATTCGGGGAGATTTCCTGCACGTATGGAAAGTCCTTGGTTGATTTCTCTTTCATTATTGAAACCAAGGTGTATATTGCAGTTCACGGTTATTTGGTACACCCTTTTGCCTAGTATTCTTGAGTAGTCATTTGATCTTTTCTGACTCCCTAAATTTGAAAGGATCACCAAGCGCTTGTCCTTTCACGCTTGTGTCAAATTTGAAAGAGATAGAGTCACCTTTTCAACCGTTTCTCGACTCTTAAAACATGAAACGGTGAAGTTTCTTATTTTTCAATGTGGTAAAAAATTAATCACCCACGATCACACGCCTTGTTAGATTCTTCTTGTTGACCGTTTGATTGTGTGTCTTGACTCTTTTTCAGCCCGTGTGTGTGTTTGATCTTTTTCTCTTGTCGTTACTACCACAGTGGCGGAACCCTCGGTTTCGTCTACTGGTAGTCCTTATACGGACGATTCATCAGAGGTTTCCCAATCCTCTGCTGAACCACAGCAGCCCATTGTTTCCTAGTTTCCTGACAGGGGACCGGTTCTTTCTGAGCAACCCTTTGGGGGACCAGTTGAGTTCAATTGGCCCTTTTCTGACCCTTGGTCTGAATTGAGATTAGGATCTGATTTCCTTTCTCTTACATCGGGTTCGCCTTTTATAGCTGTTGTTTTTCCTCCTAGTCCTCGCCGTCTATTTCAAGATCTAGCGGTAGGCTCAAACATGAGTGATTCTGGTGAGGAAATCCCAACGTCTGGTGAAGACTATCAGCTCTTCCCACGAAGATTATTTCCAGGAGAAAACTCTGAACCAGCTGTTATGTCATCGTCTAGTCCCTCATTACCACCAGGGTACAGGTCCTTGGGTCAGATCATTTCCGCCGCAGCCTCTATGGGAGTGTCAGCTCCTTCTCCGAGGCTGGCTGCTCCTTCACTAGGGGTGTCTCCTCAGACACTCGTCACTTCTGTACCCGTTCGACCCACTGTCTGTGTGGCCGCATCTGCACCCGCTGTCACGACACCCTCCGCAAGGGCTATGCCGCCTCCTGAAGACGTTTATTTAGCAACTGCTATGCCGGAGAACATTTCTCCGGAGGAGTATCGGTTGTCCCTACAACAGCCGAACCCCGAGGTTGGACCATCCTCCCAAGATCCCAACCGCTTTTATTTTTCGCACTATGCACAGGATGGTACACCCATGTATGCTTTTCCAGGTCAGTATGATGAGCACGGGGACATTTTGCGTCTACCCACTTCTGAGGCTCACCTCCATGCTCAAGGTTTACCTTATAACCAGGCTTATAACCCGCAAGGGCAACCTTTCCAAGGCCAACCTTCGGGCCAACCTGGCTATCCTTATGACCCACAGGGGCAGCCCGTGCAAGGCTATCCTGCGAGCCAGCAAGGGCCATCGTACGGTCCGCAAGGACAGTATTAAAACCCTTCCAGTCAGCCTGTGTAGCCTCAGCCGGGGTACCAACCGGGACCAGTCTATGGTCTTGGGGGGAAAATCCAGCCTTCTCAACCTATGGAACCATAGTATCCTGTTGTTTCCAACGTTGCATATCAGCCGGGACCATCCTATGGTCCTGATCCAGGTCAAACCGGTTACCAATGACTACCTAGCTCTATTCCTCCACCAGGCCAACCAGCCCATCCGGTACAACCTGGTGTTCCGCCTCCAGGCCAACCAGCCCATCCAGCACAACCTGGGGCTCCTTTACAGCCAGGTCAACCTACGCAACCAGTGCAGCCTGTCTATCCGGGTCAACCTGTTCACTCAGGGCAGATCACTCAGCCGGGTCAACCTATTCACTCAGGGAAGCTCGCTCATTCCATTAACCCTGCCCAGCAGCCGATTTATTCAATGTCGCAGCCAAATCAACAGCTGCGCCCTAGTTATCAGGCTTTTAGAGTGTCAAAAATGTGCACCAAAAAAAAAAATGGTGATTCTGCATCACCACTTTTCAAAATCGGGTGCTTTTTATGCTACCAAAAAAAAGTAGGTAACATTGCGGTTACCTATTTCATCGGTAACATTGTTTTCTACCCGATACTTCTGCTGAGGAAGAGCGTCTTTTGTATCTAGAATGGTTAGATGAAACCCGCCATTTAGCTGCTTTAGTCATTGAATCACAAAAGAAGCGGGTCAAAGCTCACTTTGATCAATCAGTTTCCCCACGTTCCTTTATCGAAGGCGACCTCGTCCTCCTATACGATCAAGCACATGACAAGCTTGGGGCCGGTAAGTTCCAACCGATGTGGCATGGGCCCTACATAGTAAAACGCGTTTTGAAGAATGGGGCTTATGAGCTTATAGATTATGAAGGAGTTCCACTAGCGCAGCCCAGAAATGGGCTGTACCTCAAAAAATACTACGCTTGAAGTAATTTTCGGTGTGGTGTGTGTACATAAGTGTGTTATTTCATTTGTGTGCATGTGTGGTGTGGTTTGCAATGTAAACATCTTTCTGCTGATCGGGTCTTCCTGATTGTGCAGATGTCCATCAATCCGTTTGCTGGTTTCACGGATGGTGCCTCCCGCAGTACCAGGAGCCTGTCTTCGGCAGCCTGGGTAATCTATGATCCTGCTGGTGAGTTGGTCAACCTGCAAGGTGTGTGTCTAGGACATACTACAAATAACATCGCGGAATATAGTGCTGTGTTAGAATTATTAACCGAGGCTGTAAACCTCGTTATCCGTGAATTACTTGTATATCTAGACTTGCAACTTGTAGTATTACAACTGAACGAACACTATTCTGTAAGAAACCCATCCATTTTACGTCTGTATCTGCGTATACGTTTACTGGAAAGAAATTTTGACTACATTACATATCAACATATACCCAGGCATATGAATGCATTAACTGATGCAGTAGCTAATTTGGTTCTAGATAGACATTTGTGCAATTTGTAAATCATCATCACATGTAAAAGAAAAACCCATCTAGAAATAGATATGTATATATATAGACATCGGATGCTTGCATGGTGTGCATCACATTAAATAAAAAATATACATGTTCATCTTAATACATCTGGAGACGACATGTCTCTCAAAAAATATGCATGATAAAAGCCCTAGGAGTCTAATCCGCATGGTGCTCATGATAACAAGTGACTACACGCACTAAGCGTCTCAGAATTCGATGGAGGCGACTAGGCACTCCCATCGCATGTCTCTGGTACGCCATCGGTACATCCGCCAGCCGGGCGAAATCTGGGATCCCTCAGGCAATACCCTCTGCCTGAGGATCAGGTGCGGGAAGAGTTTTCCGTGCGATAGGAGACATACCAGCTGGTCTCTCTGGGCCCACGTCTGCATACATATAAAATGTGTCAGGAAGAACATGTATTAACAAAAAAAATCATAAAACATAAAATCAAAAGGAGAAGATATTGTACCCAACTCCTCGTCCCAATCATCTCCCTCTGGCAGTGGGAGATCTGGGTCTCTAGTGAAATCGGTTCCTGCATAGGGCCAGTCTTCCACTACAATCAACTGACGCCGCAACCACCCAAAAAACTCCGGCCTCCAGGACATATGTTGGCCTCCTCCAACTCTGGGCATTAGTGCCGCCCAGCGAGCCATTCTTGGCTCTCGTTGAATTGGCTCAGCTAATATGGCCCCTTGGCCCTGGAAGATTGGTAATCGTTCCAGAATGAACGATACCAGGATAGAACCATAGCCAAACTATTTCAGTTTGGCCTGCTTACACTTCGTGAGCTGTCTCTTGATATTTATCGTCACTGTTGTGGCCCAGTCGAATAATAGGGGACTCATGCACTCTGAGGCCAGTAGGAGTTGGGCCTTTGTTTCCTCGTGCGGTGCCTACGATCCCGCGGCCCGCGTGATGGTATGAAGCACTACCCTGAGTGCTAGATCAGGAATAGTATGGATGTCCACCTTTCCACTTCCTGATCCCAGTCGTGCCCCTCGGCACACTCGTGCCATCACTTGATCCATCTTCTCACCAGACGGTCTGCTCCCTGTCAATATGGGCACTAGACCTCTGCGCGATAATCTGGTTATGAAGTATACGTCAGAGACCTCCAGTTCTAATACTTGATCCTGCAACTTGAACACTTGTTCATGTTCGTCCCATATGTTGATCACGTACTGTAGGAGCTCAGGCTGAGCTCGTAAGAAAGGTGTCAGGAAGAACATTTTAAGCCCACAGTTCCTGAGGGCATTCATGCAAGTCTCATTCTCCATTGCTTGTTCATCCTCTTCCCCGTGCTCCCTCTCTTTTCACTCAATGACCATTATGATCAGTTGCCTGCATTCACATGGTCAATAAACTTCAATTAGACCTCTGTTGTCCTTAAAAAATCATGCAATTAACTCATTGTATGAAAATTTCAAGCAGAAAATTGGATTGCGCCGCTGGCGCAGGCCCTTTGGAAATAAAATGCCATTGGCGCGGGTCCGTGCCGGATACCTGCGCCAATGGGCAGAGCCCTAAAAATTAAAAAATTTCCTCACAGAAGTCTAATATGCAATAAAAATTTATGAAAAATGGATTGAAATGGAGTACAAAGAAGCGCCGCTTACCTAGAACAAATGGTAATCTGAATGGTAGCCCGGATCGGTCGCAATCGCCGTCAGAAGTTTGCACACAAAATGGACCACTTCTGCTCTTCAGTGAGGTAAATAGTGAAAAGTAATTTTATTTTTACCATTTGACATATTTATAAATTTTTAAACTCATAATAGGTTTTGAAAGTTATTTTTCTGAATATTTTAATATACTTTTGTCAAAAATGGGTTTTACACTTGCTTTTTGTGTAGCAACAGGTTTTTTATGCGACTTAAACGGTGAAACGAGTTGTGTTTTATAATTTTTCAGACTCGGTAAATACACGAAAAGGTCACTTTGGAGTCATATTTTAGCTCTTTTCTGACTCTCTAAACATGAAAAGATTATCGAGGCCCTTGTCATTTCGATCTCGTTAAGGTGGACACGAATCGACATCTACCCAGTATACGTTTACCCCTTTTTCGGGTTGGGATGGATTATTTACGAAAAAGGAATACCCTAGCCTATCACGACTAGGAGGTTTTCTCAGATATTGTTTTCTACCTTTTCGGGTCTGAGGAACTATCTACGAAAAGGGACCGCTGGAGTTTACTTTTCTGCTGTCTTTTCAAACTCTCCAAATATGAAAAGACGCCGAGTTCTTCCTTTGTCAGACTCGTTAAACCCTGATGACATCAGATTCAGTCGAAATGACATTCTTCGAGTCGCACCTTCCTAGGGCTCGTTAAATGTACTAGGATGGATTTATATTAAAAGAATATGCTATCCCCTTCAAGCTTGTTATAAAAAATAATTGGGGTACTCACTAGAAATGGTGGGGGAAAAAATGGAACCAGCATCATTGTCGTTTCGGCAGTATGTCGCTCTTGAACATGACACTTGTTTGCATTCGTTTCGGGTTGGGGACATCTCATCTCATTTTTCACTTGCCTCCGTGGGTTTGGGTAATCCCTTTTGACCTCTCATCTGCTCTTTGCTTCGTCACCATGACCTCTGATCCGTTGATGTCAAATACTGCCACATCCACTATTGTGCCGTTATATGTTCAAGAGGTGTTGACCTCTGCAAAGTATCAACCGTCCTCTGATTCTCATACAATCCTGATTCACAAAAAACATCATGTTACTCTGTCTCGTGTCGATGATGTGGGAAACATTATGGCCCACCTTCGATCAAGGTCACTTCCTGTCGACTTCAGCTCATTATCTGGGAAGCTGATCTAGAGACTCCCTTATGGTACGTTCGAGCCTGCATGCCTCAATGGCAGGTTTTTCGCATTCGACGTGAGGTTTTCATCATTTGCCTCCGATCGAGTGATTCTACGGGTGTTCAACGCCAGCTCATTGATTCACATGTCGTATATTTTAGCTATAAGTACCTTGAGGGCCATTGTCATTATTGGTGGTTCCTCTCGCGTCTGTTAACATCTTTCATCATTGGCTAGTAATCAAACGATGTTCTTGCATGTTTGACTTTGGCTTACATATTCGCATGCTTGAACTTGTACTTTGTTCGGGTCAAGATAGAGCGCAAGACCCTGGATTGTGTCTGTTGTAATCCAGGCTGCAATTTTATGGATTATTATGATCATGACTCACTGATTGAATGGATACAACCATACCTGAGTCTATTTATCGATCCTCTCTGGATGGCTGCGTCCATGCCTTGGATCTCGATTATTGTATACTCTGTTATGGATGGTGCGCCCATACCACACATATATATCATGTATCTGAGACATTAGTTGTACTTCGCTCCGCAGGTTTTTCAATGGCAGTGTTTTCAGTCGGCATGTTCTCGTAAAGCATTTCACCCCTCTCTCTCTCTCTCGGGCCTCATGCTTTAGGGGGAATATGTTATAAAGCAATTTGTCACCATCCCTGCCATTCCTCATCCCGCACATTGGAGGGCTCATTTCGTGACTTGTGAGCAGAGACAAGACTTGAAAATACTTTCATTGCATCCCTCCGAAGATGAGCTTTCATTGCCCTGAAGACATCTCTCTGCCAAAAACCCTAAAAATATCTCTTTTTCCATTGGCGCGGTTCCACAGTTTAGCCCTCATGCCAAGGGGGAAAATCCTCCAAAGAGGGCGCGCCAATTGGCGCTCTGTTATAGAGCCGCACCTACGCCAACCATATTAAGAGGTGTTTTTTAAAAATAAATGGCGGAAGTTTCGTCCTAACAAATCCCTGGACTGATATCTATCTTGAGTTGGGAGTTTTGGCTACAGATTTCCATAGAGAGGAAGTGGTTTGCCACCTGTCATGGAAGCTTCCTTGATGATAGGGCCAATCCCATAATTATAGGGATCCCAACTCCCCTTCCTCCATCTATAAAAGCTTGCCCGTTTCCTTTGCAAGCTAGTTCCGAAGAGCTTTCACATCCTTATGCTGAAAGAGCCTTCTTGATTCCCTAAAGGCCAAATCCAAGCAAGGAGACTATTGCCAGGTATCCGGAGAGAGAGGCTTGTCTCATCCTTGACAGGCTTTATCGAGACATGCTGTGCTGATGACCCGCCAAAGGAGAGTGTTGCGTCGAAGCTATGGTTGTATTCTTATTTTGACTCATTAATGATAAGTGACTATCGGTTATGGTTCCACTCTTGTTCTTAATTATGTCCATGAGTTATGTCCTCTTCCACTGACATATAGTTGTATATACTGGATTTTATGCTTGCGTTTGTGTTGTTTCTTGCATGTGCAGGGGTCCGATCACGGAGATCGTGAGGGCTGTGATCTGCCACGGCAAAGGAAGAGGAGTACCACCTCTTCTACAAACGACAGTGTTGGATTCCAGGTAAGCCTTCCTCGCAAGTCGGTTTATTTGCAATTAGGAACCTACACTGTAGCGTGTTTGATTGTTGCTAGACCCGATCTGGGCTAGTAGGGATCGCCTCTGTCCATAGAGGGGATTAACCTCTTCAACACTAGTTAATAGTTTTCTTTAATTTTTTTATAGGTTTTCATATGCTAATGAACAATAACATAGGCATGATAAAATTAAAGTTATGAAATAGTTCAAAGTTGCATGTTGTTAGGCCAGGCATTGGTAACTCGGCGAATGATGTCTTTCCATTCAAAAATATTAATTTTTACAATGAGAGGGAGACTCTTGGACTTCATATTCCATTGTCTCTTCACCTTATCATTTTATTATTTACATTATTTAACATTTTTTCCTATTCCATAAATATTAGGTGTCAACATCCTTGCCCTTAATCTAAAGGGATGTTGGTGAGTCCATTCATCATTTTGAATCTTTCAAGCTTTTCTATTCTAAGCGCTTTGGTGACTATTTTTGACATTTTTTCTCTTGTGGAGGAATGGCACAAGTGAATAGTCTTCTCTTGAACATGATGTTGAATCAAATGATACTATGTATTGAAATTCTTGGTTTGATCATAGAACTTTGGATTCTTGGGAAATTTTATTGTACAAGCATTGTCAATAAAAAGAGGAGTAGAATGCACCTATTTCTCCAGAAAATCTTCAATAATATTCCTATTCCACGTAATTTCCTTTGTCACTTCTGCATTTTCCACATGTTTTCATTTGCTGTGCAATCTATTGGAACTGATTGTTTTTGTGACCTCCAGGGGATAGCTCTTGATCCAAGACTCATAACTTAACCTGAGGTGGATACTCCATTTTATTTATCTCCATCAAATATGAATCGGAGTATGTAATCAAGTTGATATAATTAACCTTTGTATTCTTGAGTCTAATGTCTTGAGTTCACCTCAAGTACCTTATAAATATTTTTGCAGGAGACCAATGACCCTCATAAGGCTTTTTCATAAACCTAGAGAGGATTCCAATAACAAATGAAATATCTAGTCTTGTAGTATGGAGGTAGTTAATACTTCATACAAGTTGTCTATACTTCTTTTCATCCTCAAATTCATTTCCTTCGTGGATGTGAGATTTAAATTTTTTTCCATTGCAATGGTTAAAGGATTGCGCTCAACCATGCCAAATTTGTTTAACAAATTTCCCATGTACTTATTTTGAGAGAGGCATATAAAATCCAGATGTTGGGTTACTTCAATACCCAGATAGTACTGAACATATCTTAAATATAATCTCAAATCCATTCCTCAATTTTTTCTTTATGGTTGCAATGTAGTCTTCATTATTCCCTATCATCAATAGATCATTTACATACACCAGGAGATAAATAACAATTTTTCCAATTTTCTTGACAAACAAAGTTGCATCATTAAGGTGATAGTGTTTGAAGTTTAGATTCAAAATATTATTAATAAATTTCTCCTATGAGGCTTGTAGTACCTTTTTAAGGCCATACAAGGATTTGACAAGATTGCACACTTTTTGCTCTTGTCTCTTCACAATAAATCCTTATGGTTGAGACATAAAAACATTATCTTTCAAATATCCATTGAAGAAAGTAGTTTCTACATCAATTTGATGGACATTAAAACCATTATGAGCTACCAAGGAAAATGGAGTTTGGATGGTATCCCATTTTGTTGTAGGTGGGAGGGGGGGCGGGTGGGT
This sequence comes from Pinus albicaulis, assembly GCA_034641835.2. Lineage (NCBI taxonomy): Eukaryota > Viridiplantae > Streptophyta > Pinopsida > Pinales > Pinaceae > Pinus > Pinus albicaulis. The sequence goes on along the minus strand of CM076580.1, from coordinate 722,528,819 downwards.
GGTGCAGGGTGGGAATTGTCCTCATAATCGACCCCTTCCTGCGATGAAATTTTTTTTTCCACAAACCTAAATTTATTATTGTCAAGTGAGAAATTTTCTTTATACTTTTTCTTGAAGACGCACTTGAAGCCAATTGGTTTGGTTCCCAATGGAGGGTCCATCAGCTTCCAGGTTCCATTCTTTATTAGAACATCATACACTTTTCACATTGCTTTTTTACATTCATCGTGAGAAGAAACTTCTTTGAAGGAATTTAGTTCGAAATATGTAGACAAATTTAATTCACAATCATAAGAAACACCGATATCAATATTTGAATCAAAATTGTCTAAATCACCTCCATTTTTTCTAGAAGAGATACATGTTCTTGTCTTTCCAACCCCATCGAGATGAACACTTTCAAGTGTCTTAGTGAGCCATTTTGGAGGACCTTTCTGAGATGGCCCAGGCTATTTAGTTGACTAAGATAGGGTTTAATCAAGGTTTAACCTTCTAATTCTCTCAATCGTAACACTCAAATTGTCTTCATGAGGGGGAAAGAGTATTTTACAAGGAGATTGCACAAATTGATCCGGGATAGGGATCCCCCCTTTAAGATGTAGAATTGTGTTTTCAAGTTATTGAAAATATTTTTCTTTCCTAAATTCTTCCAAGTGATCAAGTTGTTTCTCAAAAACATTTCAAGACTTAATCGATTCAAGAAAAATCACATCCCTAGACAGTATAAAATTCTTATTTTATTCATCATAGAGACGATATTCATTGGGGGTATTTGAGAATCCCAAGAAGGTACATTTTTTACTCCTTGCACCAAGTTTTCTTCTATGTTCCTTAGGTATGAAGGAATATAGGTGGAACCAAAAACCATAAGATGCCTCAACAAAGGAATGTGGCCATACCACATTTGACAGGGAGTATTTTTTTTAGAGCATTAGATGGACACATGTTCTTAATATACATTGCATTTAAAACTGCATTAGCCCAAAAAAATAGCTTAACATTTTTTAAAAGCACAATTGAATGTACCATATTTATGATTTTCCTATTCATTCTTTCAGCTACACTGTTTTGTTGAGGATTATAAGGCACTATTGTTTGATGTTGGATCCCATGCTGGCAAAGGTATTTTTAAAAATATTTTTAAGTATAATATTTTCCATTATCAATAGGAATAGAGACAATACGATATTTTCTACTATTTTCAATCCAGATATGAAAGTTTTTTAAAGTCTGAAAATATTTATATTTAATCTTCAACAAATATACCCAAAACATTCTATTGTAGTAATCAATAAAAGACATTTTTCATTTGCAGAAGGAACATGCATATGGCCAAACAAGTGAGAATGAATCAGTTCAATCTTTCTACATGCTTTAGAAATAGAAACATGAAATCAGGGTTTGTTATGTTTTCCTAAGATATAAGCATCACATTGCTTAAGTTTACTATGAATGGTGGGAAACTAGTGACACCGTTTCTCTTCAATAAATGAAGTCTGTCATAGTTCATATTTCCAAATATAGAATGCTATAAGAGACTGGATGGTAGTGTACCTTCATCATACTAAGAACTAGATGCAAATTTTTATTCACTAGCTAGTTTCCTTGTAGCTTCAAGAGTCTCTGTTCTTCTATCCTAGTCATGAAAAATGAGTTGATAGATGCTTTTCTCACCTCAACATTTTCATCAATCATGTTGATGAAGTATCCTTGTTGTTGGATGCGAACCAAGGACAACAAATTTTTTCATGACTCTTGGAGGTAGAGAAAATCATGTAGAAGAAAGTTAGAGATACCAAGCAGATTAAGCCTAAATGGTGCTAAGCCCAAATGCCTTGTGTTTTGACTTGTCTACAAATTAGATTTGTTGGCTTGGCTTGAGCTTTAAATTGTTTACAAAATATCCTAATTTTAACTATATTAAGAAATATGTATAGATTTTTTTGTTTAGCTCCAACAATTCTAGAAACGCCCATGTATGTAACTCCATCGTTTGTATGTGTTTCTTTCGAATTTAATATTTCAATTAATGTCGTGAATGCAAATGGTGACAATGGATGGGCACTTAAGTATGTGTTATACATGAGTTTTAAGTGACTCGAAAGGTTTGCTATGTGTGGGTTGTTCTTGCGTGCTTTCAGAACATTTTGACGTAAAATAAATATTGAAAAATATGGGTCTCACCTATTTAGATTTATAATGAAAATATAAATAAGAAAGTGTGCAGTTATGAGTACGAATACTTCAAAGGTAGACAAATTTGGTGATTTTGTGGGTTATGAGTGGTTTGTGTTTTTTCCCAATTGATCGAGTTAATGAATTTGATTGTAATTGACAAATTTGGTAACTTAATAAGTTATGAGTGGTTTCTGTTTTATTGAAATTTTTGATTGAGTTAATGGATTCGATTTTAATTGTTTGAACAGAAATTAAAAAACAAAAAAATCACAATTTTATTATGTAAATCAGGAATACAATTATATTTTGCAACCACACCTTCTGTGTGTGTAATCTTGATCAAAAACATGTTTGAAAAAAAAAGTCATTAGACGAAGAAGGTTCACGGTATGAAACCATAAGTTCAATAAGCCCCAAACCATCGGCCAGAAAGATTCAAAATGAACTAGACACACCGACTCGACCAAAATAGAGGTAGAGCATGTCAGCATAAAACCTAGACACACCGACTCGAACAAAAATAGAGGTAGAGCATGCCACCATAAAACCCATATAGTGTTAGAAAATAACATAAAACTAGTTGATCTTGGATAGAAACTGATAAGAAACAAAGTCTGGGCAATAAAACCCACACAACGGAGAATATCAATAAAGGATAGAAACTGATAAGAAACAAAGTCTGGGCAATAAAACCCACACAACGGAGAATATCAATACAGGGGCAGAAAACACCATTAAAAAAAAAAAAAAAAAAACAATTTCTAGGTACGGCCTGTCTAGCTCAAAATAGAGACCTTGAATCAGTGCTTAGAGAAACAAAGTGAGTTACAAACAGTGATCAAATTTGAAGGGCAGGTTTTAATTTAATTTTGAAAGGAATATATTTATCTAACCCTTAAGAAATGAAAAGTTATAAAAAAAATTGCACTTTTAATGATAAATGTATATTAAATAAACTTTTCATAAAAATAAATAAATAGTGCTTTTCTAAATATTTAAAATTTAAATTAAAACTAGCCATAGTCTTTAGGTTTTTACAGCTTGTATTAATAAATTTAACTCCTTCTTATGTTCCAACTTAAAATCTCTCATGTCAAATTATTGTAAATTATATTATTTGAAAAAAAAATAAAAAACATCCATCTCCATAAATTAGAAAAATAAAAATTCAAAAGCATCGTATTCCATAAATTTGATTATAAAAAACATCCGTCTCCATAAATTATAAGAATAAAAATTCAAAAACATCTCATTCCATAAATTTGATTACTATACAACCCAAAGAATAAGAACTTTTACCATTGGAATATATTACCAGATATTCTTTTTATTTTAACAATTCCAATAAGAAAATTTACCACTAGAATATAATATGAGGTAATATTTTATTTTCACAATTCTATGGTTGGATCAACATGATAAAGTCAAATGAAACACATAAAATCTTTACGATAATAGGAATGACCAGAAAATAATCATTTTCTTCATTTTTCCTATTTTAGGCAACTTTTAGCTGCCATATTTATTCATCATCCAAAAGATTCTTCACTAAATAGAAAGAAACACATTAATTATGAAAGAATAGAAAAGAAATGGGTGAACAATGGTGAAGAACAACATTTTCAACATTTAAATAGGGCTAATTTTATTCCAAAATTCATATGATTTTTTTAAGCCATACTTCTTTTTGAGCCTTCAAAATTGAAGTATTTGGTGTACTTACTATTGAAATGTATATGAAGAAAATGTTTTTGTTGTTTTTTTGTAATTCTTTAATTTTGACTCTATTTTTGTTTGCACTCATTATCATTAAAATCTCTTCAAATGTAGAGTAATTACAAGGCTATTTATTCTAAAATTTACATCAAATTTTATTTTTACCATCTTGAAATTAAAGAAATTTTGCTACCCATTATAAATTTCACCTCTACCCAAAACAAACAAAAAATATAACTTTTCGTCAAATCCCTTTAAAGATATTAAATATTGGCATATTTGTTTGTGTATTGCAGCTCTCAACTTCACTAACATTAAACACACATAAACGAGTAATTTTCCTACAAAATTTTCATTTGGCTTCCTCAACCAAAAGAAAACACATACCATTTTACAGTGCAATTTAATGAACTTGATTTGGCTGGACAAGAGTGGAACAAAAGGATCAAGGATTCCATGGGTAATGCTAACTTAGAATTAATGCATTCCCAAAAGCCAAAACTTTGGAATATATTTCTAGTTGTCCTTTGCGTAAAAAAAGACCCTATTTATGGAAAAATCCATTGTCACTTGAGGATCTCACTTAAATATATGTATACATGTATGCCTTATTCTAACAATTTTTTGTGTTAAAAGTCTTTTGGTATATTTTTAATAAAATTTATACATAATTGATAGGAAATTGTTAGAATATTAAATTTGATTGGTCAAATCGACAAAATTGTAATGTATAAAAACTTCTCTACTAGTTTAGTTAAATCCATTTAAACAATGAAAAGAAACTTTAAATAACAAAAACCATGGCCTAAATTAAACCTAATTTTACCATGTTCTAACCCAAATATCCACACAATTCGTTTATAAAAAAATCCTACTTATTTAGTTAAACCCTCTGTTTGTAAAAACATTCCTACTTATTTAGTTTAACCCATTGAAACATTAAAAGGAATTTTAAATAGAAAAAACCACTATCTCACTTAAACCTGGTTTTACCTAGTTACAACACAAAACTCCATCAGTTAAAAATCTCCATTGTAGTGCTTTGTGTCGCACACCGTTTGATTTAAAGGAGGACTGCAGACATGTTGAAGAGTGTGAGATGACGATAAAGATGGAGAAAATGGTGTAGTGTTGTGGCATTGCTTAATACATTGAATAATATTAACTGAGGATTCACTCTATAATTTTTCATATGTACTTAAAATCTGTTTTGTAATTTTGTTTTTAATTGTAAATTTATTTTTTTAAATCTATTTCTGAATAGCTACCTAATACTATGGAGTTAATTGAATTTCAGTGTGAGTCTTTTTGGACCAAGGAAAAAAAAATGGTAGAGGAGACCATCCTTTAATGCCTCTAGTTTTAAACAAACAAAATAAAAGAGATAAAATAAAAAGATGTCCAATGCCAGAAAATACCTGTGAATCTGTTTGTATTACTTATCAACCAATCAAGACTAGAGAGAGCTTGGATTCCATCTATGACGCATCACTATTGTAAGATCCAGGACATAGACCGTGTTTAAAGTCTGTAACTCATTCAGTTGTTCTCCAAAAAGAAACACAATCTAGAGACTCATCATGGAAGAAAACCTTTGTGAAATTCAGACAAGAGAAGCAAAATATCCAGATGGAGAACTGAACTTGCTAACCGTATAAAAATTATATAGCCTCGCTAACTGGAGATTCGCTCTATTTGAAATTCTGAATATTCGAGCTACAGAGGAAGATTCCCTCCTACATGCAAAATTGGCTCTTCTCCAATTCTCCCGCTCTCTTTCACAGTTCTCCAATTAAAATGGATGAAAAAATTGGTAAAAAAAATCTCGGCAAGAGAAAAATAACCAACTTGCATTATGACTGTTCGATGCAACAACCTCCATACTCTATTAAATTTTATGAAATTTTATTTATTGAATCAACAACCCTCGTAGTAGCGTGTAGCGTAGTCTAGAATCTATATATGTCAAGGGGGATCTGTTGTCAGACAACCTTCAACTCCTCGGTAATTTAAATTTTCAGAAATGGCCAGCAGACTAGCAGTGCTTCATAGGGCATTTTAAGATATAATTAAAAAAAATTTGAAACTTGTAAAAATCAAAATTAAATATTTTTTTTACTGGTAATTTCACGTTATTACTTTTCTAACGTGTCGGAGGCCTCTTGAAGGACACTGGCGTGTTCAATTTTGAACACCGGTTACAAAACCCCAGAGCGAATCCCTATCGAAAACCTTGCATGCTTGGGAAGTGGCAAGAAGAGGCCAAGAAGCGGCTCTTCCAAAAACATATGCGGAGACCAGGGCGGGTAAACTGGCACATCGATGAATGCAAAATCCCGCCACATAAAAAAAAACAACTCCAATGGTTAACAAAAAAGACTTATATAGAAGAGGCACGAAGAAGATTCCCAAATAGTAGATGGTCTCCTAGCCCGCCACCCCGTCGACTCTTCCACAGTGAACTAGGAAACGATACAATAAAGGGAGACCAGGAAAACAAAACCATGATAGCTGAGGCTTGTCTGACAAATCATAGATGGCGCCACAAACCAGGAATTGTACCTGCAACAAGAGGGCAAAACTGTGGAAAACTGGGAAGGGAGGAACGAACCGGGATCGAAACAACGAAGGACAGACACCCGGGCCCTTCTCCCTCAACTCAACAACTTACAAATATTAATTAATTATTAACTAGCAGTTGCTCTTAAAGGTGCAAAGATACACCGAAGGTAGTTCATCTCGTCAAGATTTGGGAAAATTTGTCTTTCATTGTTGTGTTTGAAGTAGAAATTTTTTCTTGTGGTTATGCATACAACATATTGAATGAATTATTACCAAAATTTGTCAATTGGGAATGTCTCAAATTTAAGGATTGGGAGTGCAGCACCTCAAAAATCTGCTAATGTAAATTTTAACCACAACCATGTGGGACCTGCACATAATCCCACTAATGCAATATCAAAAGGCTAAAAGCCATGTGCTAATCATGTAAATATTGGAAATTCGCTAGAACAACATGTGATTGTGAGAACATGAATAAGTCTGTTTACAATTTTACAAAATAAACAATCCAATAAATAAAAACATAAAATGTAACCACATAAAATATTTACACATAAATTTTCTAATTTAAAAATTTCTTGTTAAATAATTTTACCAAATCAAACTACAAGGCAACAAAAACTCCTCAAAATTAAAATTACCAATTTATTTTCAAATTTCAAATTTTAAAATAATATATTTGTAACCACCCTCTTAGTCATTAACAATGATTAAATTTTGTTAACTAATTATGAGTTACTTGTGACTACTGTTGTGTGGAATTTCTGAATAAAACAATTTTGATGAGAAATAAAAATTACTGAGAAATTAGTTTCTTGTGTAAAAATTTATGGTAAAGTAAAAACAGAACCTGTAGTTGTTGGAACAGAAAAGAAACAGTTAGACAGTTCTCCACAGAAACTCTGGAATAAGTAGAACATTCCAAGAGAGTTTTGGGGTTCTGGAAAAAGGAGAAAAAACTCTGCCCTTCTGGAAAAACAATTACCAGATCAGAGGGTTAGCTGGGTTGGAGACTGGACCGGACTGTCCCGAGTCTCCCCAGAGTTCTGTTCCACTGGAGTTGGAGGGCTGGACCGGATTGTCCAAAACATCTCCTCCAGTATTATCACAGCGATAAATCTACATGCTTGAAGCTCGGAGGGAAACTGGGCATGTAGTTGCCAGTTTAAGGTTGGGAGGAAACGGGCATCTACGACCATCTAACAAACAGATGAGTTTTCTATTACAGAAATGGATGGTAGTGACATTTATTCCTGTATTTAATCTAGAAATAAATTGCTAAGTTGATATAGACAGATTGGTTTCAATGCATAGAGAAAAATAGACAAATAAAGTAAAGAAAGACAGAGAATATCTCTATGTACAGTATAGATACGAAACATAGCAGTGATATTTATTTCTGCATTCTAATCTAAAAATGAGTTGTTAAATAATGTAGATAGAATTGTTCCACTGTGTAGAGAAGACAAAGATAAAGTAATGAAAGACAGTAAATTTCTTTAGGTACAGTACGGTTACAAAGTAAATAGTATGATTCTCGTAACGAATAAAGGCAAAGCCAAACCCTAGGGAATTAGCGACGAACAGATATAGCGCAGAGGAATCTAGTCTATCATATCACGCACATTAAAACCTAGCTGACAGATTTACATATGATGTTCAGTAAACAAATAAGGAATTTAGTACACTTTACTTCCGTTTTGAACAAACACGAGAACAGGCGAATATAAATGAGAACTGGCTCTGGCGTTAACCCGTAGGGCAGGAGGTTCGACCTTCCGCCCTGGGCATGTCGCCGTAGCTATGAAAAGTCTACACAGACTGAAAGATGGAAATTGCAATTTAGATGTAAAAACCATGCCGGAAATTTAAGTATTATAACCAGAGAATTCATAGAAAAACAAAAAGAGTTCAAACCAGTAGTATCACACCCGCTTTGCAACCTCAACGCAGAAAATATATAAGCGGAGAACCCCAACAAGTTTTCCATTGAACGCATAAATCGTAACATGGGGAAAGAGTAAGAATATTAGCAATCCATTCAACATTTTGAGGAAAACAGAAAACCATTGGTCTGTCCATTCATAAACTGTGGATATATATATATATATATATATATATATATTAAAAACAAGCACTTAACTCAGATGTTAATGCAGAGCAAACTCCGCCACTGTCAAGGATAAATAGTATTTAAGCAGGAAAATAGCCATGGAAATGCTGAGACCTTCATCTTTGGAACAGTATAGTCCATAGTTAAGCAAATACAAAGATAACGGAATTAAACCCAGCACGGGTCGAACACAGATGAGTAAACCCTAACAGTAAATTCAGAGCCCCCTAACTAAACAGTTTACGCCACTGCAACTGTAGACTACGGAATGAAGGCAATCTGCCGAAATGGAATGAGGCCGAGCCTCCAATTCCTTCCTCTTCCGAGAAAACAAACGAAAGGTACCTGTGATTGGAGACCAAGTTAAACCCTCTTCGAAATGCCAAGGAGAAACGAGAAATGGTATCCAAGCTTCAAGAATCGAATCAAGAACAGCATACCTGCAATAGCACAAAGAGGATACAATTTGAAGCGGACAGAATAAACAAAAATCCGGAGATAGGGCAAACTATGAAGAAGCGGTGTGGCATACCTGGTGAGTGGGCTGGAGGGTATTCGCGCGAGAACGAAGAGAAAATTCAACCTTTCCAAGAAGCTCTCGGGTACGCCATGTGAACCCTGGAGTAAACAAAATTAAAAGAAAACTGTAAGTTCCATCCACTCAAACTTCAAAACGACAGAGAAGCATAATTTTTGAAAAGGAAGAAAAACGCAGTGTAATTACCAGCGACGACGGCAAGGATTAAACCCGTTCCATGGTAGATGCAACCCGGTGCCATAGCTAATTCGAACTCCACCTACAGTTGAACAAACCAACAGATCTGCTCGGCCAGTATCAGTTGGGGCCGAGGGCTGTGGAACCCGTCCAGGAAGGAAAGCAATGCGAAATGAGTCGGAAGGACGGAAGGGAGGGAAGGTCATTACTCCAATTCCAAGATCTGATCACCGTCGGATCATGGCGGATCAAGGGCGAGAAGGTATGCCAGCTGGAGAGTGCTCGGATCGAGAGAGTTCCAGCCATAACGCCATCAAATTCTCTGTCAGCGAATTAACTATTCCACCGAACAAACCCCATTCCAAGGAGCTGAGACGCACAACTTCATTTAATAGGAAGGGATGTAGCAAGCCTTGGGAATTAGGACCAGGTGCATACGATATAGTTGTAAACAATGAACACCAAAGTTATGATGCGGAAATAAACCTTTGCATCGAAAAACATTATCCGAGTTATGAAAACCAGTACAGAGTCGTAAATGAACACAGAAACCCAAACAAAGCTCCGGACATAGCTTACATGACTAAGTTGTAATTTATTACGGGTAAGTTAAATGGTTATGTTTACAGCGAGCCCAAGCGGAATTAACAAGTCTTACCTTTGTAATAATATTTTTTTTATTATTTATGGTAAGTTTGGGTAAGTTTAATAGTTTGAATGTTACAAGTGGTATCAGAGCAGCGTTACAACGCTGGGCCCTAGTAGGGTCAACTAACGTTAAACTGTATGTTACTCATGCACAGTTCAGTAAACCAGGTGGAAGTACCAATGAGGCGAACACCGTCTCAACCGCCACCTCGAAGTGGTGAAGAACTGCCACCACCACCGGAGGGTAACCCCGAAATGTGGGTGCAGCTGGGAATAGAACAGCATCAGCGATCGAATAGGCTGATTGAAGAGCAACAACAGCAGACTCGCATTTTAGTACACACAGTGCAACAATTGCAGGAAGAGATGGAGAGGGTGCGAAGAGAGAATGCAAAAATGATGCAAGAGCAGGAGAGAATCTTGAAGAGCCTCTCTGATAAACAAAATCACAGAAATGAGAATCCCAGTGCTGGTAGGGAATTTCAAGGAAGAAATGAACAACAGACAGATGAGCAAGAGATGAATCGTAATGAAAGGAGTCCATCACAGCGAAGTAATCTGAACAGGAATTTTCATGAAGCTGAATCTGAAAATGAAACTGAACGGAAGGCAGGCAAAAGACAGAAGGTGGAATTGCATGGAGAATTCAGGAAAATAAAACCACCTACTTTCGATGGAGAAAAGGAAGAAGTGGCTGAAGCTTGGTTGATTAACATGAACAAGTACTTCCAAGTGTATGACTACGACAGTGGACTTAAAGCTCGGTTAGCCATTTACCAGCTGAAAGACAAAGCCACCTTATGGTGGGAAGAAGTGAAGAATGTGCGGGGAATAGAAGATCAGGATGTGACATGGGATAAGTTTCAGCAGTACTTCAAGGACAAGTACTTGACTGAACGTTTTTACGATGAAAAGGCACGAGAATTCCATGATTTGCGGCTGGGACAGTTGACTATGGACGAGTTTATTGCTAAGTTTACATCATTATTGCGCTACGTACCATATTTGAGGGAGGAGAAGGCCAAAGTTCAAAGATTCCTGAGCAGTCTACCCTCCCACATGAAGGAGCGTATTGAATTTGTAAATCCAAAAACCATGGATGAGGCCATTATGAAAGCAAGATTGTGTTACCAGCAAGCGAAGACCAAGGTAGACCAAGGAAAAGGGTGGCAATCAAGGAAGGAAAATAAGAGCAGTGCTGGTTTTAACCGCAGCAAAACCAGTAAATTTAGGAGCTCTGCCAGGAATTCAATTAATAAGCAATTTGGCAGGAACCACCAGAGGATAAGATGGCCTGGGGAAGACAAAACCGTGGAGGCTTCTAGCAAACCTGAACAGACTCATAATCAGAGGCCACCTCTGCAGTGTTGGGGCTGCGGTGCAGCACATTATTATCGAGATTGCCCACAGAGGGGAAAGACTGAAACAGTAGCTAATTTGCAGGAGGCCTCTACAGTAGGAGAAGTAGCACGAAGCATACCCAGAATTAACGCAGCCTTGGAGGACCGGCAAGCTGATTACCAATCTACCATGATAGAGCTGGAAGGTAAACTGTTCACTCAAACTGTTTCTGTTTTGATAGATCCAGGAGCAAGTTTAAGTTATATAAGCCCTAAGCTAGTAGAAATCTGTAAGTTGCCAAGTCAAAAATTTAAGAAGTCATGGTTGGTTCAATTAGCCACAGAAGCTAAAAGAAAGGTTAGTGCCAAGATACCAGACTATGCGCTACAGATCAGCGGACAACAATTGGTAGTGGACTTAAATATTCTACCCTTGGGATCCTACGATGTGTTACTGGGCATGGATTGGCTGGAAAAGCATTGGACACTTCTAGATTGTAAGGAAAAGAAAATTTATTACAGAGATCAGGATGGGAATCGCCAGCAAATCCAAGGCATAAGGAAGCCCACACAGTTACGCCCAATTACAACCTCCCAAATGGGAAAATGCATTAGGAAAGGATGCAGGCTGTATGCCATTCAGGTCGGAATATCAAAAGCCAAGGATAAGGCAGCTCTACTGGAGGACATACCTGTGATACAGGAATTTCAGGATGTGTTTCCGGAGGAAGTACCCGGATTACCACCTAAAAGAGATGTTGATTTTACTATAGAACTGCTACCTGGGGCTTCACCAGTATCCCGGACTCCTTACAGAATGAGTGTACCAGAGTTGACAGAACTAAAAATGCAGCTCCAAGAATTACTGGATAAGGGGTATATACGACCCAGTGTATCCCCTTGGGGAGCACCAGTGCTGTTTGTTAAGAAGAAGGATGGAACCATGCGCATGTGTATGGATTATCGCCAGTTAAATAAGTTGACGGTTAAAAACAGGTATCCCCTACCCCGTATTGATGACCTGTTCGATCAAGTTAGAGGAGCTACGGTGTTCTCCAAGATCCACTTGCGATCTGGTTATCACCAGATTAGAATTAAGGATGAAGACATTCACAAAACAGCTTTCCGCACAAGGTATGGCCACTACGAGTTTGTGGTGTTGCCTTTTGGGCTAACTAACGCACCAGCCACCTTTATGAGGCTAATGCATAGTATTTTTCACCCTTATCTGGACAACTTTGTGTTAATTTTTATTGATGATATACTGATCTACTCCAAGAACGCAGAAGAGCATAAGGAGCATTTGCGTATGGTGCTGGAACTGCTTAGGAAGCACCAGCTGTATGAAAAATTTAGTAAGTGTGACTTTTTCAAAGGAGAAATACAGTATCTTGGACATGTAATATCTGAGAAAGGTATAGCAGTGGATCCGGAGAAAATTAAAACTATTTTGGAATGGAAGGTGCCACATAGTGTGGCAGATATAAGGTCATTCATGGGGCTGGCTGGTTATTACCGGCGGTTTATAAGAGGATTTTCCAAGATAGCTTTCCCCATTACCTCCTTGCAAAGAAAAGGGAAAGTTTTCAAATGGACCAAGGAGTGTCAGGACAGTTTTGAAAGACTGAAGCAATTACTGACAACAGCACCCGTGTTAAGTGTGGCAGATCCGAGCAAGGAATTCGAGGTTTGCACGGATGCGTGCAAGGAAGGTGTTGGGGCTGTGTTGTCACAAGAGGGAAAAGTAATTGCCTATGAATCCCGCAAACTGAAAGATCATGAGCAGAGATACGCAGCTTATGATTTAGAGCTGACGGCAGTCGTGCACGCTCTCCGCGTATGGAGGCATTATTTACTTGGGAAAAGGTTTGTGTTAAAAACTGATCATAGTAGTCTAACCAGCTACTTTAAGCAAGCTGATTTAAATTCTCGGCAAGCTAGATGGAATGCCTTCTTGAGTGAGTTCGATATAGATTTGCAGCATGTAAAAGGGAAAGAGAATAAGGTTGCCTATGCATTAAGTAGGAAGTTGCATAACATCTATGAGATATATGTTAATCAGATCGAAAACAAGTTCCTGGAACAGATAAAAGAAGAAGCAGACAAGGATCCGGAATACAAGTATTTGTGGTAGCAAACACAGGAATCTAGAGAGCAAGGTGAACCAAGGGAATATGAGATTAATCAGAACGGGTTGCTGACTTTCAAGAAGAGGATAGTTATTCCAAACAGAATGCAATTAAAAACTATGATTCTGGATGAATACCACAGAAGCAATTACGCAGGACATCCGGGATATCAAAAGATGCTGACAGCAATAAGAAAAGACTACTGTTGGCCAGGTATGAGGAAGGATATCGCAAGTTATCTAAGCAGATGTTTAGAGTGCCAGCAGGTGAAGGTCGAGCATCGGCATCCAGCGGGATTGATGCAGCCTATACCCATTCCTGAATGGAAATGGGAGGTAATCTCGTTGGATTTTATCACCGGGTTACCGAAAACAAAACGAGGTAATGATTCTATAATGGTAGTAGTGGATCGACTTAGTAAGTTGGCACATTTTATACCTGTTCAATCCACTTATAAGACAGTGCAAATAGCAGATTTATTCATGCGTGAAATATTCAGATTGCACGGCATTCCTAAAACTGTTATTTCAGATAGAGATGTAAAATTTACATCAGCATTCTGGAAGACTCTGTTTTCAGGTTTGGGAACGCAAGTACATTTTAGTGCTGCGTACCACCCGCAAACCGACGGACAAACTGAGCGAGTAAATCAGGTACTGGAGGACATGCTGCGAATGTATGTCATGCAGCAACCAGTTAAGTGGGAAGAGTATCTTCATCTGATAGAATTTGCCTATAACAATGGATACCAAGAATCCTTAAGAATGAGCCCGTTCGAGGCATTGTATGGGCGGCAATGCAGAACTCCCATTAATTGGAGCAGTCCTGAGAATAGAATTATGCTGGGACCCGACATGCTGGCAGAGATGGAAGCAGAAGTGAGGAAGATTAGACAGAATCTGAAGGCGGCACAAGACAGGCAAAAAGTATACGCAGATAAAAAAAGATCATACCGTGAATATGAGGTTGGGGATCATGTATACGTTCGGATTAAACCAAAGAAAAGTACATTGAGATGGGCATCTTGTGCTAAATTAGCACCCCGGTTCTGCGGCCCTTTTCAGATACTGGAGAGAGTAGGACCAGTAGCATATCGTTTGGCTCTTCCTAGTCACATTCGGGTGCATAATGTTTTTCACGTATCATTATTAAAACGATATTTTCATGATCCTAGACACATAATACACTGGCAGAACATACAGGTAGTGGTTAAGCCTGATTGATAAATACTAATGCGATGATAAGAACCTGTTTATTAATTTAAGTTCACTGTGTGCAGGTAGAACCAGACGGGGAGTTTCTGGTCGAGCCTCACAGTATCATCGACCGGAGGGAAATCATGCTCCGGAAACGAGCCATCGCCCAGGTTAAAGTGCAATGGAAGCACTTTGGTCCCAAGGAAGCTACCTGGGAAGACGAGAATTTTGTTCGGGAAGCATATCCTGAGCTTTTTCCTTGAATTAGGATAAGAACACCAGGGACGGTGTTCTCTTCCAGAGGGGGAAAACTGTAACCACCCTCTTAGTCATTAACAATGATTAAATTTTGTTAACTAATTATGAGTTAATTGTGACTACTGTTATGTGGAATTTCTGAATAAAACAATTTTGATGAGAAATAAAAATTACTGAGAAATTAGTTTCTTGTGTAAAAATTTATGGTAAAGTAAAAACAAGAACCTGTAGTTGTTGGAACAGAAAAGAAACAGTTAGACAGTTCTCCACAGAAACTCTGGAATAAGTAGAACATTCCAAGAGAGTTTTGGGGTTCTGTGTGAGAAACTCGCCCTTTCCGGGAAAACAATTACCAGATCGAGGTGGTTAGGCCGGGTTGAGACTGACTGACTGTCCTTCCGAGTCTCCCTGTGTCTGCTCCACTAGAGTTGGAGGGCTGACTGATTGTCCAAAACATCTCCTCCAAGATATCACAAATAGATAAATCTACAAGCCAAGTTTGAGGAAAACCGGGCATGTAGCTGCCATTTAAGGTTGAGAAACGGGCATCTACGACTATCTAACAAAATCGCATGATAGTATTGTGTAAATGGATGGTAGTGACATTTATTCCTGTATTTAATCTAGAAATAAATTGCTAAGTTGATATAGACAGATTGGTTTCAATGCATAGAGAAAAATAGACAAATAAAGTAAAGAAAGACAGAGAATATCTCTATGTACAGTATAGATACGAAACATAGCAGTGATATTTATTTCTGCATTCTAATCTAAAAATGAGTTGTTAAATAATGTAGATAGAATTGTTCCACTGTGTAGAGAAGACAAAGATAAAGTAATGAAAGACAGTAAATTTCTTTAGGTACAGTACGGTTACAAAGTAAATAGTATGATTCTCGTAACGAATAAAGGCAAAGCCAAACCCTAGGGAATTAGCGACGAATGGTATAGTGCGTAGAGGGAATCTTAGTCTATCATATCACGCATTCAACCCTAGTCGATGATTTACATATGATGTCTCGTAAACAAATAAGGAGTTTAGTAGACTTTACTTCCGCTTTGTGTCAAAACACGAACAGCGAATATAAATGAGAATCGTCAAGGCAACCCAGAGGGCGTGAGGTCACCTTCCGCCTGCACGTCGCCAGTATTATGAAAAGTCTTACACGACCGGTAAAGATGGAAATTTCAATTTAGATGTAAAAACTATGCCGAAATTTGCGCTTATAACCAGAGAATTCATAGAAAAACAAAAAGAGTTCAAACAGTAGTACTACACCCGTTATGCAACCTCAACGCAGAAAATATACAAGCGGAGAACCCCAACAGGATTTCCATTGAACACATAAATCGTAACATGGGGAAAGAGTAAGAACTTTAACAATCCATTCAACATTTTGAGGAAAACAGGAAACCATTGGTCGGTCCATTCATAAACTGTGGATATATATATATATATATATTAAAAACAAGCATTTAACCCAGATGTTTAATGCAGAGCAGACTCCGCCACTGTCAAGGATTAATAGTATTAAAACAGGAAAAAATAGCCATGGAAATGCTGAGACCTTCATCTTTGAAACAGTATAGTCCATAGTTAAGCAAATACAAGAATAACGGAATTAAACCCAGCACGGGTCGAACACAGATGAGTGAACCCTAACAAGAATTCGTGAGTCTCAACTAAAACGCTTTACGCCACCGCAACCGTAGACTACTCTTGAATGAAGGCACCGCCGAATGGAATGAGGCCGAGTCTCCACTCTTCCTCTTCCGAGAAAACAAACGAAAGTACCCGTGGATTGGAGACCAAGTTAACCCCTCTTCGAAATGCCATGTGAAATGCAGAGCGGTATCCATTAAATCAAGAATCGACCAAGAACAAGATACCCGCAGAGTATCAGAGATACAATTGAAGGAAGGGAATAAACAAAAATCCCGGAAAGGGCAACCTGCGAAGAAGCTGTGTGTGGCATACCCGTGAGTGGGCTGAGGGTATTCAGAGAACGAAGAGCAAATTCAACCTTTCCAAGAAGCTCTCGGGTACGCCATGTGAACCCTGGAGTAAACAAAATTAAAAGAAAACTGTAAGTTCCATCCACTCAAACTTCAAAACGACAGAGAAGCATAATTTTTGAAAAGGAAGAAAAACGCAGTGTAATTACCAGCGACGACGGGAAGGATTAAACCCGTTCCATGGTAGATGCAACCCGGTGCCATAGCTAATTCGAACTCCACCTACAGTTGAACAAACCAACAGATCTGCTCGGCCAGTATCAGTTGGGGCCGAGGGCTGTGGAACCCGTCCAGGAAGGAAAGCAATGCGAAATGAGTCGGAAGGACGGAAGGGAGGGAAGGTCATTACTCCAATCCCAAGATCGATCACCGTCGACATGCATGGATCATGGGCGAAGGTATGCCAACAGAGAGGTCGACTGAGAGAGTCTCAAACATAATTATCAAATTCTCTCATTACCGAATTAACTATTCCACTAACAAACCCCATTCCAAGGAGCTCTAGCACAACTTCATTTAATTAGAAGCGGACGTGCCTTTGGGAATTAGGACCAGGTGCATACGATATAGTTGTAAACAATGAACACCAAAGTTATGATGCGGAAATAAACCTTTGCATCGAAAAACATTATCCGAGTTATGAAAACCAGTACAGAGTCGTAAATGAACACAGAAACCCAAACAAAGCTCCGGACATAGCTTACATGACTAAGTTGTAATTTATTACGGGTAAGTTAAATGGTTATATTTACAGCAAGCCCAAGCGGAATTAACAAGTCTTACCTTTGTAATAATATATTTTTTTTTATTTATGGTAAGTTTGGGTAAGTTTAATAGTTTGAATGTTACAATATTATATAAAATTTGTATAAAACAAATTACAAAACTTAAACTATATATACATATATATAATGCCAACTTGCAATCGTGATGATAAAAACATATTGATAAAGATTATATAATAATTTCCAGTGCCACTGAGTCTAAAATCGATTGCGCTTGCAAAAAACAAAAAACATTCATTTTGAAATGAAGAATTGCCCATGAAACAATTTTAGTGATATGTGAGAGGGTTAGAAATATTCAATAATAGATGATATGAATGGAAATATTTATACATAAAAGGTAAGAAAATAGAAAAGAAAATGGAAAATTATAATGGAATAAGAAAATTTACCATTTTTTAATTTCAGTTTTCCTTTAAAAAAAACTTAGAAAATGAGAAAGGAAAAGTAAAAAGACAAAGAAGAAAATGAAAAATGATATTGGAATAAGAAAGTTTACCATTTTCTAATTTTGTTTTTCCTTTCAAAGACTTGAAAAGCTTAGAAAATTGGAAAGAGAAAGTAAGGGTTAGAAATATTCAATAATAGATGATATTAATGGAAACATTTATACATAAAAGGTAAGAAAATAGAAAAGAAAATGGAAAATTATAATGGAATAAGAAAATTTAGCATTTTTTAATTTCAGTTTTGCTTTAAAAAAAACTTAGAAAATGAGAAAGGAAAAGTAAAAACATAGAGAAGAAATTGGAATAAGAAAGTTTACCATTTTCAAATTTTGTTTTTCTTTTCAAAGACTTGAAAAGCTTAGAAAATGGGAAAGAGAAAGTAAGAAAATACTAAAACAAAAATGGAAAATCATAATGGAATAATAAAATTTACCATTTTCTAATTTAATTTTTGACTTCAAAGGCCTAAAAAGCTTTTTAAATGGAAAAGGAAAGAATTTGTGTGTGTAAATATGTAATACATTGCTAAATTTAAAAGAAGTGACTATTTTTGGGATTTTATATATTTTTTAAATATGGTTATATTTATTATGAAGAATTTTAGATACATAAGCTTTTAAATTAGAAGAGTATTTTAAATTTAAGTTTAGAAGAATATAAGTTTTGAAAAGAAATAATAAGTGTCGTTTTTAATTCAAAATAAATTTAAAATATAGTAAATGAAAGGTATTATTTTCACAAAGAAAATAGTTTTTTAGGATGTATAATGTCAGATTTTTTCTCTCTAATTTATTTCAATAATACTTCGACAGGATCCAAAGACTTCAGTTTCTCTCTACTATTATTATTAGTAGTAGTAGTAGTAGTAGAATTTGTATCGTTGTTAACACAACTTGTAATTAATAACCCAGAAAAATCATCCTAAGTCTTCAATACAAAAGAAAATAAATTTAAATGAGAAAGTTCAAAGTGTTATCCTTACAAAAACCACATGCAAGCATCATAAATCAATTAACACCTTCTAAAATTGTAGGCATAGTAAGTCAATTAACATCTTCTAACATTGCTAGGAGCTAGTAGTTAAGGAAATGAGCACTAGTGTTTTAGCACAATGGGGATTTCTTGGAAAATCCATGAATCTCTCACACCTAAAACTAGGTCGTGACTAGTTGAGATATGGTTGAGATTTGTACAAAATATCAACTTGGAGGAAGCTGGTCATCTTCAGGAGCTAGTGTATCATCACAATATTTATAACATAAATGGCTAAAACTTACCATTTCTAAGAAAATGGAAAAGAAAAAGTAAGAAAATGCAAAATAAAATGGAAAATCATAATCGAATAAGAAAGTTTACCATTTCCTAATTTAATTTTTGCTTTTAAAGGCCTAAAAAGCTTTTTAAATGGAAAATGAAAGAATTTGTCTATGTAAATATGTAATACATTGTTAATTTTAAAAGGAGTGACTATTTTTGGGATTTATATATTTTTTAAATATTTATTATAATAAAAACGTCAACTATGGTGAATAGTGGAATGATTCAAAATTAAACACCTTCAGTGTAATTATCAAAAGATAATTATTAATTTATATGTTTTAATTATTCAATTTTTAATTAAAATATATTTTATCATTAAAAGTATTAGTATGCTAATTGTTTTTGTGATATAAGAATCGTTTCTTGTGAATTTATAAAGTATTAGAGATATATGAAAATGTGTTAAATTATTTTCTCTAAATTCGATTTTTAAATTATATAGTTAAATTTTATCAACTTCTTTAGTTTTTTTTTAAATAAATTCAAAATTTAGTAAATTTATTATTTTTTCATTTAGAAGAAGAAGAATTTATTTTAACATCCACCACGATGCCAAAGATAGCCGATGGGACATATTGCTTCTCTATCTCACTCTTGTATTCTGCCTTTTTAGTGTGAAGTTTCACAATAACTCTCGAAACTTCTAGACAAAGCCCTTGCTCAGTAGAATATCTTAGCTCTCGATGGACAAAGCCCTTCCTCAGTAGAATATATGAGCCCTTGCTGAGTATAATATCTCACTAGTTAGCTGTCAAAATATCTTCTTAACTTTCCCTATTGTCTTTGAAGGCCTCACATTATAAAATGAAATATTTTTCTGTTTCGACTTTTCCTGAACAAAAATATATATACTCTTTCCTCCCACATTTATTTTGGCATTTTCTAGCATCTCTTTTCACAACCGAGTTGATTTGAATTAGTCCTTAACTGAGCAATCAAAATTTTGGCTCTCCAAGAAATATTGGCCCCTATGTACATTTTTTGTTGATGATTATGAGTGGGATTAAACTCTTCAATAAAATACTTTTTCCTTCTCCCAAGTACTTTTGTGGAACTTATCCTTAACAAAACTTTTATCTCTTTACTATTTGTGAGATACATGCTGAAGAAAAAGCCTCATTTTCTAAACCATTTATTATTTTCCTGCATCGAAGTCTTCTTTCTTGTGCACAATATGTGATTAAACACAACCTTCGGCCATCAACCCTCTTCCATTTGTTAATTATTTTTTAAATACCTTATGACCCACAGCATAGCAATTGCTTCAATAGGAACAACCATTGTTTCACTTAACAAACACTTTTAATTTTGAATTTGTTTGTAATCAAACGCTTTTGAATTTTCTCAATTTTTTTCCACTGCATGTAGGAGCTATTATTGGCCCAAAATTCACAAATGTAGAGAATCACCAAAATCACTAAACGTCCAAAAAACATTAAAGTGATTTTCCAGTCCTATAACTCTGTTTCTTTTATGTAATATTTAAAAAAATATAATTATCATAAGATTATTGATTTTTATAATCATAATATCATGAACTAAATTCTATAATTATTTTAGTGTATAGTTATAATATTATAATTTTTTATAATAATATGTGTTAAATACACACATGGTGTATGAAGAAAGATAAACACACACATAGAAATATAAGCATGAGATACTCATATTATTCACCATAGATGTACATTTATAATACAATGATGTGACTCTTGGATTTTTCTTCCAAGGTCACTTGGACTCCTTTGTGACTCTTCGCCTTCCACACCTACCCATAGAGGATTAGGTGTTCAAAATTCCCCCCTTAATCCGAAGGGGTGTGTGTCAGTCCAATAAGAGAGTTGTAATACAAATCTACAAAATATGCATGGCAACACTTAGGCTGAATCAGCTCTCTGAAATGTTGGCATAAAAAGGTGGTTTAAGGATGACCACCAACACTGGAATGCAATGCTTATTGCAGTTCCCGGAACTATTCCAAAACTGGCAAGAAGATAAGGGCTTCTACTAGAGGAATTGTCCCTCATATTTGAAGAGGGAGACCTTCAACCTAAAATAAGGGAAGTCCACAACCTGTGATGGTTTAAGGATGACCACCAACACCGTAATGCTTGATGCATTTCCTGGAACTCTTCCAAAGCTGGCAAGAAGTTGAAGTCTTCTGCTAGAGGAAGTGTTCTGAAAGAGGAAGAATATCAACCTCTCATGGATGGTTGAAGGTTGTCCACCAACCAAAGGCAGCTCATGGGCATTTGTGTCTCTGGCTACAACTTTGAATGTGGGATGAGAGATTGTGGCTCAAGCTCGCTTGATGTAGCATCGAAGCTTGTAGATGACCACCATTTCCCCCCCTGTGAGGTACAAGGTGAGATGATGGCGAAAACTCAACTGCAAGATTGTTCAATATTTGAGAACAAGTTCTGACATGTGACTTAAACATCTTCTTGTCTATTGATTCCCATTGCCAAGAAGCAATCCATCCAAGATGAATCTTTGTTCTTGTAGGAGGCTTGTTTTTGAAGCATCTGTGTGAAGAATGGGTGTGCCGACCACAATGCTTACATGGATGAAGATCAAAACTATGATCTTTCATATGGCCAACTCAATCACAGTGTTAGAATTTTACAATTTGTTGTTGCTGCTGCTGTGGAGGAGGAGCAGGATCTAGAACATCTGAAGGTGAACTGTCATAAAGAAATCTGGCACTCTAAAATTTGATGGGCTTGGAGTAGTCTAGAATATGAAAGGACACATCCTTGTCATATCCAAGACCAGTTCTGTGCTTGTTATGGACAAGCTCTTCCCAAGGTCTGATGATGGGCTTGGGAAGTGCAGACTAAGCTACTGTATCTACATGTAAATCTGCTCTTGTACAAGGAACTGAATGTGAATTGTATGCAACTTTATATTCTTATTGTTGATGGGAGTCCTCAATTTTTTGAATAGAAACAAATTCAGAATGATCACTCTTTTTTTGAAGTTCATCTTGCTGAAGCTGAGATTCAAACTGCAAAAACTCAATCTTGTCTTATGCATCTTGCAAGAAAGTTTGAATATTAAAAAGAGTGTTCTTGCTCATTTTTACCATATCATGAATAATGCAATGAATGAGGTTATGCAACAAATCTAATGCATCATTAATTTTAGCCATTTTTCTCAGCAACTCATGCTTCAAGAAGTAAAGGGTGTCGGATTCAACCGACAATGCACCCGTTTACAATGTGATTCAAATTTCTTTCAAAAGAATAAAAATGACTTCAAAGACCCTTTTTTGAACTTCCAATTATGGAATTCCCAAAGAACAAACTATGCTACTCAAATTATGGAGGACCTCAAGGTGTAGACTTGGCTGTCTAACCAGCAAGAAACAATGACTTATATCATAGAAGTGTTCAAGAATTTCTCAACAACTCAAAGTTACACTTCAAACAATATCCACTCACAATGTTAGTTCAATACAATGTCACTGCAAATATTTTTGTAAATGTGCAACAAAGACTATTGTGCAATAACCCTTTAAGGAAGATGATTTCTCTCTTCTTCAAAGAGTTGTTTTACACCAACAACTCTAATTCAACAGGAAGTTATTCACAAGCTTGGATGCTTCACTATCGATGAGTAGATGGTCTTGAGCTTGCTATATTACTTCACAATAAAGATGAAGGAAAAAATATGAGTGAATTTATGATGCCACTGTTGTTTTGAAAATAATGACCAATTTTCAACATTGTCTTCACATTGTCAATCTCTTTCAGAGAGTCACCCTTCTATACATGCCACAAATCTTGGTCACGATAGAGAAACATACAACACAAACTTCAATTTTCACTATGTAGACAATCCATCTATCCATTTACCATGTCCTCTCTCTCTTCTTCTTCCGCTGTTTTTTGTTTGTTTGTTTAAAAACAGAGGTTTTATGTGGGGGAGGTGAAATCTAGGGGAGGTTTTAACTAGGGTAGGTTTTAACTGGGAGAGGATTTATCTTGGGGGGGAAGGTAATTACAGTAAAAATAAAAAATAAAATTAAAAGGCTGAAATTAATAATAAACGCAGAAACTGCGTGGGAGGGGACGGAAGGCCGAGAGGCTAAGAGAGGGGAATGGAATGGGGAGGGTGAGGAGAGTGCAGTGCTGCGAGGTGAAGTGAGGGCGGCGAAGGGTGGTTTGGGATTGCAGTGAGGAGGGAAGGGAAGAGCGTGAGAGGTGAGTGGTGAAGTGCGGGTGGGTGAGTGAGGGGGCGGGTGGAGTGTTGGAAGGGGAGCGCTGTGTGAGGGGGCTGAGGGGAGGGATGTGCGTGAGGGGGAGTGGAACGTAAGAGTGGAGGAGCTGGCGGGGAGGGGTGAGGGCACATCTGTGAGGGGAGGGTCATGGAGCTGGCCAGTGCAAGTGAGTTGTGAGTGAGTAGAGGGGTCGGGGGGAGGGGTGCAGGGTAGGGAAGGGGTGAGTGATCTGAGGCCAAGGGGAGCGTTGTGTGAGGGGGATTGGTTGAGTCGTGGGATGTGTGAGGGCTGATAGTGAGGGTGAGGGGCAAGAATGTTGTGCAGGGGAGATTGGTGAGGTGAGAGTGGAGTGAGCATGGATTTGGATGCAGGTGTGAGAGTTGTGCAGTGAGGGCCGAGAGTAGAGGGTTACAGTAATTTTTTTTTGTTTTTTGAAAAAACACCAAATGTCACAAGATTTTATTTGGAATGAGAAATGGCAGAGATGAGGGAATGCTGCAAAAATTTCACTATTTTAAAAAAATTGGTAAACTGTGCTCATAATTTGAGTAGAAATTGTACACAACAGAAGTTGTAGGAAAAAATTCCAGAATTTGTAGTAAAAAAAACTAAGAATTTATTTATTTGTTTATTTATTTTTTCAGAATGCAGAATGGAGAGAGCATTAAAAATTGAATGCAGCAGGGAGCAGTGAGAGAAAACCTGCAGAATTCTGAATGAAACCAACAGAATAATTTCTGAATGTTGCAAAAAATGATTCCTGAATGCTGTAGAAAGTTTTCGAATGCTGCAAAAATGACCAGAATTTTTGCAGACTTACACAAGTCACAAAAATAAATGGCTCACACAAGGTTGAGCTGGTTATGAACGTTTCAGCTCTAATATCATGTTAAACACACACATGGTGTATGAAGAAAGATAAACACACACATAGAAAGATAAGCATGAGATACTCATATTATTCACCATAGATGTACATTTATAATACAATGGTGTGACTCTTGGATTCATCTTCCAAGGTCACTTGGACTCCTTTATGACTCTTCACCTTCCACACCTACCCATAGAGGATTAGATGTTCAACAATATGAATTTAATATAATAATATACTTTGTTATGCATTTTTAGTTTTACATTTTAATTAATGTATATTTTCTTAAAAAAATAAAAAATGTAAAATTTGATTTTAGTTATTTAATTAATTTTTATATTATAAATTTATGATGATATTATTTCTTTAACCTTATTAATATTTTAATATAAATTTGGTAATATTTACTTTAATATTTGAAAAGTTTTAAAAATTATATTTGTAATTTTAAATATTTTTAAAGAGATTAGATCTGTATTTTTAAATTTGTTTAAAAAAAAGTTACTTATATGATTTAAGAAAATTGATCTTAGTGAATTTTTATTTTATTTATTATATATTTGTTATAAGAAATTTTTTATATTCATTATATATATATATATATATATATATATATTATATATATATATATATATATATAATTTAATCGTCTTCACACTAATTGATGTGCTGTAAAATGTCAAGTAAAGAATTGACTCTTACATTTATGACTAAGTCTTTTCTTTTTTTTTCCTTCACGCAAATTTTTGCTTTGATTCGTGAACACCAAAAAACCCAAAAGGCCGTGAAAGTTAGAAAGAAATTGAAATTGGGGACATAATGCACAAAATACATACAAAAAAATATTTGTACATTTCACACTTGAAATCAAAATACATCACAGATATATAGTGCATATGACATCCAACAGATTCTAATATAAGAGAATATTATTAAGAAAATCCCTTAACAAACTCCAACAACCAACAAATAAAATCTGCAAATATACTATTGTAAGTGTTAATTCCAAGTTCGTCCCTTGGTGCTTACATTACAAAGATCAATACTGAAAATTTTAATACAAGAATCACAATTATAACTCACAACTTTTTGAGATGATCTTCACTAACACTTTTACCCACTCTGAAATCTCACGGGCCATGTTTTTTTTCCACCACAATATTTGAGCTTCCCACTTGACTCATTTAAGCTACATTTTTTTTCAATCATCATTGATGAAATTGTAAAATCAACAATATTGGCATGCTCGGCTTGTCAAGGCTTCTTTGCTAAATTTTTTCAAGTAATTACCACTTTATGTACCTACCACCATTTCTCGGATATTTTGATTTCGACTATCCTTCATTTACTAGGAATGTGGCCTAAACACTGAATGTGTTGAGAAGTTGATAAAAAAACTTGACCTTATTAATACACAAGGATCTCATACTATAACTTGCAGCTATTGTTCATGGGTTTTTGAGCACCAAAAACTATAAACCATAATAGTATGTAAAAAAAAATCAAAATAATAATGTGTTCAAGGGTTTCTGAGTGCCAAAAATCATTAAATTGAATTATACCACATTGTTCAATAATTAATTTTGCACTTTTTACAAAAAAAATATACATAATCAAACAACAACAAAAAAAACACATTAAAGACCAAAGCCTTATAGGTATATAAAAGAAAATTAAGCCCTAACCACCTCCACAGGCCATCAGAAGCACCATTGTATCATGATCCACTGTCGTCACAAAAAGCATAAATGTATCCCACAACTCCGCGAGGGAAATAAATGCCACTCTTGCACCCGACCGGTTGACCTCGACAAAAATGGAAACCAATAAATCGTAAGCTATAGAAAATGAAATGTGGTGGGGCAATATATGCCCATCATTAGATTTAAATGAATTTAAATCTAACAGTGGGCATATACTACCCCAACGCATTTAATTTCCTATAGATTATGATTTAATGGTTGCTGACAAAAATAGGGACCTAATAAGTCGCGAGGGAATTTCCAGAGAAAATATTATTCTCTCACTATTAGATGGACCATTTTTACCACCCTCCAAATATGGCATGTTTTCTTGTCTGCCAGACCTGCCCCTTCTATTCTCCTCTGATTAATTGGCCTCGTCCACTTGTTCTTTCTCCTCATCGTCAACGAGCATATTGTAGTGGTACTCGGGGCACGAGGGGTGCATCTTCAACCATGGTTAAATGCAATGAGAATGGAACATGTGCTTACATGGCATCTCACATGCCTCACCTCCCAATTCAAACTTCTCCATGGAAAACAAGGTTGGAATTTGGATTCCTCTTTACCCGTCAGGCTAATTTTTTTTGACGTTTTGGATCTGTATGCTTCATGTATACTTCCTGTCAAGAAACATTATGTTTAAAATTTTTCCCTTCAAGAATAACATTTTGATAATGAATCAACCCTTCACCAATAAAATTTTGAATTAAAAATTACCTTTAAATAATGCAATTATATTAAAAGTTTTCACATATTTATTGTAGGAAAAAATCCGAAATGCCCATAACACACATATGACTTATTGGGCCTTAAAAATTATTGGTCCTTTATAATTAATAATGATAACAAATGTTCTATTTTAAAATATATATTTTATATCAAATTTTCTCAATAACCAAATTCACAATCAAATTAAGATTAAAATTATTTGTTAAAGATTAAAAGTACATAATTGTAAGTCTTCTTCAAAAAATTTATACACAATCCCTAGTAGCAAAGAACATTCAATGGTAGGCTTGCTTTGGCAATCTTGATATATTTAAAAATTAAAACAAATGAGAAAAATGACTATTTGATTTTAAATTAAAAACTTCTTTGAGGTAGAGTATAAAAAAAGTAAAGAAAGTCT
Source organism: Pinus albicaulis (assembly GCA_034641835.2). Lineage (NCBI taxonomy): Eukaryota > Viridiplantae > Streptophyta > Pinopsida > Pinales > Pinaceae > Pinus > Pinus albicaulis. The sequence continues at coordinate 722,501,427 of CM076580.1, read as the reverse complement.
ACATCATAGAGTGATTAGTTGTGAGTTGGATTAGGTAAATAATGATAGTAGATGATTTTATAGTAAAAATATCTCATAAAATAGAGTAGAGGCAATCTTTACATTCATAATTTTTTGTTGTAGATCACATGTTGTTGATGTCTTCGGAAGAGAATGACAAATATTTTCTTCACCAAAAGACATGATAACAAGATACATATTAGCTAATCATGTCATAAGAGCTAACATATCATGGTATTATCATTATTACTTATGCATATGAGGAGGTAGCATAGAGAAAGCGAAATAAAACATATTTTTTTGGTTTTTCGGTAAGGTTGAAACTAGGTTGAGGTTACTTAGTAGTGACATCCATCCTCTACCCATCCTCACCCTCCCCATGAGGTTTGAAAGAGAGACCTAATGAAAACTAAACCTCACCTAAAATTTTTTATGGAAATTGATTTGACACATTATATTGGAGAATTTATGATCTTCAACTAATGTATCAATAGAGTACTGAGTCGGTGAATTTTTCTTATTTATTTCCAACCATGCTTAAATGTTCTGAACTTTGTAATATTCTAAAAGAAATGAATACATAACGACTTAGAGTGACTCCACATATAGAGCATTGGATCATGGATTGCACATGCAATTGAAGAATCACATGGATGCCAAACATTTCGTGCCTTTTAAAATCAAAGCTTCCTCCATTGATTCGTGCTACGCTAAAATAATTTTACTCCATGTGAGTTCACTTGTTTTGTTGTGAAACCTTGGATGTGGTCTCCTACGTCTTAGCATAGCCTTAATACCTTCATGGGTGGATGAAGATCATTTCTTTTTTTAGAAGAGAAAAAATGTTTTTCCTTGTATTAAAATAAAGAAAACAATACATATAATAACTGAATGTTACATGAAAAAGCTTGATATGGGCAGGCATATGCCAGCAAAAAAGAGAAACAAGGCTTATCAGCATCTATCTAGCAAAATTTTAACCACATATTGCGACCTGTCCGCTATGAGAGACCAAAAGCAAACAACAGATAAGGCAGGATATATGTACAACAGTAACCATGCAGGCCCATGTCCACAGTAAAACAGGATAACCATTAGAAAAAAACTAAGGGAGGGGCAACGAATAAGAGCTCGCCAGCAAGGGCCCCAACCAACACTCAATGTGAAAAGAGCCAAAAGGTAATTCCAGGTCGAGTTTGGAGAGTCGGTCCGCCCTCGTATTAGATTCTGTGAAGATGTGTAGAATAGGAGGGGAGCCCAGAGTGTGCCAAAAATGAACCGTTATAATGATCCATCCATTGAGACCCAGGGGATGAAAGGAAGTGGAGCATTTAGTCCATCAATGACTGCTTTGGAGTCTCCATAGATTGAGAGGTTTAGAATCTGAGCATTGTGAGAAAAACATTGTAGACTCTAGAGGGTGAGAAGTTCAGCCCTCGAGTTGTTACCTTGACCCCCAATCCAGCTGATGTGCAAGCGTTCCTCATGGGATAGATTGATCCAAGAGCCACAACCACAAACCCCAAACTGTTCTGCACCATCGAAAAACACAGTTGGAATTTGAATAGGGCGAGGAAGAATTATGAGGGAGAGGTCGGGGGTGGAAAGAAAATATAACTCTTGGAAATTGATCCAAGTCATCATGGAGTGGAGGATCTGCTACCTGAGAGGAGGGATCCCCAAAAATATGAGTTTGTTTCTTGCCAGCCAGACTTCCCAGAAGAGGAAGAAAGGTAAGGAACAGTATCTCTGATCACTAACGCTCCACCTGGATATCATTGGTCCATGATAAGTGGCCTCCAAGAGGGATATTGCAACAAGAAGAAGAAATTTTATCATAAATCCAAGGTGAAAGAGCAGGATAAAATGATTTATGAGATGGACTCAGAGTTGTTGTGAAAAAAGGAGCAGATTCTGGGACCCTGGTGGCCCCTCTTGATTAGATTGTCCCATGTAAGAATCTTGTCTTTCCAGGCCAGCCAAACAAAGATAAGGATCTTAAGAGGGATTTTCCTCTTCAAGAAGATGATGTTGAAAGGCAGAATGGAGGCACACGGATGAGCTGAGATGAGATTAAGGTATAAAGCGACCACATCAATAACACCTTTTTTAGTCAGGCCATCTTAGAGGATGCAGTCACCCGAGGTGCTGTGACAGAAGCCCACTTCCTGGAGTGAGTGCGCAACCAATGACCATTGATCCATCACGAGGCCAGTCAGACCTAACTAAAGGGCATATTTCCAAATGGGGCAACCCTGCTGCCAAATTAGGATGAACTGCGATAGACAGTAGAGGCCTTTCTGAACAAGCTGATGACGAAGCAGTTGTGGGATGGAAAAGTCTGGAGATAAGACTAAAAACATTGATCCCAATAAAAAAGAGTAATCTTCCATGTACAATGTGGAAAATGCACCTGAAGCTTCGATCAATTAGAGAGGCATGCAGATAAGAAGGGAAGCCTCTGCGAAAAAAGGGGAGGATCCCACCACGGAAATGGTATTTGATACGAAAAAGGGACGGCCATATTCGTTTCCAGAAAGTGCACGCCAAAATGAGTTGGATAGGAGGGCCTGATTGAACATGCGGATGTCAAGTAAGCCCCATCCCTCGATCTATTTTGGAATGGTAATCATTCCAAGCCTGCAAATATGGTATTTGTCTCCACCTTTCGCCCTTGACCAAATGAAAGAAGTAATGATTCTTCAGATTCTAGCAATGGTGGAAGTCGAGATAAGAATCAGATGAGCCCGAAACACCACAAACTGCTCAAGGACCGCTTGCGCAAGAATGAACCTACCACCAAGAGAAAGTCAACGGTTTGACAATTGCGAGAGTCTATTTTGGATTTTTTCCAACAGCCAGAGCCAATCACTACTTTTATAGCCAATGGCTTTCAATCGAAATCTAAGATACTTAAAGCCCTTTTCTATAGGTACCAGTGACATATGGAAGACCACTGCAATGATAAGAATGTTGTTTTGATCTGCCCCATCCAACCACTAAGAAGGATTTAGCTCCATTGATTATAATACCGAAAGCTGCCCCAAAGCGTAGGAAAATGCAGTGGAGAGTAGGTCATTGTGCACATGAAATAATACCAAAAATTAGAATATCATCCACAAATAAAGAGTGGGAAGTGTTAGTAGTAATGTTGATCCCAAAGAACATTTCTTTGTTCTTTAGTTCTAGAGTGTGTTGGCTCAGTCCATCCATTATGAGGATAAACAGAAGTGGAGAGAGGGAAAAGCCCCGCCTCAGTCCCCTCCCAGCTTTGAAGAAATCTGAAAGGGCTCCATTGACTATTAAATCATACCAGATAGGGGAATTACAAGCCAGGATCCAGGCCCTATTGTGTTCTTGCAAACCGACCTTGAGCAAAACCAGACACACAAAGGACCAATCAAGACAGTTGTATGCCTTGAAGAGGTCGATTTTCATAATGATACCCTTCATTTTTTTACTGTGCAATAAGTGCATCCCCTCCTGCGCCAGTGAAATTGCATCGTGGATGAGGCGACTCGGGAGGAAACCATACTTCTCCTTAGTAATGTGCTTCGCAAGGGGCCCAATGATGCACTTTGAAATGACTTTAGAGATGATCTTATAGAGGATATTATAGAAGGAAATTGGACTAAAATCTTGGAATGTTTTGGGTGCAGAATTATTTCCTATTAACAATATAAAATTGGAATTAATGTCACCCGAGATCCTACATGTGACTCTAGAAGACTCCACCATCTGCATGAGATCATTCACCAACATATCAAAAAAGTGTGCATAAAATTCCATCGGCCACCCATTGGTTGCAGGGCTTCTATCTGCTGCAAATGATTTAATAACATCCCATAGTTCATTTTTGGAGACCGGAGCATGTAATTTACGATTATCCAAATCATCAAAAATGTGGGGAAATCACTCCAAAGCTCAGACCTATTCCTCAAACTGGATGCCCTCAATACGTTTGTAATGCTCCAAAAAAAATTTGTTAGCCTCCAATCTAATTTCCGCTGAACTGTGGAGAAGGGAGCCGTCCAAGGCCTCAATATTCCAAATAGAATTGTGGTTCTTTCGCCCATTTTCTTAATGGTGGAAAATTTTTGAATTTTTTTCACCATCCTTGAGCCAAAAAAACTGACTTTTCAGTTTCCATATGATTTCCTAGGCTCTTAAAATGGATAATTTCTTTTCTTCTAAGGACTGGAGCGTCAAGAGCACAGATTCATCTAGGGGATCGGTGACCATAGAAATGTAAATATAGTTGATTTCATTTTCCAGATTCCAAAGATCCAAGATCATCCGAGCCTTTTTTTCCTTCTCCCATACCTTGATCCAACGCTTAGGAGCTCTAAGCTGCATGGTGAGTGAGGGAGGAGCCGTGTTATTAGAAGAGGCAGTCCATATATTTTTTACTTTAGTAATTAAATTTGGTTCTTCGAGCCATAACCTATTAAAATTAAAAGAAAATCCTTTGTAAGGAAGGGCCAACAACCAATGAAGGCTCATAGGATGGTGATCGGATATACTGTCTGAGATTACTGAAGAATGTAGGTCCCACAACAATTCCATAACTGTTTCCTGAACTAGACAATGGTCCAGTATTTTACCAATGTACCCAGCACCAATTCTTCGATTCTTCCAGGTTGGCAACAAAGGAGAAGGGAAAATGTCAACAAGGTGGAACTCCACAAAAATGGAACAGAGTTTCTTAGCCAAAGGGTCTATACGACAGTTCAAACCCCAGCTTTCCGAGGAAGACTAGGTGACATTGAGGTCACTGATAAGGATCAAGTTAAGAATGCACAGAATGTTGGAAGAGTGGATTCGAGCCCAGAACTCAACCTGATGGTGATAGAGAGCATACATATTGATGAGTTTGAAGCAGGGGGAGAAGCCATGGATTTTCCCATTGAGAATAATGTCAGAAAAGAAATTGAAGGCTTTGAAAGTCGCCAAGGAAGGGTCCCATAGAACAACAAGACCACTAGAGTTCTCAATAGAGTATCTACCTATGATATGCCACCAAAGGAAGGATTTCGAGGAAATATGCGACAATATTATTGAATGAACACATAGTTTCCTGGATGAATATAATAGAAGGAGAAATAAAGGATAGAATTCGCCTCAGTCGAAGGGACTTTTCCTGACCCCTAAGTCCACTAATATTAAGAGAGAGGATGTGGGTCATGGATCACCAGGGAGGGGAGAACTAGTTCTAAGCACCCAAGGATTGAAGGTTGAAGAGATAGGGATATCACAAAGTCCATCTGAGTTTACAGAAAAGAGGGAACGGGTTTTTTGTCTGCCCCTAAAATGACGACTGTCATTTTTCCCCATTTTACGCACAGTTATGTTGCAAGTCAAAGAGGGAGAGATATTAGGTGCAAGGGAGGGTTACGAACATCATGGATGTTGAGGGGGGTTATATCAAGCTTAGGGTTCATGAAAAGGAATTCGCAGTTGATCCCAATCGAATTGTGTGGAGAATATTGAGGCTCCATGAAAAAATCCTTGGGGATCGGAAGGGTCGCTGGAGGGATGAGGGTTGGTGGGGAGGTGTCTTCCAGAGGAAACAAGGCGAGATGGATGTGACAGAGGAGAGGAGGGTAAGGGAAGAAGTGCTGGGGGGTGAGAGTAAGGTGGGAGATGAGAGGTTGACAATGAATTCTTGAACGCAGGCCAAGGATCCACCACACTAGAGGGACAAGGCTTCGTGTGTGAATGGGGGCTATCCAACGGGTTAGAAGATGTTGAGGAAGGAGATTGAGGGAGCTGAGAAGGGGAGAGAGGTGCGGATATAGATGAAAGGGGAAGTCAGAAACCAACAGAATATGGGAGGATACCAGGGAGGGAGTAAGTAAGCTTACCCAATCCCATAGTGGGTGTTGAAACTAGAACCGAAGTTTTCTGACCCAAACAATTCTTCTGAGAATGAGAGGAGACAATAATTGGATCCACCATAACCCATTCAAAAATGTGCTTAATTTTTCCTTATCAAATCATTGCACATAGTAATCAATATAATCAATTTGAGAGTGGGTTTTAATCAATTTTACATTTTTTGTTTTGAAAATATTACTATACAATAAAATTCCAAAACATAATTTAAATGAAGAAACTATGTCACTCCACCACTTTGCAATGTATATTAATCAATATAATCAATTTGCGAGTGGGTTTTAATCAATTTTAAATTTTTTATTTTGAAAATATTAATATACAATAAAATTCCAAAACATAATTTAAATGAAGAAACTATGCCACTCCACCACTTTGTAACCTTTACAAAATGGTCAGTGGAAAATAACTCATAGGCCAGCTAATTTTCTTGAAAAAACTTAGGTACTCACTCCATTTTTTTTTGGTAGTGTATGTATCTATTTTTCTCCATACAAATATTATTTTCACGAGAAATTTTACATATCCACTCTTTATTCATATCCATTTTCTAAATTATGATTTTATTTTTTATTTAATAACAAATAATTTTCATATTTGTGTAAATAAATGTGTAAAAGTTCATTTTTTCTCACAAATTAAATCTATATATTTACTATTCTATTTATTTATTTACTATTTAATAATAAATATAGTGATTTGGTTATAATAAAGATGGTTTAATAGGTCATATTACGAAATATTCTCTAAACCAAAAAAAGTATATTATATCCTCAAACCGTAATATTCTCTACACTAAAAAAAATTATATCGCCAAACCAAAATGAACCAATATAATATTTTTATAATTGTAAACAAATATAAACTAACAACAAATTCCTTTCTTGTAATTTTAATTTTATAATATTAAATTTAATAGAAATTTTACCATTCAAATTAGTAAAACCATTACTTTCTGTGAATATTTTTCTGCAGAGGGTATTAATCTGTTCGATGCCCTTCAACAATTAATATGGGGCTTTAAGTTTCATTAGTTGACTAAGAAAGGAATTAAACTTTTCTGCAGATGGTATTAATCTATTCGAGGCCCTTCAACAATTAATATGGGGCGTAAATTTTCGTGAGTTGACTAAAAAGGGAATAAATCCTTTCTGCAGAGGGTATTTGTTGAGAATATTGAACGAAATCAATAACGGAGGGATGCTCCCCCACAACACAGAGATTTCAAGCTAAAATTTGGAATTAAACAGTCACATATATACAGGCAGGGTAAAAACACAGGAGTAGAGAAAAAATTTAGTTTTCTATTCCATTCTCTCTAACATAATGAAAATTACCTAGCTTATATCAAATGGCCAAAGCCTGTAAAACCTAATCTAATCAATGTTGCTTCAATTCTTGAACAGACGTTCAATAAAATTTGTCCTTGGGTCATCAACAAACCCATTTCTTCATTAATCAGCACACAGGCCGTATTCTGAATTACACAGGAAAAACACGTAAAGACGCGTTCAAAACGCAAACTGGCGAACTTCAAATCATATGCAATATGGCCTTGATCGACATTGCATCGATGCAGATCAACGATTTTAACTTTTAAATCTCGTGCTATCCATTAAAATTTGAAAACTGCAATGTGTGATGTGGCGTGGCACATCACATCGCATCCAAAATAACATAGCATGCAGCAGTTCGACAGTAAAATTAAAAATTTTTGATTGAGATATGCGATAGCGATATCGCATCACAAATCAAATAACATAAAATTGCGGCTGCGGAAAAGTAAGTGGTTAAACTTGTGACATGTGAAATGCGCTACCCCGCTGAACTTGACACGTGCCCCCTCTTGCGATCACATCGCAAAAAAAATAAAATAACTTGCGAGCTGGATAAAGTTAAAACTTAAAACTTGTGACTTTGCGCATCTCGCGGCAACAAACGATGAGTCTGTCGATTTCGCATATTGATAAATAATATAAATGGAGCTTTAAGAGTTTAAACAATAAAAATTGTGATGTGCGAGAGCTGATGGTAAGGTTGGTAACAAAGTATGTGAAGATGCAGAAATAAAATACAAAGGAATAGGCGGAATGCGAGTTTGGTTCATGTAGTAAAGAATTGAGTGGAGTCTACCGTCGATATCGCATTGTGGAAAATAACTTATATGGAGAATGGCTTAAAGTTAAAGAAGAAGTTGTGAAATGCGGCAGGAAGAAAAAGGTAAGTCAATGTGGTGGATTTGGAAATAAAGCGAGTTAAAGGCTTTCCGGGTAATTTGTTTGTTGTGTTGTGTGAAAATGCCTCTAACTCTTGGATATCTTCTTGTCCTTCTCACAACGATAAAAATTGATGAAGGAAGTGTGGGTTGCGCCACTATTTACTCATGGTGGTGGTTGGGAGTAAATTTAACCTCCCCATAATCATAACTGCGGCCATCAGTCATTCCCATACATTTTGAGATACTCAAACTCTTAAATTGCTAATGACGGTAGGGAGATAATGTGAACTATTCCTGCAGTCACATTGATGCCAATAAATCTCACCATTGTTAACCAATTCTCTTATAAAATGATATTTTGCATCAATATGCTTTGTTCTCTTATGGAAAACATAATTCTTTGATAATGCTATTGTTAAGCTATTATTACGAATGAATTGTGGTTCCCTTCTCTTTCCTCATGTATAAATCTCTCATCCCAGCTTCTCATCCATGTGCTTGGCATGCTACTGTACGTTGCTACCATGATGCCTTGTTGTTGATAAAGAAACTATTGGTTGCTTCTTGGAGAGAAAACCTGTATGGCTCCGTCAAATGAAACAAACACTAGATGATATGCTTCTATCATCTACTTCCAGCCCGATCATTGGTGTAACCAAATTTAAAATTATGATTCAGGAGTATAGAAGACATAATCTTGCTTCATTCAGTCACATACCTCAATATTCTCTTGGTACAGCACTTGATAGTATGCTCCTCTAGTGTCTCCTTGAATATAGGAAATTAAGACTTACAACATACATAATATTAGGGGCTAGTTGTGATCAAATACATGAGGCTTAGCTATGCTCTTGTACGATGTCGGATTAACATTCTTGCTACTGATCTTCTTTGCTCCAACTTCAATCCACTGGCAATTTGGAGTTAAGCTGCTGTTGTGTTGCATATTAGAAGCCTCTTCAAAACTTATGCAACATATTTTTCTTGGGAAATAAAATTCCCCTTTTCATTTTGCTTTACTTCTACTTCTTGAAAGTATCTAAAATAAACCAAATCAGTGGATTTCAAATTCACTCTTCATTAATGCCGCTTTAAAATGCAACTGATGACTTCATTGCTTGTGAAAAGTAAATCATATACATATAAAACAGATAAGTATCTTACCATCATTTTCCCTTAATGTAGAGTGTGGGTTCACCATCACATTTTCAAACCTTTTTTTTTCATGTAAACATCAATTGTCTTGTACCATGCTCTTGTGCCCCATTTACGCCCATAAAGGCTTTCTTCAACACTTTGTCTTTCTGTATGATCTCATACGGAGAGTTTTTAACACCTATACTTCCTCTTTCAACAATCCATTGGGAATCTTGACTACATCATTTTAGTATACTTTCCACACTTTTGTTGTCTTTGCAATGAACCATGCTTGTCCCATTGTTTCCATCTGCTTCGGTCTGGTTTCTTCATAGTCCTCTTCCTTGTTGTTGCTTGTATATTTTCACAACAATTATTTCTTTGTGCCTTTCAATCTTGCCTTGACATTGCTCTTGAGTCTTTTGGGGCCAACTGTTTTGAATATTTTGAATTTTGAATAGAATAGCTTTTTGGGGGTGCTGGAGCCGACACATAAGCGTAGTCGGAGTCCAATCTGATTGAGCCGATGGAGCTCACAGAAGTTGAAAAGGCAATTAGATAAATTTGAAAAATAGTCTATGAAATGTCTGAGGAAGAAAATATCTGGCCAGAAGAACAGAGAAGCAGAACACATAGACAACAAGAAGTAGACGAGGAAATTTGAAAAACATAAGAGAACTAACAGTTAAACGTAGTGAATAAATAGATATCCCTTTCAATTTGAAGAAGAAACGAATCTGAAGCGAATAGCCAGTGTAGTCTCTGAGGAGAACCCTAGAATTTGAGCATGATCTCTTTAGTAGTTCTAGGTTTCTCTTACTACCTTTCTATTCTATGAGACTTTTATGCTTTTTCAGACCTTAAGCTCTTCATGAAATGATGTAACTGGGCTTAGTTAAATATTATCATTATACTTGAGGTTGTTGTCTTGTGGGAGTCAAATGCATGCATGATGGTTGTGATGGCTTAAAATTTTATTTTATATGCTTAATACACAGCACTCTCTTTGAATGTTCTTGCGTATATAATGATGTTTATGCAATCAATTCTATGGTAATTTAATCATGAGTTGCGGATCCTTTTGCTATCGATCTAATTCCCCCTTAAATAGTCATGGGCATATAATTGAGACTCTCTGCTCTTCGAAGTAGGGTGACAATGCGGTGTGGTTCTAGACTACAACATATTCCCATGGTAGCTGACCCTGAACACAGGTCTTGCTGCGGGCCACGTTGTTTCTTAAACCAACAAATGGATTGGATTCTTAGGGATTTATGTTATGAAATTAGATGATGGTATCAAGGTCTTCTAAGAATCTGGAGATGGTGGGATGACCATTATGGACCAGTTATTTGCTTTCGGCAAACGGGTACGGCAGATCACATGGAAAGGGTGCTCAAGGATCTCGTCCTTCCCGGGTCTGTTGATGCCTGCAGTCCTCAGGAAGATTCCTAGAGCCTCTGAATTGAAGGTGCAGAGGTTATAGAAAGGTGCCTAGGAATAGCTTCTTGGAAGATAAACCGCAAGTGGGGCACTGAGGGATGCAGTGGCTACGCATCGGTTAGATGCGGAAGTTGACTGCTGGTGGAATTTTAGTGGGAACCCTTTGGATGGATATATTGTAGAGTTCTTTGTAGAGTGCTACCAATCCTTCTCGAGAAATTTGAATCTATCTTCCATTCCGGACTGGAGGGAAGTTTCTTAGGAGATTACGTGTGGATTAAGGCCTTGATAGTGGATGAAGGGCGATGGAATTCCAAAGAATCCCGAGCATGGAAGCGTGGAAACCTCAGTGTTAGGGGAAGGGCTGAAGAGGACAAATACTATGTGAGATGGGGAGTGGGGATGGATCTTGAGACCCTGAGGAGAGATTAGAGGGCTGGCAGTCACTTTATCAGCAGGCTGGAATCAGTAGGAAAACGGAGTGGTGAAAGAGTGATCACGGGGAGTTAAGATAGCGGAAAATGATAGGAAGAATCAAGGAGTGCCTCGAGAGGATAGGAATTAGCAGACCTCTGACAGTCTCTCATGGAAAGGAAGGGGCTAACGTGGGAGTACGGCAAGTGCAGCAGAACCCAGTAGGAGAAAGGGGAATGGCAGTAATGAGAACGGTCTAGGTGTCGGCTGAAAGTTACGATGGCGAATAGTATGTTGTGATGCCTTGATTTGTTTCAAGAGTGGACGACATTCATCTCTCAGGGCATCCCTACTTCAAATATTTGCCAGGCAAGAGTCCCTACCCTTCCCACGGTACTCTGCTCTGACCTTTCGATGTACTTTCGTTAGAGGATTCTGAAGCATTGAGTCGGTGCCACCGGCGGTTCGTTGTCTCTGTGACCCACGTTAAAATCATCATCACTAGTGAGTATAGCATTCCCTAAGCGGGTGATCACGCAACCAAGGCCCAGGAAGGATTTATCTGGTCAACCCTTAGCAAGTAAATATGGCCGGAGTCATCCACATAGATATCCCGAATTCTGCAGCCAAAGCTGACGATAGTGTAGAGCAAGCAACGGTATCTCTGTGAAGCCATATGGCGGGCTCGGCGAGCCGCGGAGCCGGGGAAGTTAATAGAGTTCCAAAAACCCACGCTTAAGAAGGAATACGTGATTGTTGCTCAAGTGGATGCCGAGGCCCATCCTAATCCGATTAATGTCCCGCGGACGTTAGCGGGATTTTTTTCCTGGGATTTTAAGCTTCCCCAAAGGATAGGTAGGGTAAATTCGAGCTCTAGGAGATTAAGCGAGAAGAGGAGAGAGCGCATGGGAGCTGATGCGTCGATTCAGAGTTCTGATCGGCTCGGCTACTGTCGACCAAACCATCGGAGAGCTGGTTCATCAAGGCTCTGCTTCCCTTGACCACAGTCCCCCTCCACTGTGAAGAAGATTGACAACTTGCGGATGATTTGGAGCAGACCATAGAGATTGAGGCCATGGCGGGGTACCCTCTGAAATATCGGGGGGAGTGGGGTAGGGCGTATTTCTAGGGATCCCTCCCTTGGTGGGATTGCGGCAGCTCAGAGATGGCTAGATGCAGTAGCTCAAGGAGATGCGGCCTATAAGACCGGCCCGATGGGAACGTTTGGTTGCACTCCTTTGCACAGTCAGTAGCTAACGTCATGAGTGTCCTATAGGCTGCATTAACAAGTGTGGGACCCTCTGTTGTGGCAATCCATGGGGGTCCACCCAGTGGCACGGCGATGAATCTGCGGGGGGTATACTAAGCGCAATGTATATGCGGGGTTCCCATCTCAACCAAACCCAATATACATGGAATGTGCCAGAGATTTTCGGAGCCGATGGGGCATGACCTTGGATGTTCCCAATACTGCATAAATTACTCAATGTCCCAAACAATGTATATTGTAAGTTTTGTGCTTCCACGACTCTATTGCACAAACAATGTAGGGCTCGATGCACTCCGCAGTAGGTTGGGCCCAGACCCTCTATAGGGTGAACTGAGGATTCAGAGGAAGGAGCGGTATGCGCGGTGAAACACGGGGAGGACGGAGTGCAGTGAAATGCTACAAACATTTGTGACCGGGAGGGTCATGTGAAACCGAATGTCCCCTTCCCAGATGTCAGCTACAATTGTTCCCGGTCTCAGGTGGAAAAACCCATGCAATAGAGGACTATCCGGAACTCATCGAAGTGGGGGAACGGGCACAAGAGCCTGGTACAGTAGAAGCCGAGACCTCGAGGGAGCCGTGACCACCGTACATGCGGGAATGTAGCTATCGTGACATGCGGCGGCAAGAAGATGGGAAGGACCTCTGGGAAGGAGCGGTCTAGGCTATTTGGCCGCCTCCCCAAAAAAAATTGGTCAAATGGGACATGCAGAAGAGGGACTTCAGGGAGGCGGCGGAGGCTTTTGCTCGGTAGGGAGCAGAGTCCTTGAGTACCCCTGTGTGGCTTTCAGGAGAGCAATTTACGGGGACCTTGATTTAGGAATGGCTTATTTGTTCCTCAAGATTGATAATGCTTCAATGCGGGACAGAATCAGCGTACAGGAGGGCCTTCTGCTTGAGGAAAATATAGAATGAAGACTTAGACCTGGCTACCACAGCTGTCTGATGGGTCAAGTGGAACAAGCGCTGAGCAGAAACGTTCCGGCACTAACTGCAGCGGGTTGTGGGATTCCAAATGAGTGATACAATGCTTGATTTAGATGCAGCCCAATCAGTACTATCTGCTTGCATGAAAAGAGGCATTAGAGCTCTTAGATATCCAATGCACGACCTACCTTGATCAAATCGAATGGCGAACCAGTACTTGTGGGAAAATTACTAAGAGGTGGGAATTGGAATCGGTATTTAAGTTTATAAAATAAATTCAACCTTTTCTTTGTGAGGAAATTCCTGTCTGGCAGTTTTATAAGGCTGAACTAGCGTATGCAGCTGAATGTGGAAGGCCCAAGCATTATCTGAGATTACATTTCAGTTGAGTATTTCTCGGAAGAATCTTTCATAGTTATGAGATATGAATAAGGCTAGATAATGGAAGTTATGAGCGGTAGTCAACAGAATAAGCATCACACACATGAACACCAATATTTGGAGTGGAAACCCGAGTTCGGAAGAAAATTTTCCTGCATTCTTGTCATCTCTATCTTCAATATTTGTTATATAGAAACATTTTACAATGACTCTGTGTGCGAACCTCACCCGATATCCAGAACTACACTGCGAGAGAGCACTGTACTGTGTTTTCGGTATGCTTGGAAGGGCTCCAACCCTCGGAACTCGTTCCCAGTCTCCCTGAAGGAGCCCCGACCCCACGATTTCAACACCATCTTCTACTAGGCTGGCTTCTACTTCCATACTAAAGGCTTCAACCTTGGACTGCTACTGAGACCACGTTTCATCAATTTTCCACATCTTGGATCAAACGGCTACCAACACAACCCTTCACTTAACATCAACAGACATACTTTCCCAAAACCAAAGCGGAGAGCGGTGAGACCCTTTGTAGCGAATGTCGAAATGCTGAACCCCGAATAGATATGTAGATACAAACTCAATAGTGAACATTCATTAATTCATGCTCCTTCTTTGATTCCTTGGCCATGACCACATGCAACTTTCTGCCACACCGACGTAGTATATACATTGTACATTATCTTCAGAAAACCTAACTTCTCTGGCAGCAATAGTAGAACCCGTTAATAATATCGCTTTATGGCGAACTAGCATATAGATCTGTAAATATATTTTGCGGGCTTGAGCGGATCCTATAAAACTTACCTAGATTTATTCATGTTCTTAGAGACTTACTTTTGATTCTTCATATTCTTGGATTGATCAAACTAGATTCATCATCTTTATATCTAGAGATCTTGAACCATCAATATATCCATGGGTGCATCATAGATTGAGATCTATCAATTAAGAATAAGTTCATCCATGCGGATATTCCTTAAATTTATTAAATACTTGTCATACTCATAGACACCTTTCACTATGATCTTCTTCTCTTAAATAGATTGTATTCTAGCCTGAGCCAAAACCACACAACTTGATGGTATTCTTGATAGTCAAATAAAATATATATCATCTTGTGTACAAAGTATTGTTATTCTTGACTATATTTTGGTATAGTATCTGTGACAGGGCCTTATCGACGTATATGACTTTCCCCTGACCTTACAAACTCGTGATAAATGTATATTTGTGACATATATTATCATTACTTTCTACGGCACTTACTGGAATTTCTTTCTTAGATTATACGAACTGCCAATGTAGATACATCTGATTTATCATTAACATATGGGATTTGCTATCCAAAGACAACTCATCGAAGTCGGTTCCATCGAGGAAAACTTTCGTAGTAGGTTGCCATCAAGGACAACATTGCATCATATTGCCAACAGTCTCACCCTTTTGGACTTGATGGCAACCATGGAGAATGGTATTTTGATCACATCCTTGTGAATAGATACATTTATTATAACCATTATTCAAACACCATATTTCTCCCCTTTGACATCGAGAGACGAGGCGGATCGGCTCCAAATCAGAGTTGTGCTTCTCCTTGCTTGTAGAAGAAGAGCTTTCTGTAGATATGATGCTGCCCAGGGTACCCTTCTCCCCCCCGAGTTCTTGAATCGCTAGTATTTTTCAATGAAATTGTGGCTATGACGCTTCCTACATCACAGGACTCTTTTCATACCATCAATGATCCAGCCAGAGTGGATTTAGATATGTGACTCGAGTACTTAGCCCAAGGTGGGTTTACATTTTGACTCGTACCCAACAAAGTGAGTTTACAAATTTGAAGAAGTCCTTACATGAATAAATATAACAATTTTACATCAAGGGTCTCAACACTTATTTTTCATCAAATTATAGAAATGACTTACAATCAAGATCAAGATTCTCAATCATGAGATCAGACTACAACAAATAATTAGAATGCCCAGCAATGCATCCTTTCCACATGACGATGCACCCCTTAACTTGTGCATCGTCCCTTTCAACGACCAAATCATCAAGGCATTTTCACCAAATGAGGAAGATAGAAATAGAAATATGGTAAACATCACAGTGCAAACTGTTGTCTCTTGAAGAATGCTAGACGAGGAAAAAGTTTTAACAAACCAGAAACACCATACATGATTTCCCATGTATATGAAATTCAGCGTATATATGTAGTATCCCATAGAAAATGCATCCAAGCGTATCAATTTAATATTGAATTTAAGCGAATCTGATCCCTCACACGCCAAGCGAGAACTACTCCAGCTTTGTGTTTGAGATATTAGAGCGACTTCCCTAGGTAGAGGTTTAATTGTCTCTCAATAGCTTTTTTCTTTGGATAAGACATATTGCTTACCTTTTGTTCAAGCACTTAATTTCCACGTAAACGTCGCAATTGGGAATGTGTACTTGGTCTTGGAATGCATAACGGAGATTCTTTGAATCTTGATGGCACTTGTATTATCACACATAATGGAGATAGGAGGTGAACATTTGATTTGAGGCGTCTTGTAAGGTTTCATCATCTCCAAAAGTTAACAGCATGATGTAGGCGACCACATATTATGGTTCTTGTAGATAAAGACAATAGAGCTTTAGCCCAATTTGAACAGATACTAGCGGGGCCCCCATACTGGAATGCACCACCACTAGTGCTTTTCAGATCATCAATGTGCCATTACAATGCATGGGTGTAGCTTTGCATGAAGAGTGGAATCGGCGCGTGCTGGATACCATAGTCCAAGTCTTGGTTCTGGGTATTTTGATACTCGGCGGTAAGTTGAGCTCTTTTGGATTAACTTGCGTCGTTAAAAATCTATTTTGTGCATAATGGTCTAGTCGGTGAGGATAGATGAGCTTTATCATAGATGCGGCCATTCCTAGTTGATTCCTGGTGGGAGAATCATCATGAAGCGGAATTCAATGATTGTCGTGGTGTACTACAAGGACATCATGCCATACTGTGAATTTTCTTACCTGATCGTACATGATAAGTCTTATCCTTGTACAATTGCACTTCATGAACTAAAAGAATCTTAGCGATTTCTAAGTAAAGACATTTCAATTCAATTCTTGCTTCTATATGACAAATTCACGACTCCTGGAACCAACTTCATTGCATTCAATGATATCATCAACGCCACCACAATCAATAGTTTTACCATTTTAAGGTTTGTGTATAAGTTGCTATCAACGGTCCAGTAAATCAACGTTGACGTCAATAAGAAGCGTCATGCAATTTATGACTTGTTTGAATATACAGACATAAGTCTACAAAATACTTTCAATCATTCCCAAAATGAATCATGCAGTTGTTAATATAAATTCTTTCTTCACAGATCCTACGTTGAAAGAGATTTAACAATCATTTGATAAACTTTGATTTGTTGGAGGCGGCGTGAAATGACTGCTATAGGCTGGTCTAGCTATAGAACAAGACAAGATTAACACTATTATTTAGATACACATGGTCCTTTATTTCTATATCTTGTCCCAATTCTCATTCTTGTTTTGGAACTCATCCATTAGTTCTATTAACATTTTTATGTAGTGTATTATATTCCCAATGTTGATACTCTCATTGCTGATAAGCTCTTCATTCAATGCAATCAACATTCATCTTTATGTTTAAATTGACATTATAATGAATCGAAATTGAATGTGAAGATCAAGTCCTTGTTTCTTTAGTCTATATAGAAATTTGGTCTGGATGGTTCTGGACATCATCTGGATAATTTTTCAGATAAATCATCTTAGGTTCTTCATTGGTTATTTCTCTATATCAGTACCATTGATTTTGAAGAATATATGTCTTATATCTTCTCATTGTTTATTTTTTCTTTTGTTGAAAATTAATCAATAAATATCATCTCAATTCTTCATGATCTTGAAGTCATGCTGTTCTTCTGTATACAACAAATTGACAAAGTATTCATATGCTAAGGTTCAAGCTTGCGAGTTTTCAAATGTATTTTGATCAAACGTTTGCTTCCAAAACAAATTGATTCTGGTGGAGGATTCTGCTCATAAGTTCTGATTTTTATCATATTTACTGAACATGTTCTTGTTGATAATTTACTTAGCGTTCTTCAATGTGTTGCTTCTCCCCAAGAGTATCTCCAGGTGTTGAATCATCGGCATGCTCTATCATTTGTTGAGCTGTTCTAATTCATTCTTTACTACTGCTACACCATTTGTTGCATTAGATGCAGAGGGCTTCTGAAAATTGTCTTTTTATGCCAATATTTATTTCACAAATTCTAGGAATTCATGGGTATATCCTATACCAGTCGAATCTGGTATGATTTTAGATCCAATTTCATTTCTTGACTTTGAGATAAATTTCTCAGTAAACTGTCTTCGTCGTTTAATCCAACCAATCCTTTATTGAAATCATCATCATTATTGTTCATACGTGGTACTCTCAATGCAGGTACATATGTTAGTATGAATGAGTTGGAAGCTTGCTTGATGATCCTTCCTTCAGCATTAAATTTCCTCTGGTTTACAGCACGTTAATGATTTGCATATGTTAACAAGATTGAAGTATTGAATCACTAGTGTTTTATAAATTACCTTGGTTGTTGGTTGAGAAGCTCATACTAACCTTCTATATAGCAGTTTATGAATTTCTCAATGTGGTATTCTTTAGTTAATTTTATGGTTATAGGATTCTACTTTCCTTTTATAATTAATTTTACAATATCAAGATCTATTCTACATTCTTTTGAACTAGAATAACTTGATTTCATGATCCCATGTGACCCACACTTAGGAGTTATTAATTCAATCATCCACATACATGACATTATCTAACCACTTTTCTTTTAAACATACTGCCACCTCCCTTAGTAATGAGTGGAGTATGTTCGATATGGCATTCTTTTCTTTTCTAGAGCACTATATGCAGAAGTTTGTTTTTGTCACATGTCCTTATGTTTTGAGCATCCACTTATCAATGTACCATTGATTTTCTTCACCTTCTGCCAAATAGTCTTCATTTTCCTTCCCTATAATTCCTTCTTTTCCATACTTTGGAGTTTGAAGAAAATTCTCTTTTAATTTGGACTTTGCTCCACCATTGATTCTTCATGGCCAAAGTTATTGCAACAAAGCATTCAACATTTTGAAGAAGGAAAATTTGTTATATGTATTCTTCTTTGTTCCAATATCAATCCTTTTCTTTCTTTCTTCTCTTGTCATGATGGTTTTATGTACAACACATTTAATTAGCTATGATGAGGTGTATTTATGAAACGCATTGTGTCCATTGAAGAAGAAATTTACGTGATCATGAAATGTTCTACTTGAATTTATCGTTGGATGGTGTTTCTTTTGAGGTGATGCGTTGGTGTTCTTTGAATTGATATGGTCATGCTTTACTGTAAAGATTCTTTATTCCCTTGTTGGGTGGTAGAATGTTGTATCTGTTTGTGTGCTTTTAGATAATTTAGTCTTTGAATCTGAGAAGGATTCTCCCAGATATATCAGAACTTGTCTTTATAAGAGGAGAAACCGTTGGCTTACCTTGATAATCTCATCTAAGGTTTGAGGATCCTTTAGCAAATATAAGATTCTGAAGTCTTTACTTTCTCAATTTCTTTTCTTAGACTTACTATTTCACATTCCTAATTTCTCTTGATGTTTCACACTGTAAACTGAATTTTAGGTTCTATGGATATTTTACTTTGTCTAAGCATATTTTGGTTGATTGATTTCATCAATGTTTTCCTCTAAAGCATCCATAAAAGTATCTTTTCTTCTACAGATTCTTTTTCAAATTCATAGAAATCTAGATCTTGTTCACATTCTTCCCCTCACCTTGAATGTATCCAAACTGTCTTCATAGGTATAGTAACTTTTCCACAGTGCTAAACTTAGATTCTTATTCCTTCTTGCTACTTCTTCCCTTTTCATGTGTTTCTTTATGAGGACACTGCTTGACAGCAATGACCAACTCTTCCCTGAAAAACATTTGAAAGGAAACACCTCTGAGCAGATCTGTTCAGAGTTGAAGTTTCTATACAAAATTTGCCTCATCTAATACGAGATACTCCCCGATCATACATCTCTTGTACTTATTTCCCTTTTGTAAAGGCTCACAAGACAACTTCTTTGGCTAAATCGTCCCTCCTCTTCTCATTTCACATGCAGTTAAGTATTGCATGAAATTGTACACCCTGATAAGATTTTGAATATCATTTGCTTTTTCTTCAGAGTAGAAACTTTTTGACTCAAATTTTGCCATTAGAGATCTTAAAACTTTCTCAACCAAACTAGATTCGGTTATTTTTCTCCCAGGATTTCTCATACGATTTACAATGTGCTCAGACATTAAAAAGAAATTTGCAATACTCCTCATTATGCATTTTAGATTCTCATATTGAATTCGAGTTTGGAGTTTAGCACTTTTTACCAGCTGCATCATCTTCATAAATTAGAATGATTTTGTCTCCATATTGCCTTTCGCCCATCCGATTTGCATGACCTTGACAAATTCGGTGCATTGGAGCTTCCCGATGAGCATTGTAGCCTTTGCATTTGTTTCATAATTCTTTCTTTAGTTGGATCTGTTGAGTACTTATTTGGATAATCTCCTTCAACAATATCCCATACATTTTCTCCAGTATCGAAAATAGGATCTCATCCTTATTTTCGAATTCAAATTGTTTTGTTGAAGAGCTGACCTAATAGATGATGTTCCATCTTGATTGCTCATCTTGATCTTCCTTCTAGCGGCTAAGATATTTGAAGGACTTACTCGATTCCAATTGTTGGAAAAATGCAGGAAGGGGGGGGGGGTGAATCAGTATTTAGAGTTACTAAAATAAATTCAACCTTTCTTCGACAAAATTCATACAGCGGTTTTATCGACTGAACTAAGCGTATGCAAATTAAATGTGGAAGGAAACCCCAAACATCTTGATTTACCTTCGGATTTAGAGTATTTCTTGAACTGATCTTTTAAGATTTATCGGATATGAATAGAATTTAGATAATCGGGAAGTTATGAGGCGGTAATCAATAAGATAAGCATCACATGAACACCAATGCTAGGTGGGAAACCAGATTGGCCACCTTCAACGTAGATCTCACGTATTCAATATTTATTATATAGAAACCTTTACCCAACAATGTCTGATCTGGGGCTGCTCTGATCATGAGGCTTCACAACGAGTCGCAACCTTCTCTCATTTTCCGACTACAAACTTGGAAGGAATCAACTCTTTGAACAGTTTCGGCCTCACAGGCGGCCGATTTGATTTCTTGACTCTCTTGGAATTTGAAGGATTCTACTTCATACTAGAGCTAAACCTTGGACCTGGATACGTTTCATCAATTTTCATCTTGGATCAAATAAAGCTTCAATACAACCCTTCACTTAACATCAACGAACATACTTTGCCCAAAACTTCAAAATGACGATTGATTACTTGCTTAATAAAATCATAAATAACCTAGACTTGAGAATAGATATGTAGATACAAACTCAACGTGAACATTCATTAATTCAAATAGCATACACTACTGATTCTTGGTAAGGTGTACATACGCGCTCACACTTTTCTTAACTTCCGCGTAAAAACACATTGGAAATTATCTTGAACACCTAAGCACCATACAGCTTTAATGAACCGAACATGCATTATCGCGCTTTGCATCAAACGAAAACTAGTATATATCTATAAAAATGCATACACGGCTTGAGCCAGATCCTATAAAACTTACAGTTGTTATGTTCTTGTGAGACTTGCGCGAGTTCTTCACATCATTTCTCCATTGTCAGACTAAAGATTCATCATCTTTTAGATCAGAATCTTGAACCATCAATATATCCATGGGTAGCTTCACTAGATTGAGATCTGCTCAAATTAAGAGCTTGAGAGTTCATCCATCAGTCTTCATAGAGAAATTTATTCATCAACAACCCTTACTTTTCCATGCACACCTTGCACGATGATCTTCTTCTCCTTAAATAGATTGCTTTTACCAATACCATGAGCCAAAACCACACAACTTCCAATGGTATTCTTGGATGGAATCAAATAAACCATACAATGCTTCCAGTAATGTGCCAAAACCATAGTATTCCCCTTGGTATTGTAATTTTAGATAACAAAAGGGCATCTCACAACGACTTAGGGCATTAACATCCACGTACATACGACCTTTACAAACTAAAACATATATTGTGACAGCTATCTTATTTATCCTTACTCTGTACTCTTGGAATTTATTTCTTCGTTACTTGACTTGCTTTGTGATACATCAGTTACATCATTAACAAATAGTTTTCTATCCAGACAACTCATCAATTCGGTTTTCAATGAGGACAACTTCATAGTAGGTTACCATCAAGGACAACACATTGCATCATATTTCCAGCAGTCTTGTCTCTTGCGTCAGCCAAATTTCGAAGGAGTCGAGGTCAACATGCGAGTGAAGACTTACCACGGATTTTGGGGACATTGATATTATGGAAGACGAGGATCCTTGCCAGCCTGGCAGGCTCGATTGGGCTTTTAGGGAATTACGCCATCATCGACCTCAAAAAAGGAGGCGATGATGTTGAAGATGGAGAAGTGCAGGTCACTCAACCTCTGACATATCAAGGCCCTTGATATACCAAGCTTGTATGGACAAGGTCTCGGAGATGGATCCTGCTATCGGAATATTTAACGGGAAGCGGGAGGACTATTCTTTTCGTACTTGGCAAATATTCATATTGCCAGTGTCGACTTCAGACTGGGATTTGAACCTAACACAGGAAAGTATTTAGCTTGAGTATAAAATTCGCATGCGGAGATGTCTTGCCATTTCCAGAGTCAAGTTGGATTCGTCTTGAGTTGAGAATACCCCTGTCAGACATGCAAGCTATCAGAGCTACCTTTATTACAAGATTCGAGGACATGGTTCAGGGAGGAAACAAGATACCACTTTGAGATGATATACTATAGTCCACATCAGCAGTGGTGGAAAAATCCAACATAATACCATGCAGCAGTGGGGTGTGTAGGCCCGGAGGGCTTTAGGCCCCGCGGTTCGTCAGAGGCCTTGGAAAGCGGCAGTCTGAGGACTTCTGATGCGGGACCACTGAGGACCTTTGAAGAGCGTGGAAAGTCTGGGGGATGCACCCAGGCTGTGGGTACATGGGTTCATTCACTCCTTAGATACCATACCCCCGACGTACTTAAGATGAAGAGCGAAGAGGAACCAACTGGAGGAAGTCCTGAAAAATTTGTTTGGTGCTTTTCCTTAGAGGGTGCTCTTGGTACAGTGTCTGGAATTCAGCTATTAAGGGGTCTGATTTCTCAGGTGCCTAGGGGCCGACGGAGCACCTTTGCATCACGTCTAAGGCCGGGCGTGATTTGGCTTGCCCGACCAATTGGCAGCAGTCCAGGGCAGTAGCTGATTTGGAGGACCTCGGTATCTATATTTCGAAGAGAGGCGGCATGGCTGAAGAACCGACCTCACAGAGCATCCATTTACTCCGTTGAAGACAAAGAAGCTGAACATCGGTATGGAGGAAAAACCTAAGCTGGCTTCTGAGTTAGGGATGCCAGGACAGGAGACGACCGAGGAGAATTTTCAGCCTCCTCAGGGAATAGAACAGACTTATTCCCTTCATTGTTCATGGGTGAAGGGTATCAGGGTGACCTCGGAGAAATACATTGTCTTGGGAAGCCATGCAGGAGCCCCAGTGAAACATAGGCCCCTATTGGTTGAACCCACGGATCAAAGAAAAGGTCAAGATGGAGATTTGAAAAATCTTATTACAGCTCTCATCTTTAAGGTGGAAGAAGAAGACTGGGTGGCTTCTATCATCATTCGGGAATAAGAAGGATATAAATCGGAAGTCCGGCGATGCATTATTAGAACTCATTAGACATACATGCATCCATGTCCGTTCCCACTCCATTTAGCTGACGAAAGTATTGGATCATGTTGAGATGAATCTTACTCCTTCACGAATGGCACCGAGCTATCATCCAAGTGCGTGGTAGAGGTCAAATGAAGGCAGCGTTCTGCCAAATTGGAGGATCGTTCATACCACGTGATGCCGTTTGGATTGAAGAATGCCATTTTGTAGATGTTTCTCGGATCATCATCGCTGCTTTCCGGAGTATATCCATAAGTTCTGGAAGTCTACATGGATATTTGGTATCTACATTGTTGAATAATACATACCACATTTGTGAATCATGTTCGTCAGTGTCGATAGTTTCAGATTTCCTTGAACTTGAAGAAATGAATTTTCGTTCCTTTCGGCCTCTTGTTAGGACACGTGGTTTGCAAACAGGGGTCTACGTCGACCTAGGAATTGTAGTGATCATCCACATGGAAGTTCTGAAATGGTTAATAGTTGTAGGCCCTACTAGGGAACAGGTATTACGGACGGTTTATCCATGGTCATAGCCTCCTTTATAAAAGTAGCACGGAAAATGAAATATTCAGTGGAATGAAGTGTCGGATGGCCCTTGACACCCTTTGAAGGAAAATCGGCGGCGATACTTTGTGCTGTTTACCCTGGGTGGGTCAGGTTCCACGTGCAAATTGATGCTTCTAGTATTGCACTTGCGGTTGTCTTGGCGCAACCGGGAGAACGGCAGTGGACCACCCAATTTGCCATCGGCCACAGAAACATGCAGTGCGGAGAAGATTATACCACTACTGAAATTTCTTGATAGTGTACTCGCTCCAGGAAATTCAGCCACTATCTTCTGGGAAAATTCAAGTTCTTCTGAATCACTGCACGTAAGAGTACACAGTGATAAGCTTGCCGTTTTGGAGAGGAAAGATCTGTGTGCTTCTACTCTTCCAAATTCATGTTTGGGGTGATCGTCAAGCAGGGAGGTTGAATGTCGGGCCCGATCATTTATCCGGGTTGGAGACGGGGGAGAATGACGGCTCTCTCGATGAGGCTAGCAGGATGCGGCCTCTTAGATTCAAAGATGTCTGGGACCCTTGGCAGACATTGCCACCCCTATCGACCCACGGGGCAATGCCTCAGAGCTACTAGCTCTAGAAACGACACTTGGTCTTTCATGTGAGATATCAAGCGGTGGGGGCATCCTATAAGCGGGCCACCAGTGAGAGGTTGCGATGGCCAGATGTGTACTTGACCACAAATGCGAAGCCGTGATGTGGGAATGCCACGGTGGCGTTGCGGGAGTGCATGTGGGTCCAAAGCCGGCCATGAGGAAGGTGCCAAGCTGGACTATGGTGGCGATGGTCATCTTGGTGTAAAGACATTTGTTAAGAGATCTGCAGTGTCTGTCAGTGATAGGAGGCCCTCTCACGGACGAGCCCCAGCCACACCGAATTGCATGTGTTGCGGCCATTCGAAGTGGGTTGTCGCTTCACTTGGACTCCCATGGCCTCGGTCTGACCCAGGCACTCCAAGGCCAGCTACATCATTACTAGCGTATTATCTCACGGTGGTGAGGTAGTGGCGGTCTGTAACCATTGGATCTGGTAGCATTGTTCATCTTTGGGCTCACGTCGTGCTGAGTTTGTTGCCCACGGTACAACAAATCAGGGAAGGCATTTCATTAATGACACGGTCAGTCATTCTTCCGGACACATTTATGATTCAACATCACAAAGCTGAAACTCATACCACACAGGTGTAATTGTGGGTAGAAGCGTTCAATAAAATTCTTGAAAAGGGGTTGACAAAGATCTACTGTGCCAAATGAATGGCCAGGATGAGAAAGCGGCTACCAGTACACTATGGGCTATCGGACTATGGTGAGACGCTTGACCCATCAGTCTGGATTCCGGTTGGTGTATGGCCAGGAAAACTGTGATTCATGCAGTTCATTAATACCAAGTCTTTTAATTGCCACATCCCTCAAGTTCTCGGAAGAAGCATCACTCAAGGGTATACTGTGAATTACAAGAGCGGGCCAATAGGTTCACGGCGAGTTTCTGAAGGTTGAAGGATAGGCAAAAGGCATAGCCTGGCCTTTATCAGAAAAAGTTAGGGTTGGCGAAAGGTCCTCTTATATGGCAGTTTGAAGTTTACCGGGAAAGCCTTGGTCTGCTTGGATGGGACCTTACTTAGATGCAGTCAGATTATAGATGCAGTGGCCACATTCGGTTGGCAACAGATGAATGCTTGTTTTACACAGGTGGGTAGATAAACACTGAAACCTGCAGTAAAGTATTTTTCATTTTATTAATAACTCTCGCAACTAAGAGAATCAAGTAGAGTAGCGTAGCTTAATAAAATCATGTCGGGATGGCTGGAATTACAGTCTTTTCTTGTTCATGCATGCGTCGTCGATAAGCAGCTGTTAGGACCACACCTCAACCGTTATTGGTCAGCGGAGGGCGTGTCCAACGTGTCAATCCTAGTAGGATTATTAAATGTCATTGTCAGTCCATATCATGTCGGTCGAGTACTTGTGTTAGTCAGTAAGATCGCCTAGTTCTGACATAAATTACCATAATTAGAAGTAACCCTACAACAATTATTTTTCCATAGTCAGCGTAACCTCACATTTGTCAGCATCCTTCTATTTCCTAGATTATATAGTGACAAATTTGACGACACTCATGGGTGATTGTCCTTATGATTGCTCAGCCCAGAAGAATTCAGTGGAATTAACTTGTCATGAGTCTCATCTGACCTCACTCATGCAGTGTAAGCATAACTTGCATGGGAAAAACGAGAATCATAGAACCTTTGATTAAATTAGCATTGAAAGACGGGAGCAGGCAATTTGAAGTGTCTGAAACAGTCTGCAGAGAGAAGACGTCGAGACCAATTCTGATTATGCTTGTCGAACCAAGATGCGAAGCCCACCGATGGTCGTGGAACGAGCTACGATAGCGAATTCACAAATGGAAGTCCCTCTGGAAATGAACAATGTAGCCCCTCATAGATGCCAATCTCGGATGCAATGAGTGCGACATGAATGGAATGCGTATATGGAACATTACCGAGCGCGGAGCATTCAATGACGAGTATACAGTTCTAAGGCTTATAGCAATATTCTCTACAAACTTAAAATGTGCAGTCTTGGGACCAACTGGTAAGCTATACGCGGTGCACAGGTTCTGTATTGCGTCGAATGGGTCCTTGTGGTTGAACAAAATTCCCATTCATCACAGGGATATCCATGACCCATGAAAACTCTGAATAGAGCGCGGATGTCTATTTTGCATGTGAGCCACTCAAGCGATGCGCGGAAATTCGGAAACTGTGACTACTATGTTAAATATGGCACACGACGGGCGGGAAGGGAGCAGATGGAGCTTATCAATGGCAGATCAAATTTATGATACCTCATTGCAGCTGAGAAATGAGGCACTACAAAGAATTGAATGCACTCTAGAAAATATCTCCATTGCGAACCTTGTGTTAAGTATGGCCCAGGCAGTGTTCCTTCACATTCAGAAGGAAAGCTGACTTGACGTCATGAAGAAAACTACAAAGCTGACTGCTAGATTCTAAATACGGATGCAGTAGTTTACGTTTTCAATAATGAAGTGGCATACCCTCTAGGTGGTGCAGTGGAGACTCGGAGGGCCGGCCTAAGCGATGAAGTTTGTTCATAGGTATTTGTTGACTGACTCCAAAGAAGTTAGTGCAGGGAGCATTTCGGACTGGTATGGTTGATGGCACGTGGTGACCAGCCAGCAAGGGTTCCAGGGAACCTACTAGATGAAATGCCGGTGGTAGGTATAGTTCGGGGTGGGGTCAGGCATGCACCTGTAGGCCTACTTGGGTGCAGAGGACACATTTCACATGCGGCCATTGAGTTCCAGTATTTGGAGAGAATCTTGTGTTCCACAATGAGTTTGTTCGTGGGCGGGGAGTGTGATGGAAATCGCAACGGAATTTATTATTTACAACATTGATCGGGTCTTGACAGCAATGATAGCTCACCGGGAGCCAGTCTGGAGGCGGCACCACGGGGATCCCCCTGCTCAGCCGGCTAAAGCCCCTCTCATTTGCTAAACGAGACTTAGATTACGTAGTTTCAATGCGGCGACCAAGATCATCAAGCGGTGCTACTCCTTTTCACGTTTCTGCGAGGTTCAGTCCTCTCAATCCATGCGCGTCCCCTCATAAATTCCATTGCCTCCCCCATCCCCACTATTTTATCTACTTCTCCAAGTCAGAGACGATGACCCAGGTGGAAAGCACAAGACCCATGACTCCTTGGAAACCCCTCGGGCCAGCCGGGCCGAATTCTAGAGTCGAATCAAGGTGGTGGACCTCCTTGAGGAGGATCCACCCCTGACCACGGAGATGCTGGGGTCTTAGATACAGAAGAACGCAGCCCGGCCCCTCCCAGGAGTTCATTAACATTCGCCTTCCACCACCACGCAGTTTCACCTCCACTGCCTGCGCCTAGAACTCCTCCCATCCAATTCATACGCCAGCTGTGTGAGACCCAATCATCAGGAACTACTTCTTGGGGACCATAGAGTTTGAGGTTCACTCTAGTGCTATGACATTGGTACCATCGTCTATTTACTTGGGAACCCCAGGTTTCCTTATCGATATATTTACCCATATGGCCACTGATTTTCTAGGCTTCAGTGGGGGCTATTTGAGCCTAAATATATCCTAGCCCCTTGAATGATTAACGAATGGCCAAACTGAATATGGTGAATCATAGCCCTCATCCCTCAAGCACTCTAATTGATCGATTTCCGGTGGGCGGCCATTGCGGAAAGGTATGGATAAATGAAATTCGGGGAGTGTAACACAGAAACATGAGTGCAGCTGAAATTTGTGCTTCTTTATCCCAGAGGGTAGCCCATCGGGCAGGCTCCATTATGAACTTCTGACGAGTTCTTGTAGAAAAACGACGTAGATAACCGCGCTTGCTTGAATAGCGCGACTAGCTCATAATGACACGGGCTTGGTAGAAGGTGGATAAACGCGCCACCAATGTGTTTTAGAGCCATGGCTATGTGGGGCTCCTGCCTGATTTCACAGATGTCCCGGAGACGAGTGTATCGTATACAGGCTTTCCACCTCTGGATCGCATTCGATGGCCTCCACGGGGAAAACAAAGAGGCTTCAGTAGCGTTAGCCACCGACCCGGCGTTGCCAGGCCAGGAGGTCGTCCACATTGACCAGGTTGCGAGAAGAAAGGACGGAGCCACTCAAATGGAGGAAACTCTCAACTGCAGCCTTGCAGCGAGGCTTACGACCTCTGAGAGAGGGTCTTGAGGAGGTCTCAATGGCCCTTCTTGTCCAGCTGACCAATTTCGGGGAAATCTAAGGGCCACACAGTACAACGCGGTTGGACCAGTTATATGCACGGCGCTATGCTACAGAAGTCGAGATCTAGCAAGCAGAGCCCGGCTGAAATGATAGTCAATCAGTGAACCCCAGAGCCTCTGCCCATCCTCTCAACTCGGCGCTAGGACAATGCAACGACCCCAGCCTCAAGGCCAAAACGATTAGCGGTGTTTGGGGCGATGCCGTGCACATAGAGGAGGCAATTGTCACCAAGATTCATGAAACAAATTCGCCAATCTGAAGATAGCAATGGCGTAACTGACCTTCGAAACTCAGCTAGCATTGTAAACGTCAGTTGAGGCCCTTGTTTGGATACTTGAAGAGAGGAAAGAGGCACCACAGCCAAACAATTACGAGGGTCGATAGGCTGATGGAGATAGAAACGATGATTTGCGATTGACTTCGGGGCCGTGGAAAGCGTAGTGGAGCTGTTGGGGCTCTTGTTTTGAATATTTTGAATTTTGAATAAAGAACATCTTTTTGGGGTTCTTGAATGACACATAGGCGGCCATGTCAGTCACAACTACGGTGAAGCGTAGACTTTTCGAAGTTATTGAAGGAACATGTATATAGGCCCCGAAGAAGATGCATGGTCTGAATGAAGAAGATATCTGGCTGAAGATGGGAGAATCGAAATCTACGAACCAACAAAGCCGGAAGCTCTTGAGAAGAAGCGTAAGAGGAACTAATGGATTCTTGTGGCAGGTAATCTCCTTATCCACCCGGCGAAGGAAGAGACAAATCTGAGCTTGTGACGGAGATTGAGTGGATCTTGTAGAGAGACAGTCCAAGCATGATCTCTCTAGTTCCTAGGTTTCCTCTTACCTGCAACTACGTTATGAGGCGTCTATATGATTTGTAAACTCTTCTGGCCAAACGAAATGCTTATGGGCTTGGTTGAAGATTGTCAATGCTTACTTGAGGTTGTTGTCTTGTGGCCAAGTCATGCATGCATGATGGTTGTGATGGCAAATTTTATTTTCTTAATACATGTACTCTCTACGGAATGTTCTTGCGTATATAATGATGTTTATGCAATCAATTCTATGTTAATCATGGTTCTTGAATCCCTTTCCTTCTATCGATCTATTCCCCCTTACGCATGTGGTCATAACATGCCTTGGGTGAGCTCCTCCTACTTGCTCTCCATTAGAGGGTGACAATCTTAGAGCGTGGATTCCCAGACTACAGTAGTTCTGTTGCCCCAACCCCGGAGCACAGGTCTTGCCTCGAGACTGTTTCTTATGCTTGATGCCTAGGCCCATTTTACTCCAATTACTTCTTTTACCTTGTGGGAGGTCCACTAGCTCCCATGTGTCATTCTTTTTGAATTGCACCAATATCTTCATTCATTGCTTCAATCCATTTTTTCTTCTTTTCTTGCATATTCCAAATAGATTGGTTCATCAACATGAAAAAAAGTAAATAAAGATTCAAACCATTATTATTATCAACTTCTTTCTCATAAATTTCCTCAATTCTGAATCTTGGTCTTCTTGGTGTGCTAGGTTCCACTTGAACTCGGGGAGTTTTTGATCCTGTGTTGCTGACAATTCCTTGATTTCAGGCTTTATATTTCACCTTGTGGTGTGCTCTTGTTGTGCTTGTGTAGGTGGGAGGAATCCTTAGTGGAGGAATTGGTATTGTTAATTCCTCTTTACGTTCGTGAGGACACACACATGTCTTCACGTTCATTGTTTTCTCTAAGCTTCCATCCCAAGCTTCTTCTTCAATAAACTACACATCTATTGATTATAACTTTCTCGATTGGATGGATTATAGAGTTTTATACCTTGAAGCTCATGCACATGTCGAACAAACATATCTATGTTGTCAACTTCTTCCTTAGTTGATCAGGAACATGTGCATAAGCCACACATCTAAATACTCATGTAGTGAAAAAGCTGCTTTTGTTCCCACTCCATGTTTCATGCAGAGCACTTTGTTCATAATAGATTTCGTTGGGCATCTATTCAAAATATATGCGACACAATTGACAACTTCAGCCCTGAAAACCTCATTTAGAAAATGTTTTGCCTTGACATACTTCTAACTATGTCCATGATGAGTCCTGTTCTTCCTTTGCAACAGCTATTTACATTTTGTTGTGGTGTGTACGTTGTGTGCTTGCTTATGTATGCCATTTTCCCCTCTGAAACATAGGAAATATTTGGAGATATATTATCCACCTTTGTCATTCCTCAACACTTTGATGTAGTGCCCACTGCTGGCTACTCCTTGAGCTTGTAGTGGTAGGGTATTTAAAACACTTCAATCTTTTATTTCAATGTCTTTCTAGTGTAATCATCTATGAATGTCAAAAACATAATGGCTACCATTAAGAAGATGGCGTTTGCATTAGTCCACAAAATCCTCTCGGTGAAATCTCTAAGGGTGCCTTTTCCCCTTATACTCTTCCTTCTTGGAAATGATTGTCTGTGTTGTTTGCCCAGATGCAGCTTCACATAAGAACATCTACGGTTTATCGATAATTGGTAATCCTCTTACCATTTCTTTCTATGCAAAGGTTCAAACCTCAAGTGAGATGTCCAAATCTCAAATGTCATAACCATTTTCATCTTTCACTTCTTTTTGAACCTCTTGTGTCCTTGCTACCACACCTCCTTCTTTCAAGTCTTCACGAACTTGGGAGAGGAAGCACATCCTATTCTTGTCAAGTACTGCCATGATGACTCTTTGCACCAGTGTCCATGATAGTACAAACATCATTCTTAAAACACATTGTATCCTTGTTCTGAGTTGTCTAATGTCTCGGAGAAGGTTACATTTCAGGTAGGTACATAATATACATGCAGCGTAAATTTATTTTCTCCTTCATCAATAGTAGCCACTCTTCCTTTTCCCATGATAGATACTTTTCTATCGGTCAGTTAAATACTTTAGATTTAATAATCACATCAGTGTAAACATTGCTATGTTTTCCCAGTAAACCAGTTACTTGTATAAGAATCTAAGAATGATACATCTTCTTGTTTTTCTTGTGCTACATTGCATGGTAAAGCATTACTTTAGTTCTTATCTTATTTTTCAAAATTTTCATTTTACTTTTATTATTCATGTATCATTTTGTTTCTTTCTACATTCATTAGCACCAATTTACCATACTTTTTACAATAATGACATTGGACCTGGGATTTGTCATAAATTTTTCCTTGTGCTTGGTTTTGGCAGGCCTTCACTTTGATTCAGTTGTTGCCCCTTCCACTTATGCTTACTTAGAGTTTTCTTCCACTTGCTATGGGCTTCTTACTCTTCCTCGATAGTTTGATCTTCCTCGACCTCTACCTCGACCAAAAAGCGTTTGTGTCTTGAAAAGATCTCAATGAGGAGTTAGTTGTTTGTTGATCTATGTTCATGAGACATCAGGGATGCATGAAGCTTATCAGAAGATTGTGAGAGGTCCTTTGTCTCTTCTATTTCCCTCTTATGGCATCCAGTACGTGGGGCTAGACTTCTCAATATTTCTCCATTATTCTTGTTCCTCAAGTGCCTGGTTCACATGAGACCTTGCTCACAGTAATAACCCAATCACATGTGTGAATAATGATTCTATGTCATCGGACTCTTTCCTCTGAGAGAGTTTCAAATTCTCTTCTCAATATTTGTAGCTTTATTGTCTTCATCTTCTCCATACTATGATAAGAAATTTGTCGAAATATCCATGCCTTAGAATTTGTTGCTACTGCAATACTTGGAAAAAATACTCGTGTACTGAGTGATAAAGATAGAAGAGGGCTTTGAGTCAACAATACATTATCCTCAACAAGTTTCTTCTGTAGCGTAAGCGATAAAAATATGCGTCTGTAGTTCTTAATAGGCAATTTCCCACCAACTCCCATATATCTTGGAAGCAAACATAGTTCTCATTGTAATGGCCCCAATAATCATAATTCTTCCCCATTAAATTGTGGTCGTTAGAGTGTGAACTGATACCTCACCTTACCATCGTGGCGTATTCAGCAAAAAAATCTTCTTGATTGTGTAAAACAAAAGCTTCCTTCTTGCTAGATAAAATTAGAAGCTTCTTACAAATCAATCTTATAGCTACTCACCCCATTGTGGCAACCTCATGCTTCTTTGATTGAGAGCCTAGACACACTCTGATACCATGTTAAAGTATTAGAACGAAATCAATAACGGAAGGGATCTCTACAAAACATAGAATTCAAAATAAAAGGCGAAATTAAACAATGACGTAATACCTGAACCTTTAAATAAAGCTCTGAGATGACTTTTTAGTTTGTAATTTCCATTCTCTCTAACATAATGAAAATTACATAGCTTATCTCAAATGGCAGCACGTAAAACTAATCTAATCAATGTTGCTTCAATGCCCAGGCGAATGTTGACAAATGTTTTAGTTGGTAAGTTAACGGACCCATTTTTTCATTAATCGGCCACGTAGGGCGTATTGAATTACATAGGAAAAACCGTAAAGATACGTAGAAAACACAAACATGAACAGATCTTATGCAATATGGTCACGATCCCTCGCATCCATGCAAATCGATTGATTTTAACTTTTTAACTCTCGCGCTATCCATTAAAGTTTACTTGGCTTGCGATGTGCGATGTTATGTGGCACATCACATCGCATCCAAAAATAAAGATAACTGTGGCGATTCGAGGAGTATAATTAAAACTTTCGGTGCTATATGTGATAGCGATATCGTATCATGAAATCAAATAATATAACTGCACGGAAAGGTATGTGGCAAAACTTGTGACGCTGTGAAATGATGCCCTCCTTAATGACACGGGCCCCCTTTTGTGATGCCTCCCTTGAAAAAAAAAAAAAACTTGTGGGTGGCATAAAGTTAAAACTTTAAAACTTGCGACTTGCGCTCCTCTGAACTGGCTTTCATAGTGGAGTCAATCGAATCCTTATCAATGAATAAAAATAACCTGCTATCACAGACACAGGATTTAAGCATTAAAGAATTCTTGATGTCTGGTAATGAGTAAGGTTAGTAAGTGTATTAAGTAGAATAGAAAATACAAAGAATAAGGCGGAATCTGAGTTTAGTTCATGCGGTAAGGTAGGTGGGTCACGCTAATATTGCATGTGAAAAATAAACATATGGAAAATGGATTAAAGTTAAAAACATAAAGTTGCGAAATGTGCTTGCGGACAAGAAAAAATGAGATCAATGTGGTGGTTAGATAAACGCGAGTTAAAGGCTTGGGTACTCTGATTTGTTGTGTTACTTTACATTGAAAAATACCACCTCCGGCTCTTGGATCTGCTTTGTCCTTCTCACAAATAAAATTGATGATGTGTGGGTGCTGATGTTGTCATGGTGGTGGTTAAAATTAAATTCCAATAGTATTTATCTATTGAGCCCTTGACAATTATTATGGGCGAAGTAAGTTTGATCAGTTGGCGAGAAGGAAGAAGTCAAGTTAGCGTAATTGGTTATTTAGTTATTTGGCGCGTTGATTGATGAATAATTCTTATTTTGGGTATAACCAAAGGCTCCATATTTATTGAAATATATATATATATGAAAAAAAAGTTGAAATATGCACTAGTGCGGCGTTTAATATTATATATCCTTCGCCTGCGAGGAAGGGGATTCACATGTGTACTACTTTCAAAGTTATATAATTTAATTTTCATGGATCTAATAAGGCTTCCGGCCAGGGGATTTGCTTGAAAAAATTGATATGCCCATGCGTAGTTTTAATTCATACTGTCGCGGATGAAATCTTTATAGCAACAAGATATTTTTTAGAGATTAAAAACACATTGTAGAATGTGTACCCATATTTGTATCATCGAATGGATTCGAATGATATTGGGTCATAAGATTTGGAAAAATCGAGAAACATTACTGCAGCTAAAACAAATGTACCTATAGTAGAATCGAGCTCATTAAATGAAATGTAACATTTAGTGTTGAAATATTAAGTGGCCTAAAATGTTAGCTTTAAAATTGAAAAATGGTTTTCCATAGAAGTATTGAAACAAATGGTTTTCCATAGAGAATATTGAAGAAAATAAGCAGTGAAGCATGACTTGAGGAAAATGGTAGCGTCAATTGTGCCTCGAAAAGTGAGCCTCGAAAGTGAGTTATGGAAACATTGGACATAACCAACCTAGAAATGGCTTATGGCATTGGCTTGTACTTAGGTTATTTGCACTTTCTGGCCAGGGATAGAGGTCCATCGAGATACTTCACTCTTCTCCTGTGTTAACAAGGTGTTGTAGAATGGAGACGAAGTTTTCTTCTTTGTGAGGGAAGTTACAGTCGTTGCTTAAAGTCCCTCTTTCAAACACCCCAATGCAAAAAAAAAAAAAAATAAGTTCTCCATTAGTCCCTATAAAGCAGTCGAAATGGTTTATATTTCCTGAGGAAATCACCTTCTCTTGTAACATTCAATGGCATCTTTGCGTTGGGCATGGGAGCTTGATCTCGATAACGTAATAAGGAAAATGCCAGGCAACCCCGGACATGACTACTTATGCATGTTAATCCCCATCACCTAACTATGGTCCTGCACAAAGACACAAATTTATATAGATAAAATTCCTTCCATCATTCGTTCCCTCTAAGCGACTAGCCAAGCAGTTTGGGGAGAGAAATGGCCTTTCCCTCTGACTACCTAGCGAAAGTTGAAATCACCCATGAACTTGAATGAAAATCCTTAGAACATGTTCAGACAGCCAGGTACTTTTACTTCCGATCTCCAAACCACATGTAAATATATTGAGCTGATGTCTTATAAAATCGCTCTTGAGTTATTGCACATATAAAATATCATACAATATATGAAAAATCCTGTACCTTTTAAATAAATATTCAATGGATTTAATATAAAATATATCCATCGCCTTGAAACATTCATGTCCACGTACTACAATCTTACTCCATAATCGATGAATAAATGGATGTGACAACTGTGACATGCAAGTCAAATGGAACACAACTTGATATACGGTATTAAGAAAGTTTCTCGGAAGATAATAAACCACCAAAATACATTTTGTAAATTTCAAAAACATCGAGAGAAGACGGTTATGAAAAACTTTTAAAAGGTAAAATACGGCAAAATGCCCTACGATGAATTTTCCGTCAAATTCCAACCCTAGATGGCAAAAAACACATTGCGATAAGTTAGAGCTAATATGCTAAGTATGATATTATCATGTGAGGTATGTGATGGTAGATCTCCGGCAACGGGGAGCCATGATCCGCATCGTTGTCAAAAAAGGGTGATTTCTCCCGGTACCCAGCATACATTGCTGTAGACAAATGCACACTTCAAAGGCTCCGTTGTTCCTCCACCTGCTGGTAGGTGAGATTTGGACTTGACAACAAGTTGGCTTCAATTGTGCGGGTGGAAAACCTTGTCAGCAGTAGCCATTGGACCTTTGATGGAAATTAGAGGTTGATTGCAGGAAATTCGCAAAACACGATTCAGCACAACTTGATGTTTGTATGAGGGGATAGTTCTGGAGAATTCATTAGTGGCATGACTCGGTTATGCATAGATAAATCAGTTGAATTTTTATTCTTAGATTGATTAATCATGGAAATGCAAAGAGACAATTAAGAGTAATCGTGAAAATTCCATCGCGTCGAGCCTAGCCTTTTTATCGATGACCTTCTGAGTTGCTATTGAAATATATGTGATCTTACAGGAATGGAGCACTGAGGCCAACTCCACAAATTAGATAAAATTGATCAATAATGCCCTTGCTCTCATCCTTAGATGTTTGTCATATTTAAGATCTCGGGGTTGTTGAAAGCCTCCCCTGAGCTAATGAATTTGGACCTCCGGATGTACATCAAAACATACGGGAGGATAAACACATATCTCCACGAAATTAATGTAATCTCACACCCACATACTAAATCTGTATTTTTGCTTGGGGATAAACACATATCTCACACACTAAATTAATGTAATCTCACAACCCTATACTAATCTATGTAGAGAGGATCAATTCTTAAACCTCTTCCATTTTCTGAGCTCTCTCCAGCAGATAGGTCCAGCTCATATGAGCTCTGATATCGATAAATAAGTGAAATTGGAGAAATTGCACAAAATACTCACAAAACACTATTTGTATATTTCACATTTGAAATCAAAATTCATCACGTAGATATATAATAATATGAAATTCAGCATATTCCTAAAAATAGAAAAATATTGGTGAAAATTTCTCAAGAGAACTCACCAACAACAAATCAAATCTATCAATTTACTATTATAAGCTTTAATTTCATGTAATTGCATTGGATAGGCATGTTGACTTCCTTGTTTATTTCTCACGAAGAAATATGACAATAGGAAATCCACTCAAAAGATTGAGAAACTGCTTGATATTTTTGCAAAACGATAAGTGATGTTCTTAGTGAAGCTTTTTTATTAGCTTGTCGATTGACCAATTTAGAATTTCCCACGTACTTGTAGCTTTTCTACCTTCTTTGCATACTTGGATTCAGAGGAACCAAAGAGTTGTGAACTTAGGCTTATTATTTGAGCTATGGTAAGACCATATCTATAGTACATTAATGAGGAAGTGAATAAAATAAAATAATATTCACACTTCACAAGTAGTCCTATGACCTTGACTACCATAAAAATCCCCATGGAAAATCAAAATCAATTCGAGACATTTGACATTCCTGGATTTTTTTTCTTTGGCTCTTATTTCAATTTGGTATTGAGAAAAATGATATTGGATCTTGAGTAGCATGATTTAGGAGGATTATGCAAATCCTAGAAAGACACAAATTCCAACCTCTCCCCATATATAGTTTACAAGTATGCAAGATAATCCTTCATATTATCAAATAGACTTGTCTTAGAAAACTAGAATCCCAAAACAAGCGCAATAGCATGTATCCTAAATAGCTTTAGGCTTGAACTATCTCAAATGATAGTGATGTGCAGAAAAACATAGTTGCAGTGAAAACAAACATTTACAAAAAACTATTCCTCTAGTATTTACGGAGGACAATATGTCAAACTCTATCCAACCTTACTTTAAAGAAAAACCAAGATGGAATTTTTCCACTAAGATGTGACGAGGAAAGATTTGTTTTGAGTAAACTCTAAGAATTTCCAAATCAGCTTCCACCACCATAAATTTTGATCATCATAACTTATCTCGGACACAGTTTTTCTACTTGGATTTTTAGATCCCTTGATTGGGAATTTGTTTGTAGTATGGTATTTGTTAATTTTTCAATGCCATGGAATTGGATATCTGTTTGTATTATTTCAGAAGCTACCTTCATATCATTTTTCATATATCCATTTCATATAACTCTAAATTTTTATGCCATGTCCAATTAAAGTTATATTGGATGTACTACTAGTTCCAAGAATATTTCTTTATTGTAGATAGATTGACATGTATTCTTGTGTGGAATTTTTGTAGTACTTTTTGAAAAATAATGAATGGATTGTAATTGTGAAATAATAAATGGTTTGTAACTGGGGAGAGATTTAATATTGTGTAGGGACCGATTAATTGTTATAGTCTTGGTCCCACCAATACAAATTGACATATACGACCAATAATCAAGCGAAAACAAATAACTTTAACTCCAAATATATTTTAAATTGTGTCCAAATCTTCCCAAAATTGATAATTAAAACACAATATCCATAGCGATTAAATAATTACAAAGGTAAATCTATTGTCTCAACTATAAAACTCATAAAACCGTTAATTCTTCCGGAAGTAATTACATTCTAAGTACAAACTAGTAGTCACTTCATTTATTAGTGTTGATATTGTATATCACTTCGCATATCCATACACGCACGTAATAAAATTTAATATATATAGAGCCATAATTGTTGTGTTATTCAACATTTAAACCCATTTTTTTCAATAAATGACACCCACCCAATAAAAATATCTAAACCAGTGTGGGAATAAGTAGCACCCATAATAATTTCAATAAATGACATTCAACCTATTCTATTTCTCGTACATCAGGATCAAAGCACATGGATCATCCCGACCATTGGACCACATCAAGTTAATCATGATCACACATACACGAAATGAGCCATTGAAATGTGTCCATCATTGTGCAGTTAAATTCAGCGCAGGAATTCTGTAAAATAGTTCCAACCCTTTACTTGAAAGTTGGATGTTTCACATTCAAACTATTCACCATTCATGGAGACAAAACAACTTACCGAACACACCCCCAAAACATTTCGATTTAGTTTTTCAATTACAACGCAATTTTCTTTTAGTTTTATTTTAATTTTACGAGTCTTTGACTATATTTTCTTACGGTTTTTATTTTTCATTTACTGAGTCTTTATTTTAGTTTTTTATTTTCATTTCTACATCTTTATTTAGGTTTTTTCTTACAATTTAATTTTTATGAAAAAAATATATATTTTTCTATTTTCCTATGTTTTTAAATGAAATAGGACACAACCATAATCGATTTTTTGTAGAAAGTATGGCTAGCTAGAGATGAAAAGAAGCAGAACTCATTTATAGTTGAACACCAATTCATCCCAATGCTAGGAAAGTTTTGAATGTTTTAAAGAAATTTGTGTATGTTAAATTTCCCCAAACAGTACATAAAAATCTCTACTCCTCTTGTAGGGGCTTGTCTGAGATGAATACTTTGGGTAGCCTTCAAAATTTCATGGCATAATTAAGATCGTGATATAGATACCACCGGAGTTATCATCTCGCACTGCCGATGCGATGCTCGAAAAAATTTCTCATGTGACATCCTACCATTCTCAACCCTTGGGAACCATCATGGTAGCTTTCCACCGAAAGGGTCAAAATCACCTAAATGATCCTTCCCCACAATGAAACTCAATGCGTTAAAGATGGAATATTGAACGAATTCACAACATAACATTGAATTTGTTGGAGAACTGCTACGAACAAACACATCATCCAACCACTATGTGACCAAGACCTTTACCTTCTGAGCTTCCATCAAAGATAAGCCCAAGACCTTTACAACTAGGCTTCTGCACAAGGTAAGCCCAATGAGAACACGATGGCATAGATTGAACAATACAAAAAAATATAACATTAAATTTGTTGAAGAATTTAGGCTGAGCAAATGAGTCATTCGATTAAGTGGAGAAGACATTTACGTTTTAGGTTTCTAAAAGAATAATGAGTACCTTAGAGCCTTACTTTAAAGGAAAGGTTCAAAAAACTCATAACTTTGAAGTATGCATGGTGAGGACTTTAGCTTAATTTTAAGGAATAGTTGATAAAGCTCAATATAGAAAATACTTACATGACCATGAATATTGCTTGAGTAAGACCTTCCAAAAGCTAACAAAACATGAGCCCCTTCACTATAGCTTTAAGGCTAGACCTCCCAATACCTAATACCTCTTTGTGCTTAAATAGGAACCTCTAAAGATCTTGACTTTAACCGGACGTAAGACCTTTTATTGGTCCATAAATTCCTATCTTTTAGAAAGCACTATAAAAAACACAAAGGCGCTTTATAAGAGACATAGAGATTAATTGGTGTAATATTGCTCTTCCACCCACCATTCTATGGATGGTAATTCAGATTGTATAAACCGTGAGACATAATAGTAAGCTGATGCAGTTGTGATAGCTCAACCTAAGTGTCTGAAGAAGTTCGATAGTGCTTCTTTGGCTTCTTAAACAAGAGGCTATAAATAAAATCATGTTTTGTATTATTATTATTATTATTATAGCCTTTTGTATAAAGAAAAAAATTAAGGATGATGATTAAGCCACATTGTAAACTATTATAAATGGGAAGGGAAGAAATACCTCTTCTAACTAGTGACTATTCATATATCCTCTGTGTTAGAAGTTGTTCGAAGAAAAATGGAGGTTGTGTTGACATGTCTCAAGAAATCAAAATTACCATTTCTTCCCCAATAAAAACTTAGAGATCGGTCTTGTCACAATCATTTACTCCTACAAGCTCTTTAATCCCTTGAAGATAAGTCGAAAAAAGACACTATTTGAAGAACTCTTTCAATGAAAACTATTGCCTCTAGATTTATTATGTATCTAGATTGACTAATGTAGGTAGCCTTGTTTAATATATTATGTATGATTCGAGCCCAAATATGAATGGCCTTGTTTGCTAGGAAAATATCCATTACGATGTAATTTTTTAAATTGAGTCTTAAAGGAATCCCTTGAATAGACCAAGGAGGGAAACAATAGGCCAGCTTTTATAAAGAATATGTATAGACCAAAAGGAGGAAACAATACTAGCTTTTTTATAAACAAGTTTTCAAAACAATCTCATTATGTTTTAAGTGTAAATAAGTTATCAAAGCGTTATTGGTGTTGTGGAAGGTAAATCCCCTCTGAGACCGAGCTGATCCTACTGCTTGTTAGGTCTAGCAACAATTATTCATGCTACGGAGTACGAGGGTTCCTAATTGAAAATAAACTGTTAGGTCACATGGCCTGAAAGCAAGATTGGTAAAGTCAAATCCTTGAGTTAACATCATTTCAACCAACTTTGAAGTTCTGGGATCTAGCCCTCCACAGATACAGAGGATCTCTCCAATATGTCCTGAATGGATATTGTCTTTGAAGTTTGGGGTGATGATATTAGGCTAGTTATGAAGGCCAAGGGTTTTTTTGGTTTTCTCGGATGGTTGAACATGAATTATTTGTGCGGCGGAAAAGATCTATATGCAAATAGGTTCAAAAGGTGAGGAAGTTGTAAGCAAGCAGTGGATTTGATCCACAGAAAAAAGATGATGGCAAGTTTTCAATCCATTGGGCTATGGAGTCATAAGAGGATTTAATTGGAAACATTCGGGTTCAAGAGTGATATGAGGCAAGTCATGTATGCTAAGTCTCTTTAAAGTTTGATTTATGGAATGGGGTGATACAATAAGAAAGGAAATAACAGTGCGAACAAGAAGCGGCCAGATGCGGTAAGTACTTTGAAACTAGCTAGCCTTTGACCAGGCACTTAGGAAAAAACATAGAAGCAAACTAGGATACGCCAAGTACTTTGAGCTATGCACCAGACCTCACTAAAC
Organism: Pinus albicaulis; assembly: GCA_034641835.2. Classification (NCBI taxonomy): domain Eukaryota; kingdom Viridiplantae; phylum Streptophyta; class Pinopsida; order Pinales; family Pinaceae; genus Pinus; species Pinus albicaulis. The sequence continues at coordinate 722,459,403 of CM076580.1, read as the reverse complement.
AAATGCAATTCTTGTGAAGAAACTTGAAGGAAACCTTTGGAAGCGAGAAACTAGTGGTGCAGGGCTCACCACAGTCCTCTCTAGTTCTTCTTTACTTAGTTACTTCCAAGACAATCACAAAGATAACACGAATGGCCTAAGATCGATAAGTGCTTTGAAACTAGTCGACTTTTAACACATCTTAGAGGCAGTAAATAGTTGAGCAAACAAAGAAAGGGACTCGAGCTAACCTTGATTTCCTCAATTCATTCCCTTTAACATATAGGAAAAGTAACAATTTAAAAATAACATTATTGATGACAAGGATGAGGAAACCTTGACATCCATACTTAAGTTTGAATTAAATCATTATCAAATAACACATGAAAAACATTTAAATAAAGATTTCGGCCAGGGAAGAAGATTCTTGTGCTCTGATGGAGGTCCTAACACTATTAAGTGACTATTTCACAGGTGGAAAATAAAACAAGTTGAAAAGCGTGAAATAAAAGCGACAAGTTCACGGTGAATAACATCACCATCGGCTATGAACCAGGATCCCATAAATCAGATTGTATTGATTGTTCAAACCGATTACAATACCAGATCCAATGTTTAATCCATCTCTCTTACAGCCTAGCCTATGCGGTACAGAAAGAGCTCAAGAGCCAATGAAACCACTATTCTGAGTCAAGAGTTTTTCCATAAACCAACTACAACACTTCAACAATTACATTAACAACGACTAATCCAACCCCCTCACTCTCTTCTTACGAAGTATTTATGAGATGAGGAGGTGAGATCTGATAGAAGAGATCTCAAATACAATTAATGCGGGAGTGTGTCTTCCCTGGCCACAGGAGGCTCATTGAAGAAATTATACGAGTGTTCCTTTGCATTAATGTGCTTACACTGTAAGAAGTAAGCTAGAGGGAGCTTTTGTTGACCTTTGAGGCTCACAAGAGTACTATTAGGGTTGCCTACTGCAACGTGCATCGGTAAATACAGTGCAGAAATAACTTCTTTGCATTTTGAGACCTGATATACGATCTTGTTCAATAAATTCGGCCTCACAGTGACGTTTTGAGGCAATAGGTGTCAGCTGCGGTGGTTGAGGGAATCGATTAGCCTCAGTATGGTGGTGGAGACGATGTATACGATGAACACTTTTAGGTTTTCCTTTAATCGTATTCACGAGTGGGGATTAGGATTTTGATAGCAGTCTTATGCAGTAATCCCTTGATATATCCACTAATGCTTTACTCTGTTATTTCTTTGGGTCTTCAATATCTGATATTCTTTCTCATCACTTGATTGGAGCGACATTCTTGAAACTACGAGGATTACGCGGCTTTTGAGCTCATGAAACCTTCGATAACATTCTTCTACAGGGTCGATCTCATGGATAATCTGAAAGAAACGGGTCGTCACCCGTATTCCAGTTTTCTTAAAAACTCTTGTCAAAGAAACAACCAAAAAACACCGCAAAATACAATAAAAAATGAGAAAATCTGCGTTATGGACAATTTACGCCGGAGGGGCGTGGGAAAATGCAACAATAGACCGTTGATGGTATTGCGATCAGCGGTGAAGTTCTAAAAAGTGAAATGGAGAAAAAGAGGTATACGATGGAATCAAGCGGTTGCATAAAGGCGCTCGATCTGTGGTCGGCGGTGAAGATCGACTTCGGGTATCTGGAAATTATGACGGGTAAGTCGCTAAAAAGTAGACGAAGAAGTGATAAAACGGCGATGGATAGGAGGGGCCAAATCCAGAAGCATTAGAGGTGAGATCCAGCGGGTAAGACTTTAGTGCGAAAGATAGCAGCAGCGGCCGAAGCGGAAGGACGGCAGTTTTGTGGCAGTGATGGGCCGATGCTCCTGACAGTGTGGAATCGTTGGTAGGCAGGATAAAACCGCCATTAATGACAAATTGATGCGGGATGAAACTGTAGTTTGAAGCGGTGCGAGAGGGGGGTCCACCAGGTTAGGGGTGCTTAGCACCATTGATCTATGGGGCAATTGACCGATCGGGGATTTTAATATAATTTCTTTGGCGGAGAACTTTATGAAAAATAAATAAAAACCCGATTTTCGTTTTACGAAGGTTTTTGATGTTTTTGGGAAAAAAATAAATTTTCAGAGTTAGCGCTGTCCATGTATGCGTGGATTACGGCATTGGGGCATATGGAGGAAGATAAGAGCTTGGCACGAGGGCTAAGCTGCATAGAAACATGTGTTTTACATGGGTTTTCGAAAGAATTCAAAGGAAATATAATTGAGTAAAAGGTTAAAACATAGTTTTTAACCTTGGGAGAAAAATAATGGAGGATGAGGGAATAACACGCTTGGTTTGGTGGGGTTTCATGAATAGAAATGGAAAAAAGCGAAGGTAAAAGCGAGCAAGGGAGGGAAAAAGAAAAAGGATCTGTTGGATTAAGCTTGGATTTTCATGGAATATCAGGAAGGCGAGAGAAGGAGAAGAAAGTATGAAGAACCAACCAGCGATTCATGATCTGTGAAACTGCTTCCAACAATTTGAACTGAATTTTTTCTTGAAAATTTGTAAAATGTTAGCCACCAGTGAAATGTAATTGAAAAATATAGGTGGCTGTATTGGCTCCAACAGGGATGGTGCCTTTTTGAAGGTATCAAAATTAGGACTTGATTTCTGCAGGATGTTGGTAGATTTTGACCATTTAACTTGCTCTTGTTTTTGAAAAAATATCAGGTCATGAAAAGAAGAATGAATTTCATCGATACAACTTCTATACCTACCCAATCCTCTTTTGATCTAACTGTTTTCTTCATCGAGTGCGCTTAGTTGGCAAACTCTATTCTCACACCTTTTATTCTTTAGCTCAAGAAATCTAATCTGTTAATCCTTATTTCTCCACACAGACTCAGATTAAACAATTGAGCTCGAGATATTTCTCTACCTAGTCATGCATTTGGGATTAAACAGGTCCAGCAAACTTTCATTCTCTAAATTCTACAATGAGAAATTTAAAAATAGTCAAGTCAAGATTGAGTTTGTTACGACTTGCTATGATCTATAACATAAAAACAAAGTTTGCACATAGATTATTATTTGCAGAAAATTTTAAATCAAAACGAGAGGCTTAAGATACGAAAATTTATTATTATGGCCTTCTCTTATATTCACGGCTCTGTTCTTTCCTTTTTTACATGAGCTATCTTTACCTTTCTTCTGGATTCGATTTTGAGCGATTAGAACCGAGTCTTCCTCATTTATGACTCGGAAAGTAAACGACTTTAGAGTCATTCTTCTCTTGAAATTTTAGCTCGATTTTGAGTTTGTTTGAACCTTAATTTCTATCCTAATCATCTTGATAAGCCAAGGTTAAACGGTTGACAAATCAAATTCACTACCCTATAAGTGAAAATTTAAAACTAATTAGTGAGTTAAATTTGTTTGACTAACTAAGTGTGTTTAAGGGAGTGGCATTTGATCTTGCACTTTCAGATTTACTTCTCTTTTTGGCATGGGACTTGCCTTTCTTGTTTTTCATTTACGCCTCTTTTTCTTTCTTTCTTTGTTTTTTGTATTTTTGATTTTTCATAACTTTGAATGCAATGATGGATGAAATATTTACAATGGGAACGAGAAAGATAAAAGGCTTTACAACCTTCAAAATGGTTTAAGAAAGTGGCGGCTTAAGCATCTTGCCATTGATAGGACCCCGAACAGTGCATCATTACGACTCTTGTAAGAAGAATGCATTGTTTCCACGACAGGCTGAATGAATAGGTAAGGGCCAAGCCATAGATTGTTCAAGTTTCATGCTTTCCGCTTGTCCTCCCTCTTTAAGTTCCACTTTAAAACTTTGTCCCCAATCTTGAAATTCTTTGGCTTTTGTCCTTCTATCAAAGATCTTCTTGATATTGTTTTATACCTGCAATGCTTTGTTGTACCTTCCCTCTACGGTTTTACTTTTGAAGATGAATGGTCCGTTATTCTTGATTATGTCATTTTCTTGATGCAACTCTTGAATTAACTTCATAGCTAGAACACCAAAATTGTTGGGAAAAATTGCCATTTTACATACAAAATTTGGAAGGGTGACATATGATGGATTTGTTCAATGTTAATCATCATTAGGGAGTGCATGGATCAGCTTTGTATGCAAGACTTCTTGTTGTCCTCCAAGTTTCTTTATTATGTTCACTAAACTTTTGTTGGAAGATACTGCAAGTCCATTACCTTGAGGTAATAGGTTGTGGAATGTCCCAATGTTATTTGATACTTAGCCATTGAGAACCACCATTTTCTTTGATCCAAATCTTTTAACTTTGCATTATCATGATGATCATGGTAGAATGACCAAATGGAAATAATATTGGTTTCTATGAATTTTATGATAACTGAATCATTGGCACACTACCAAAGATGACTTCTATCCCTTAGTGAAATGATCGTAAAACAAGGATCCTGTCTTTGGGGAAAAGGATGGTGGATGGATCTCCCCTATGATCAAGTCCCCATTGGAAGGAGCTAATAGTGGATGCGAGAGGAAAGGGGGTAGTAATTTCTGCCCTCCCGAAACGGTTAGCATTTATGGCAAGTAGTTGTCGGTTGTGTACATCAGGAAAAAGGGTGAGCCAATGAAACATTATCAAAATTTTGATGATTTGTTGACTTCCAGTACAAATGGCCTCACCTCTCCTTCATGGAATTCTACTTAATTCTTCCTGCATCAGAAAACTGAGACGAACATTTAAGCAATATACCACTCGCATTTCTCCAATAAGGCATTCAGCCGTGCAATAATTCTGTTTTTTAACTTTAGGAATATTGCCTTGTTTTAGATAAACCATAGGGTGTATTCAAATTAAGAAAAACATAAATAATATCAGTATACCAAGGAGAATTCACAAAATGATCTTCAACAACGGGAGTTGAGAACTCTTCTTGGTTATCCAGCATTAATCATAATATCAAGAACTTCTACAATTCCCAGTTCGATCATTAATTTAGCTAGACCACGGCCTTTGATGAGCTTAGTGGGTTTAATCTCTAAATCATATTGAAATAACAACAATCCACTTACCTCTCTTACCCTTAGATCACGGGTTAGAATGTCTTTACAGCAATTTGGGACAAGGCAATGATGTGTGAGTGAAGGATGTATACTCTGATCTTTCAAAGCCTTTACCGGCAAAGCACATTTCTCCATAATGTTGTGTTCAAAGGGGCATCCCTCAGTGCTGTACCCAAAGAATGCAATGAAGTGCTCTTGTCCTTGTGGATTTTTATTTGTAAAAGGGCAGTGACAATAGTGTGTTTGATGCAAATGAGAAGATATAAAAATCTTTTTTTGAAGAATCGGAAGACTTATAAGAACCGGTGTTTTGGTTAATGCTTGTTTCACCGGCTCAAAAGGATGTCTTTGCTTCAAGATTGTTTACCCCTTGCTCCTTTTTCTTGTTAGTGATATTCCTAAGACTTCAAATAAGTTGAGGATGAACTTCTCAAAAAGTTTATCTTTCCAATGAAAATTTATGACTCTTTGATGTTTCGAGGATGAGAGATTTGCAATAGCCTCAATCTTCGGATCTATCTTTATGCCTTCTTACGAAATAATGTGTCCAAAAGCTTACCTTCTTGGAGACCAAATATCTTCTTGGGGTTCAAAGATATTCCAAACCTTACGCATTTCTGAGTCTTTCCTCAAATGTTCTAGAAGTGTTCTTCACTTTCGGTTTTTGAAAACACGGTTACATCATCAAGATAGATAATGATGAAGAAGACCAATTCTTCCCGAAATACTATGTCATGGCTCTCTAAAAGGTTGCTCAAGCATTCATTAAACCAAAGGTGCTACATACATGAAAGTGCCCCATGGGTGTAGTAAAGATGTCTTTAATTGATCATCGGGTGGACTAAGATACGAATTATACTGAATAGCCATCCGTACAAAGAAATTCTTTTAGACCAACCACCTTTACAGAATCGTGATCCATCTTGGGTGAGGGTAGTTGTCTTTGATGAAGCTTTGTTTAAATTGCAGAGAGATCTATACAAAGCCACAGTTTCTCCCGGTTTTCTTCCTATGAGACACCGAGATTAGACACCACGAATATCTAATAGGGACAATAATACCGGCATCGTGCATCTTCATGATTTCCTTCTTAACCATTGTGTTTGGGCAGAGGTTGATTAACATGATTTGTTTGAATGGTTTGGTTGTCTTTAAGAGAGGATTTGTCTTTGTATTGATTTAGGTGTCATAGGATCGAATCTTCCTTAACTCATGGCTGTAAGCTTTGAAACGACTCTAAGTATTTGAGTTTAATGTGTGAAATTTTGGTAAAGTTTTAGAGCAGTTTGATCAATTGGTTTTCACTCATTGCATATTACATTTCTTCCACTTTAGTTTCTCTGATTCTAGTTTAGGTTTGTTGTACATCATCAAAATCAAGCAGTTCTTCTAGAGGGCTAAACCCTTGGGCAAACTATCATCCTTAGAATGTAAGTTTCCAATTCCTCTTGTTTCAGATTTTGCACTTAATTACACATTTGGTTTCTAGATTTGATAATTACGAGGTTTATATCTACAAATTTAGGAGATGGCTCTTCACCAGAAGAATTTTCTTCAGCTTTGATTAAATGTCATAATCAGATAAAACTATAGGTTCAAACTCATTCTAGTGCATGAAGTCTTCTATTTGTTTATCTCCTCCAAACCTTTGTAATATTTCTTGTTATATTGGTATATTGATGAATTTTTTATCGAGAGGTGTCATCATCGGTGTGGAACGGTTCACAAGCGACAAAAGGAAACTGAGAATTGTGAAATTTTAACAAATGTTTCTTTTTCTTGGGACAAAAATCGGGGTGGACTCTCGAATATTTTCAAAAGATCTCTATGACATCATTCTGTAGGCCTAAGTGCAGGGTGATGCATTATATTCCCCATTACTTTCTAATGATTAGTTGATCCCCATACATTGATTATCTTGCTTTCTAACTTTTTCATGAGATGCAAGCCTAAGAGAAAGGATTCATAATATGCTATGTTGTTGGAATATTTGAAAGTTTAATTTACATGAGATACGATCACGTATGATTGTTTTGAGTGTTGGTAATCCGGACATTTTTGCACACCATTTTTTTGGTGCATGACCCATCAAAAAATACATGAGTCATAGAGGAAGTTTTCGGTTTGATGGATAGGGCGTATGTAATTTGATTCCTCAAGTTTTTCATGGTTGGGAAATTGTCTTTATTGATCGAGTTTTAAGTTAAAGGATTGATAACTTATAGGTTCAAGATATGCGTTTAATTTGCTAGGATTTTTGGAGACATAATAGATTGTTTCGGCTAGTTCAGCGTTGTTTTCCTCTTCCTCCATCTCGTTCACTGATTATTTAAAATGATTTGTTGCTGTAATTGTTTTGTCATTAAACATGATAAAGAATGTTCGTGTTTATAGCATAGAGAGGGAATTTTGTGAGGCCGATCTTGATTTTTTGTGTGTGTCTTGCATGTGGGTTTCCTGTAAAAAAGTTTTCTAGTTTGATTAAACATAGGGATAATTGCGTAGTTCATGTCCATTGCATATTAGTTCCTTGTAACTTAGCACCCCATGATCTCGATAAAAGCATTCCATATTTTGGGGTACATCAGCCACAACAACATCCATGACTAAACATTTGTTTGGAATCTAGGCTAAGTTACTGCGAGAGATATTTTATCAATCCTAGACATTTAACTACTAGCTTGAGTCAAAGAGTACAAATATTTATGGTCTGGTATTTCAAGACCCGGGCTTTCCATTACATTTTGGCATTAAATTATGGGAAGCCTTTAGTCATGCATAACACGTGTATGTGAAATTTTTGTCATGAATGTTTAAGCTTACATAAAAGGGAGAGCTGAGACCCTCTTGGAATTTTCCTTCAATCCTATTTGGACCAAATAAGCTCTGGTTGGTCATCGATGCACAAGATTAAGTGTGTCTTCATTATTTTCTAAGTTGAGCCTTCAAAATTTTAGACCTATACATGTTGAGCAGCTAACTGATCGAAGGAACAGGAATTTTGATCTTTAAGATTTCTGATTCCAATAGAAAAGGTTTGACTCTTTAAGCTAATCGAGCTTGACCTTGTTTCTTTGCCACTTTATCGGCAATAACAGCTTGTGGCGATTACGGTTTATCCACCGGTTAAACAGTTGTCTTTCCAGGGGTACTAACCCGATGTGCTAAATCTTGCTAATATTTGCCTCTGTTTCGATATTTTGATGTCTCCTCCACCACCACTACCAGGCATTAACATTAACTGTTGTGTTCTTTTGTTTGATTGTTTTAGACTGGTTGCAGTCTTTGTTTTGAAAGGCTTGTGGAGAGTTTCATTGTTGGGGTTTGTTGATTAGACCTGTCACGAGTTCCCTTATTCCTTGAGAGAAATTTTGGCCAGCAGTAGTATTTTTCCATGTTTTTGTGACCAATTCTCATTATCATCTTTTTAAATAAACCGTAAGGTGTATAAAGATGTATTTATTATCATAATGAACCTCAGTCATCATCATCAGCTTCAAATAAGTTTATATCATCTTCCTCATTATTTGATCTATTTGTTTTCAACCTCACTTAAAAGTTTTGATGAAAGGGAGGAATGGTCTGTGATCATCTTCCTAAGTCTATTTAATTGATTCTTCTAATATTCGATTACAGTTTTGGTTGTTTTGAGGGAGGCGTTTTGATTTAGACTTGCTTGCACTCTCTCTACAGTCTTTCATTTTCTTCATCATTTCTTCCATCATTCTTTTCATCTTTGAGCTTGAAGTAGAAGGAGGTGGATTCCTCTCTAAAGATACTCTTTTCGGCTTTCATCCCTCGCTCTCTTCTCCATAAGGTTAACTTCCCACCAGAAGAGCACCTCTTTGCATATCTTCCGAGGTTGCAGACTCTTTCTCTTAGTGAATATGTCATGTCAAGATCAAACCCTTGGGAAATTTTTTGGTGAGCCACGAGGAGGTTTAGTTCGAGAAAGTGCATTATACACATTAAATGCGGGTACAATAGCTTGTACACTTTCCCCAGAGTTCCTAACAAATTCTTTGTAATCGACAGGACTTGAAGATTCTTTCTCACTTCCCACTTGTTTAAGAATGTTTGATGGAAGGCTTGGAGGTCATTAATACTATGGGGGTTAAACCTTTAAACTATTTCTCACTTCTCCCCCAAACTTTGAGCAAACGAATTACGATTTTGACGGACTCTCATTATCAATTTCATTTTGTCAAAGTAGTCATTTATCTTGTCCACACATGTTGAGGATGTTGTCATGGTATTTAGCATCATATAATGGAATTTGCAGATGATGATCACAATGGAAGATTGACTAATGGTACGGGGAAGGACTAAGGGAGCATACCATGCGCCATGATATATGTTAGGGATTTACAGAGGAAGTGTGGGTTGAAGTGGAGTGGTTTGAATAGTGGATGTTAGATGAACGAGGGAGTGGATTGAACAACGTTAGATTGGTGAGCTGATCTTGGATGAGAGACACCTGAATTGTAGAAAATCTAAATCGGGAAGTGTTGACTCTATCCCAAAGGGGTTCACTTGTTTCCGGGAGATGAGAGTAGAGCTCAAAATCTAGCTAGTCCTAAGTCATCAAGACAACCTGATTAGAATGGGTTCAATAAGTCAGTTGTGGTTGTGAAGAGGCTGAAAGGTTTCCGGGACTAAAGTAGCTCTTGAGAATTGAGTAAAGAAAATGACTGAAAATTCCTATCTTAGGAGACTTCCTAAAGTTCTTTTCGGGTTGTCAACTATCTCGAGGGCGGATGGAGTCGGGGATGGGCTCTAGTGTGAATATTTTTAGGAGCCACTATGATAAATTTTAGACCCAAGTAAACAAGAAAATTTCAACCGAGATATGACAATCTTTGAAAGGTCAACTAATCATTTCTTATTTTTAATCCCACATGACTTTCAACCAAGTCCAAAAGAGATATTGTGATGATGAGGTTCTTCCCGGTGGGTCTGGAATTACATTCGGGATTGTGAGTCGCCCGGAGTGGAAAGTCGAGTGTTTTCAAGGAGTACACATCACCACAATGTTTGTGAAACATTCCTTATAAGGATATCTCAAAACACAATAAACTCTAACGAGAGATTGGTAGGAGGCATTACGAGGATATGTCACCTCAAAAAGAGGATGAGATCAAGGCTACATTTTCCAGGACTTCTGTCACAAGAGTATAGGGTAAAAACACATCAAGACGTAAACAGATATCAAAAACTAGTGTTTTACTACCAATATGAAATGTTTTTGGTATTTCTGAATTATTGTTTTTATTTGTGGTCGGAAGAATGTCTAACTCTACCTCAAGACTTAGCTATGGTTATGAAACAAGAGCCGGTCTATCACCCATGGCTAAGCTAGTGATTTTACCAGGTTAGATAAAAAGTTTATAGAATCTGATTGACCTGGTTTGTCCTGATTCAATTGAGCTTCATCATGATTACCATTTCTTGGTAGCAGTACTTGAAAAATTTTACTTTTGACTCTGAGGTTTATATGAAAATAAAGGAAAAAAAAGTGAGCTCAAGTCATAGGTATTCAGGTTAGGTCACGAAATTTTAGGTTACGGTGGCTCATCACAAATAGAACAATTGTCATGGAACGAGGAGATTACGAGGTTAGAAATATTCCCCGGTGGAGTGGCAAATGTTAGGTCTGTGTGAAGCAAGATTGATGAAATCGAATCCATGAGTTAACATCATTTCAACCAACTTGGGATTCTAGGATCTAGCGGCTCACGTGAATCCAGGAGGAATCTCTCCAATATGTCTGTGAAGATGGATATTGTCTTTGAAGTTTGGGGTGATGATATTAGGCTAGTTATGAAGGCCAAAGGGTTTTGTTTGGTTTCTCGGATGGTTGAACATGGTTGTACATGCCGAGGCGGAAGATCTATATGAAAATGGGTTCAAGGTGAGAAGTTGCAGCCAAAGCGAATGAAACTTTGATCACGAAAAGATGATGGCAAGTTTTCCAATCCATTGAGCTATGAGTCATAAGAGGATTTAGTGGTATTCGGGTTGAGAGTAATCTATGGGGCAAGTCATCTGTACTAAGGATCTCTTTAAGTTTGATTTATGAATGGGGTGATACAATAAGAAAAGGGGGAAATATGATTGAGAGCAGAAAGACGGCCCGGGATCACAGTAAGTGCTGAAACAACCGGCCTTTGACAGGAGGCACTTAAGAAAAAAATGAAGAAAACTAAGGATACGGTAAGTACTTTGAAACTATCCATTATTGATGCACTCACTTCTAATAGAATACAAATTAAAAACGAAGAGAAACTTAGAGAGGCAACCTTTGGAGCGAAACTAGTGGGGTGAGGCTTACAGTCCTCTAGTTCTTCTTTACTTAGTTACTTCCAAGACAATCACAAAGATAACAGAATGGCCTAAGATAAAATGGTGCTTTTGAAACTAGTCGACTTTAACACATCCTAGGAAGCAATCAAATAGTTGAGCAAACAAGAAAGGGACTCGGAGCTAACCTTTGATTTCCTCAATTCATTCCTTACACAACATATAGGGAAAGTAACATTTAAAAATAACATTGTTGATGACAAAAGGATGAGACGGCATCCATATAAAGCTGAATTAAATCATTCTCAAATAACACGGCAGAAAGAAAACATTTAAATAAAGATTTCTGTTTGAAGGAAGATTCTTGATATCTGATAGGTCTAACAACACATTTAAGCATTCTTTACGGTGGAAAATGAAACAAGTTGAAAACTGAAATAGAAATGACAAGTTCACGGTGAGAATAACATCACCGACGTAAACCGGTCCATAAATCAACTTGTGCGGGTTAGCTAGAGCAGTTACAATCTTCCAGGTCAATGTTTTAGTCATCTCTCTCTTCACAACCTAACCTATACGGCCTGACGAGCTCAAACCAATGAAACCACTATTTACAGTCAAAAAGTTTTCCACTCAGAAACTATTTCATATGAAACAATTACATTAACAACCTTCAATCCAACCCCTCACTCATCTTCTTAAGAAGTATTTATAGAGATGAGAAGTGAGATACGATGAAAAGTCTCAAATACAATTAATCTGAAATTAATGTCTTCCACAGCTGCACAGGAGGCTCGATGAAGAAATTATCCTGATTATTACTGCATTAATGTGCTTACACTGTAAATAAGCTAAGCGAGAGGATATTTTATTGACCTTTGAGGCTCTGCGTACTAATAGAATTTACTCTGCCAAACATTCGTCATTAAATACGAAAGTGCGAGAAATAACTTCTTTAGGCTGTTTACAAAGAGCCTGATATCTGATCTTGTTCAATAAATTCGGCCTCTGTTGGCGTTTGAGGCAATAGGTGGCAACTAACGGTAGTTGAGAATCAATTCACCTCAAAATGGCGATGGAAGTGATGTATCTGATGAACACTTTTAGGTTTTCCTTTAATACGTATTTGGTCGAGTTAGACTTTTTGAGTAACACGTCTTAGCCGTAATCTCGCTTGATATATCCACTAATCTGCTACGGTTCTTGAGGTCTTCAATATCAAATATTCTTTCTTTGCGCTTATTTGAGCGACATTCTTCCAAACTTTACATGGATTCGCGGCACAGAGCTCATGAAACCTTATCGATAACAACATTTCTTCACCACTACGGAGTCGATCTCATGGATAATACGAAGAATGGAAGTCGTCACACCCCCGTCTTTTAGATTTTTTCTTAAAAACACGTGAAAAGAACCTTTAAAACACGAAATGCAATCAAAAATGAGAAAATCACTGCGTTATATGGACAATTTGCATCGGAGAAGGTGTGCGGGAAAATGGAGCAATGACAAGGCCGTTGATCGTGTTACGATCAACGAGTCGAAGGAAGTTACGAAAAGTCGACGGAGGAAAAAGGAATTTTACGATGGAATCGGTTGCATGAAGCGATCGTTGCGAAGATCGACAGTGAAGATCGAGCACCGAACGCGCCGGAAATTTAACGAGGCGGGTAAGTCCGCTAAAGGCGGTTGAGAAGTGATGACAGTCGGATGGGAGAACCCAAATCCGAGGTGAGAGTGAATCACTTGGGAACTTTGAGTACGAAAGATAACAACGGGCGACCCGGAGAAAGGACAACGGTTTGTGGCCAAGGCGAGAAGAACACGTAATGGAAGACGTGCGTGTCGGCGGCCGACGGGATAAACCCGCCATTCGGCTTTGACAAGTGGTGAGGATGAAACCATGGTTTGGAGGCATTAATGCGGGGAAGGGAGTCCACGAGGTTAGGGGTGCTCGCACGCCGTTGATGTGAGACGGTCAGATGGTTGAGTTTTAATATAATTTCTTTGGCGGAGAACTTTATGAAAAATAAAATAAAACCCGATTTCCGTTTTGAAGGTTTTTCAATGTTTTTTGGGCAAAAATAAATTTCAGAGTTAAGCACCTGTCTGTCTTAGCACGTGGATTACAGCATCGGGGGCATATGGAGGAAGATAAGGCGGGGGCTTTGAGGGCCTAAGCCTAACATAGAAACATGTGTTTTCTGGTTTTTCCAAGAATTCAAAGGAAATATAATTCCGATAAAGGTTAAAACATGGGTTTTTAAACATAGGAGAAAATAATGGAGGATGAGAATAACCTTGGTTTGGTGGGGTTTTCATGAATATAAAGGAAATGGAAAAATGAAGGTAAAAGAGAAGCAAGGGAGGGAAAGAAAAGGGATGCAACGATTCACGACTTATGGATTTCATAAAATATCGGAGAGGCGAGGAGGAGGAAAAGTATGAAAGAACCAACGGAAGTTCATGATCTTACCAGCAGACTTCAAGCACCAACTATTCGAGGCCTGAATTTGTTTCTTGAAAGCTGCAAAAAAGTATTTAGCCACCGGGCAGTATAATTGAAAAATATGGGTGGGTAACAAAACCAACTAGCGATGAAGACACGGAGATGTCTGTTGCTTGTAGAAGAGGTAGCACTCTGGTTCCTTGCTTTCTGGCAGTTACAATCCCATGATCCCCGGTGACGGGACACACGCATGCGAAAAAAAGCAAGTAGTAAATCCACGATGCGATGCAACTATATAACCTTCGATCAGAAAAGGACATAACTCATCATTATAAACAACAACAAGAGTGGAACCATAACCAATAGTCATTCATTAATAATCGGTCGAAATTACAACAAGAGTTCGACGTTGAATTATCCTTTGGAGGGTTACCAATGAACACGTCTCAAAGCTTGTCGAGGATGAGAAAAACCTCTCTCTTCGACTCTTGAAAATAGTCTCCTTGCTTGAATTGGCCTTAAAGGGAATTATGGAGTTCTTGCGGCCTTAATGCTCTTGAGAATTTGGGAACTTGAAGACTCTAGCTTGCAGTGGAAATGGGCAAGCTTTTATAGATGGAGGAAGGGGAGTTGGGATCCCTATAATTGTAAGAGATTGGCCCTATCATCAAGGCTTCCATGAGGTGTAAAACCACTTCCTCTCTGTAAATCCATAGCCAAACCTCCAACTCAAGATAGATATCGAGTTCCTGGATCGATTAGGACAAAACTTCACCATTTATTTTTTTAAAACACTCATAAGTTGGCTTTGTGCCAGAGTGCGACTCAGAAACGAAGCGTGATTGGTGCGACCTCTTTGAAGGATTTTCCTCATTGGTGTAGATGTGAGCGCTGCTCGCGCCAATGCAAAAAGGGCCATTTTTAGGGTTTTTCACAAGAAGATGTCTTCGGAGCAATGAAAGCTCTTGTTTAGAGGATGTCATGAAAGTGATTTAAAGTTTTGTCTCTACTCTGAGTCATGGGACCAAGCACTCAATATCCCGGGATGAAATTGCGAGGACGGTGACAATTTTTGTAATAGATGCCCCCCTAAAGCATGGGAGCCCGAGAGAGAGGTAAATGGCACACGGCGTGTCAGCGAAAGCCTAAAGCGTCGGAAAGGCTGCGTGAAGAAGCCAGCGATGTCTAGGATACATCATATATATGCGGTATGGGCGCAGCATATAACGGAGTATACAATCGGATCAGAGGCATGGGCGCGACCATCCGGTGAGGATCGAAATAGACTCAAGTATGGTCACAACCATCCAATCGATGAGTCATGTAACTGTCATAATAATCCACAAATCACCGGCACGGATTCCAACAGAGACAAGATCTGGGGTCTTGCGCTCCATCTAAACCAAGACAAAGTACAAGTTCAAGCATGCACGAATAAGTGAAATTTGAAGTGGAACATGCCAAGAACATCGTTTGATTACCGGTAATGATGAAATGTTGTTAATAGGCAGAGAGAGTACCACCATTAATGCCAATGGTCCTCCAAGGTACTAGGTACAATCTCTGACATGTGAATAGTGAAATTTGGCATCCCCAACTTACATGAGAATCGCTCGATCGGAGGCTAATGATAGAAACCTCACGTCGAATCACGAAGAACCTGCCATTAAGGCTGCCGGGCTCCAAGGTACCGAAGGAGTCTCTAGGTCGACTTCACAGATAATGAGCTAAAGTTGGCAGTGACAACTTCATCGAGAGGTGGGCCTGAAATGTTTCCCACATCATCGACACGAACCCAGAGGAACATAATGTCTTTGTGAATCGAGGATTAGATGAGAATCGGAGGAGAGTTTGAATTTTTTTGCGAGAGGTCCTTCTCTTGAACATATCGGGCGGCAGCGGTGGATTTGGTAGTGACATCAAAAGATCAAGGTCATGGTGGCGAGGCAAAGAGATGATGAGAGGTCAAAAGTTAGAACCACGGAGGCAGAGTGAACGAGATGAGATGTCCCCAACTTGTGACACAGTGCGGACCAGCGCCATGTTTCCAGGTGACATATTCATGAAGAACACGAAAATGATGTTAGTTCATTTTCCACCATTTGATGAGTACCTCTTTATTTTTACACAATCTTGAAAAGGGATATCCTTATCTTGTCGCTATAAATTAGATCCTTCGGACGAATCCATCCTAAACCCATTTAACGAGCCCTAGGAGAAACTCGAATAGCGTCATTGTATTTGAATCCAGATAATAATCGGGGGTTTAACGATTAAACAGGAAGAGCCTCGGTGTATTTTCATGTTTAGAGGTTTGAAAATACGACGGAAAAGTAAACTCAACATTCCCTTTTCGTAAATAGTTCCTCGAGATCCAGAAAAGCTATAAAACTATGTACGAAAACCTCACAGTTGCGATAGGCTGAGGTATTCCTTTTAAGTAAATAATCTATTCCACATTAAAAAGTGGCAGTATATCTGGGTTGATGTCGTTTAAGCCCAGCCCTTTACTTGAGATTAGGCAATAAAGGCTAAGCAGTATTTTCATGCTTAGAGAGTGAAGAGGCCGAAAGATGACTCCACCTAGAGGAAACGGAGGTGGTATAAGGGTAGCAAGCTGGTTCCGGTAATGGTGGAACTACTCGAAACAGTAAAGGTCAAGAGAACTGGCTAACAAAGACCACTCATCACGGCGGTTCCTCGAGGCAGGTGGGCTCTATAACAAGTGAAGAATATGATGTTGACGAGATAGTAAACGGTGGAATAGAAAACCAGAGCTTATGCGACAAAATAGAGGTGATAGTAAAATCACAAGAGGTAAAATGGAAGGTTTCATTTTCTGAAGCTTGAAATTAGAAAACTCTGCTTGAAGTTGGTTTCGATTTTACCTGACTTAGAACAAAGATAAAAACTATATGAAAGCGGTTTCATTTTTACACAAGCTTGAAGTGAAGCAAACTATGCTTGATAAGCATTCCCTGACATGGTGACTCAATTCAAGATACACATACTTTACCTTCGATCCATATGAAAAGCGAGATGGAGTGAAGGATTCGAGTCTGAATCAAGAGAAAGGTCGGCCAGGATTTTATGAGAACTTATCGGAGCGAATTGAACATGAACGTGTTTCATTATTTTACTTGAGGTTGACACATTAAAGAATATCCTCAGATACCCTTGTTTCATTTTTAAGGAGCTTGACACAAGAAAAGGACCTAACTCCGACAAACCTTGTTTCATTTTTTAAGGAGCTTGACACAAGACAATGAACTCTATGCAGCGACCTTATTTCATTTTAAGGAGCTTGACAGGAAAGAACCATGCTACGACAACCTTGTTTCATTTTTAGAAGACTTGACACAAGACAAGGAACTCTTGCTCGCAACCTTGTTTCATTTTTGAAGTACGGACACAAGACAAGGAACTTCTGCTCCGGCGACCTTGTTTCATTTTTAAGGAGATTCGGCACAAGACGAGACACAAACCAGCCAGGCTTCATCCATAGTGGTGAAAGTCATGGCTTCAAGAGTTCCACTCTGATGGAAAGAAAACATCTGAAGTGAGGACCCAATGCCCCCATCTTTGATGCACAATGGCACTATCCAGTATAGACACGGGGTGAGGTAGCCACATAGTTGACTGCGGTGGAGGCGGTCTAACGGGTGGATAAAAATTAGGAAGGGATGATGGCGGGCCCCGTTTGCCACATCGGACAAGAATGAAAGCTGATGATAGTCACGATCTGTCCTTCATCACGGAAAAGCGGAACCCACCACCACGAGGGAGAGACAAGCGCTCCCATGGCCGCCAGGGTGTAATGCGTCCCAAGAGCATATTGAAATCGAGGGGCACAGGCGACCATCACGTCCATATGGAGAGTTTTACCTCCCAAAAATGTGAGTAACCTTGGAAGGATCCCTACTTGGTTGACTACGTTCTTAAGTTAAATGCCAACCGGTCTGCATGTAGGCGCAAGTGGTGGTGAGCCAAAATCTTGCGAAGTAGTTGAGATAGAACACTAGGACATGCCTTCATCTATATTAGTGCGAGTATGACTAGACCAAAGCTGTCACGTAGTCTCGAAAGGCACATAAGACGGAAGGTTGTATCCACATAAATGGAAACTCCAATCAAAGAGGCGACCAAACTACCTCGAGAGGGGGCTACCCATCCCAGCCGAGATGGTCTTCTCTGGTATTCTTTGAAAAGAGAGAGGAGCATCCTCGATGACCTCCATCTGCGAAGAGTGGGAGGGTATCCTCTCAGGACCTCCATCACGGGGAGGCGGAGGAGCAACTTCTTGGGAATATGGGGACGGAAATCTTTCTTAAGTGCGAAAATTTGAAGAAACAGAAAGGACATGAGGTGAGATCCACTCTCAGAGAAAAGACCCGGTGCAAGTAGACGGGACCGATTCAGCTGATCCACGACCAGTAGTTGGTCGGAATGGATTACATGAATTTGAATTTTACGGGGAGGCGGGATTGACCGAGGATGACTCTTGACCAATCGTAGGATCAACTGGTGGAGGACTCAAAGAAATGCGTTTATAACCAGTAAGGAGGCATGGTGTAGAAAGCAGTTGCACGTTTTCAAGACTCTTTTGAGCTACATCCATATATGGACAAAGGTGAATGGCATGGTGCCCTTCACAACACACATGGATTGGTGATCTTACCCATGCCCAGGAGAACCTTACCAGCGACGGTTGAAGAGCGTGCCCCCAACGCTCCCCGAAGCCAAGGCAACGACGGATGACCGTTGGACTATTATTCAAGCACCTTGGGAATGCCGGAAATCTCGAAGGAGATGGTCTCCCGTGCACAACATGCAGGAACTTGACTTTCCATGGATGGTTGGAAGGTTTATCAGAGGAGACTTCTTGGGTGCAATAACTTGTGAGAGCTAGCCTCTCTTTTATCAGACTTCTACTTCTTTCTCTTCTTCTTCTTCTTCTTAGCCACTGGTGCCTCGTCCAAACTTTCACGGTGAAGTAGAAGAGACAACTTGATGAAGAAGAAGAGGATGAGTCCACCTTGGAATCAACATGACATTGCTCAATGGAGGACGATTCAACGATGGCAGGACTATTGGGATCACCGGTGGCGCAACTTAAGCAGACAGCAAGCGGTTAACCAGGGAAGGGACAACGTTGCCATATGAGAGCTGTGTTTCAAAAGGAGGAAAAGGGCCAGGGATTCCCATCGAAGGATTCCTTGGTTGGTGAACATGGAAAAGTTGCCATCAACAACTCAAAACGCTGCGGGCTAAAACCAAGGCGCACAATCAAGCCAACAAGCAAAAATCTAGCAAGGGTGTGTGATCGCGAGTGTTTTGTTTACCACATTGAAACTTTGGGAAACTTCATAGTTTCATATTTTGAAGTCGAGAAAGCAGGATGAAAGGTGACTCTCTATCTCTTCCAGTTTGAAGCAAGCATGAGATAAGCACTTGGTGATCTTTTCAAATTAAAATCGAGATAAGATCAAAATGGCCTTGGGAGTACTGAGCAAAGGAGTGTACAAATAACCGTGAGCGCAATATACACCTTGGTTTCAGTAAGTGGGAAACCACGGACTTAACATCGTCGGGAAATCTCCCCGAATGTGTGTTAAATTGTATCACGGTATAGGCGAAAATGAGACTTGGCTTCCTATGGATAAAGGATAAAGAAACAGAATTGAGGTCTCCTTTATATCTGTGACGATGCAGAGGGCACAAAGTTCGTACTAGTCTTTGTCTAAAGCCAAGAAGCGGACAGCATTTACTAGGTTTTAAGAACGGGAACACGTCTCTAACCTAGACCTCTAAATGTGTTTCGTTATATTTCAATCTTTGCCTTAATTATAGATAGGCCATTTAAGTTATCTTCAATTATGTTTCGATTTCGAGGCCCTAGCGAATGTCATATGACAATCTCCTATATGACTATAGTTTTAGATGAATGCTATCTAGTTAGAGAGAGCTTCAAACAATGATGCAATAAACGAGGAAAACGAAACGAAACTTGAAGCTAGATGACTTTCACTATCAAAAAAGTATTCTAAAACATTCAGCGAAGCGAATTTATGCAATGTAATCTATGCAAAATTATCTTTTCCGAAAAACTATACAATTGTAATTTATGCACAATTTCCTTTTCTTTTCAAATGATAAGAATGAACTCATGCACTTTGATGAAATGAAATCACATAGCGCTTTTAATGAAGAGAATGCCTCAAAGCTTGATTTTTGAACTTTTTTCAATCATTAAACAGTAAGTCTAAGTTCAATGATTAATCTCAAAAATACTTTCAATGCAATGTGATCTAATGCATTTTAACGAAAAAGAAAACTATGAGACGAAAATTAAAAGAACACAAATCCTCTTAATGAAGGATGAAGGAAAAAAGTTACATTAAACATGAGAATACAATCGTTATTTCAAACACTTTATGTGAAATCCCTCAAAAAGTTGACAAGACATGAGCGTGAGCACAAGAGGACTTCAAAGAATGAGATCAAAACAAGGCATTCATTCCTTTTATCAAGCAATCATGGAAATAAGACATTTCAAATAATGAGCAATGTAATCTGTACTCATACAATGAAAATACCATAAGGAAAGACACATTGGTGAAGGATTTAGGGAAAAAAATCTCAATTTTCACCTTACGAAATTATTTCGACTTATTACATTGACAATTAGCGTGACTAAGAACTTTCCACAACCATGGCAGCCAACACACAAAAATGAAAAAACAAATAATTTCTCCCAACCAAGACCAGGACTCATCACTTCAGAAGTAGAATCTCAAGACCTCAAAATGAACCATGTGATCTAGGCTCAGCGAGACACACCTGAGATCCATTCGAAGAAGTTCAAAATGAGTAAACCATAGTACCTCACACGAGTTAGCGCGACACGAAAGTACAAACTTCATGCATACTATAAAAGGGTGGTCGGGTAATACACAAGCAACACAGCCGCGATGAAGCGCTATTTGTCAAGCTAAAAAAGCGTACCCGATTGAAAGCTACGATCAAAAAATAAAGAAATCCAACAAGACGTTGATGATCAAGCTGTCAAAAAACCAAATTCACGGAAAGAACCAGCCCAAAAGAGATGATCAAGCAGGAGGATCGGAATTGACCGAAAGACAAGACAATGCTCAAGGGAGTTGGTTTACAAACTAAACGATTGACTAAAGCAGCTTTGATCTACTTACGCGGTGCAGGAAGAAAAAGCGTTTTTGAAGGCTGCTCGGATAACTTGAGGCTCAATCTGTAAACATAAAATGAACAACAATAATAATGCTCCCAGTAGTCGCTAATTTTTTGTAGGTAGAAATCCCCTCTATGACGAGCCGATCCCCTACTAGCGAGACCAGGTCTAGCAACAATGCGTTCATGCTACGATGTAGGTTGCTAATTGAAAATAAGCCAACTAGCGATGAAGGCTTACGGAATCCAACAACATTGCTTGTGAAGAGGTAGCTCTCCGTTCCTTAAGCTCAGCGATTTCAATCCCGATCCCGTGACGGGACACACCACATACGAAACAAAACAAGCAAATGTAAAATCCGAATAGATGCAACTATATGGTCAGGAAAAGGACATAACTCATCATTATAAACAACAACAAGAGTGGACCATAACAATAATTTGTTCATTAATAATCAATCGAAAGGAAAAGTACAACCAAGTTATGGCCTTGAATTCTCAACCAGTGCTTGATAGAACACGTCCTCGAAAAACCACATATCAAGGATGGGACAAACCTCTCTCTTCAACTCTTGACAATAGTCTCCTTGCTTGAATTGGCCTTAAAGGGAATTATGGAAGTTCTTGCGGCATAAGGCTCTTGGGAATTTGGGAACTTGGGAACTCTAGCTTGCAATGGAGATGGGCAGCTTTATAGATGGAGTAACGGGAGTTAGGATCCCTATAATTGTGGGATTGGCCCCTATAATCAAGGAAGCTTCCATGAAGTGGCAAACCACTTCTCTCTATAAAAATCCATAGCCAAACCTCCCAACTTAAGATAGATATCAGTTCCTAGATCAGTTGGGACAAAACTTTTGCCATTTATTTTTAAAACACTCCTTCGTGCATTTGATGCAGAGTCGACTCTGCGACGAGCTTTAGTTGTGTGACCTCTTTGAAGTATTTTCACTCATTATGCAGGTGACAGGCGCTTTTGCTCCGCGCCAATGCAGAAAGGGCCATTTTAGGGTTTTCACAAAAGGAGATGTCTTGAGCAATGAAGCTCTTGTTGAGAGGGATGTCATGAAAGTGATTTCAAGTTTTGTCTCTGCTCATAGTCGAATGAGCCCACTAATGTGCGGGATAGGAGTGCGGGGAAGGTGACAGGTGCAGTAGCTTGAATGGCCATTTGAAGTTTGAGAACAAGTTATCAAAACAATAATCATTGATATATTTGAAGACATACCGGTAATTCCATCTCTGATTTGTTTTTTTTAAGTGTAAAAAGTTATGAAAAAACAATAATCTTATATATATTTGAAGACATACAAATAATTCCATACGCAGATAAGTGTAAAAATAAGTTATCAAAACAATAATCAGCATTATATTTGAAGACATACCTTCAATTCCATCTGTGATTTTTGCAGATAATAGTAAAAATCCATATTTGCAAACCTCGCCAGGTTGTTGAGTGAAAATGCGAAGATGGTAACACTTTTTTGAAAATTCGGGGCGGAAATTTTTTTCCTCCATAGTTAATTTGAACTCTTGTCATAGTTTGGGCTGAACAATTGAGGATGACCGAACAACAATTGGGAAGTTCGGGTGAACAGATTCAAAACTCGTAGAACTATTGAATTTGGATTGGGTGAACTTCGTTTTCCATTTACATTGACGTACTCACGACAATGGCAAATATATTTTTTCTGAATTTGGAAAATCGTGAAACAAAGTTAGTGAGAACTATTATTTTATAAATATATTGCCAGCAACCTATTCTGGGTTCTGTTCACATTATAGCACGGTCATTTCTATCTGCTTCGTGCTCATTTCTGTTAAATGTTCTGCGTGCTCATTTAAATACGACATTTTTTGCATGCACGATTCGTCGCGCAAAATTAAACTCGAGAGTAGATATACCAAATTTTAAATTTCTGGTTATTTTGTTTTTGTTTTTTTTAATTTAGTTTAATCTGATTTTTTATTTTGTCGTAATGTTGATTATTGTCTTCAAGGATCGTTGTCTTCAACGTCTTGAAGGCGTCCTTTGCTGTGACTTTCCGAGTCGTTTAGCATTCTCTGATATCATGGGAACATAACGAAGAGAAATGAGTTATGAATGAGAGAAGCCCGATGAGGAACATGCAAAGAACCAATAGATCGATCCTAGCTATGTCGCTTTTTTGGCTCTCTACTTTTTGGAAATTTGTTGATAAGGCGTTAAATTCTCTTTTGTATACATTACTGTTACCTCTTTATTTGTCTTTTCTTTTTTGGCTCTTGTCTCTAACTTTTTTGTCTCTTTCACTTATATGTGATGATTCGTCATATTGTTCAGATCAAATGTCATTTAAATACAAGATTTATCATAATGTACAATTATTCATTTCCATATTCATTTTTATATTAGGAGGAGCTTTTGAAAATTTTATGATAATACGATAAGAATAGCTGATCATCTTCAACATCTATTAATTAGATATGAAAATTTATAATACCTCGTGACGCATTTGAGAATATTTTTGGAACATGCTTATATAAATTATATATACAAATGTCTTTTTTTGACTCATCTCTACCTTTTTTGGCTCTTTTCCTTATGTACAATGATTCATTCCATATTAAATTATGAATCAAATGTCATTTAAATACAAAATATTTATCATAATGTACAATGACTCATTCCATATTCATTTTTAGATTGAGGAGGAGCTTTTTAGAATGTTATGATAATGCCAATAAATAATGGCTAGAATCACCTTCAACATCTATTAATTAATTCAAAAATTCCTAATACCTCTTGTGTACATTTGAGAATATTTTGGAACATGTTTTTACATATACATTATATATACATATGTACTTTATAAATATTTTTGGAACATGTTTGTTGTGTGAGGAAGTGGCGCTATGATGATATATTTATTGATTGAAGGAAGTAAAGATAATACATTTTTGAAATTATTATTACACTTGTATTGAAAAACTTAATAGATGTGAGTTCACTAAAATTTAGCTTAATATATTGTAGAGCCCATTTCATCAAAACCTTTGAAAAATGCCTTCTATATGATGCTTCTACTCTAGATAGAAAGTAATGACTCTTTCTTTCTTAACCATTAAACCAAAGACTCTTCTAAGTAGAATTATACATTGTCACTTCTACTTTTCATTTCATCCACTGGCTAGTTGATCTCTATATGTTGTCAATGTATAAATTTCTCACCTTTTTAGGTACTATAGTCCATTTTTTGTGGTTTTTTTTCAAGTATCTTAATATCTGTTTGTTGGTAATAGATGACTTTCTCACCTTTTGGGTACTATATTCCCATTGTTTGTAGTCTCTTTCAAGTATCTTCATATCTGTTTGGTGTTTTTTGGTAATAGATGACTCTGTTTTAGTTGTTGATTGGAATATTCCAACTAATATAAATTCAAAAATTATATCTAGTCTTTAAACCTTGTTATGTATGTGAAGCTTCTATCATATAGATGTAAAGGTTATGATCAATAGAATCTGCCTCATTCATCATCCATCATCGCACATAACTTGCATCAATTGATATGGAGATTCATAAGTCATTCATCATCAATCATCGGAACATGACTTGAATTCCAAAGGTATATCTAGTCTAAACCTTGTTATGTATGTCAAGCACCTATCATATAGATTTAAGGTTATGATATTGTCACCTCATTCGTTATCCATCATATGCACACCAACTTGCATCCAATTGATATGGAGATTCATGGGGTCATTCATCCTTCATGTCTACATAACACATCAGAAATTGATATGGAGATTCACTTAGGTCATTCATCATCCATCATTTTAACATAACTTGCATGTTATGTGCATCGAATTGATATTCAACATGTATATAGTCCCAGAAGCAAAAAGTAATTTATACAAAACATAGGTTTTAATAATTATATATCTTTTAGTTCCTATCCATGGTCTCAAACAATACAGAGAGAAAAAACCTTTTATATTCAGCATGTAAAATACAAATTAGCACATAAAATTTTCCCATTAAGTAAAATTGATTTGATACAAAACATAGGTTTTTAACCTAATCTAGTAAATGCCCACACATTCAATTTCTAGAATAGATATAATTAGAATTTTTTTCATTTTCATATCCATAGTAGTTCTATAGGCGGAGAGTACGCCAAGGCTGAGTGGCCTCACGGATCTCATCTTTTATGAAAGTTGACATATATAGTAATGCCCCTATAGTCAATCTCTTGGAATAGATCTAAATGCCCCTACGGTAAATGTCGCTACGAGTCAACATGTATCTATTATTTAGAAACAAAAAATTAATTTGATACAAAAACATAGGTTTTAACCAAGTATATATTTTTTCATTTTCATATCCCATGGTCTCAAGCAGTAGGAAGACAAAAACCTTTTATATTCAACATGTAAAGACAAATTATATAAAAAGTTTCCCATTGAAACCATAAGTGATTTGATACAAAACAACTATGTTTTAACCTAAGAGAAATGCCCCTACAAGTCAATCAATCTCTCGAATAGTTTTAAATATAGAATTTTTTCATTTTCATATGTCATGGTCTCAAACAATGAGAGCAAAAACCTTTTATATTCAATGTATAAACAAAAAATTATCCATATCTCTAGAATATATCTAAATAGAAGTTTTTTCATTTCTATCCATGGTATCAAACAATGAGAGAGAGATGTTTTTATATTCAACATATAAAAAACATAAAATTAGCCGCTAGAGTTTCCCCATTGAAACCATAGTGTTTTGATTCAAAACATAGGTTTCAACCACAAGAATGAAAATGCCCCTACAAGTCAATCAATCTCTCAAGATAGTTTTAAATATAGAATTTTCATTTTCATATCCATGGTCTCAAAATGAGAGAAAAAACCTTTTTTATATTCAATGTATGTAAAACAAAAATTAGCCATATCTCTAGAATAGATCTAAATAGAAGTTTTTCATTTTTATATCCATGGTCTCAGAAACAATGAAGAGAGAAAAAAAACAGCACATATTCAGCATCTAAACACAAATTGGCAGTAAATTTTCCCATTGAAACCATAGTGATTTGATACAAATATAGGTTTAACCTAAGAGTAAATGCCCCTACAAAGTCAATCAATCTCTAGAATAGTTTTAAATATAGAAGATTTTTCATTTTTTCATATCCACATGGTCTCAAGCAATGAGAGAAAAAACCTTTTTATATTCAATGTATAGCAAAACACAAATTAGCCATATCTCCTAGAATAGATCTAAATAAGTTTCATTTCCACTCTGTGGTCTCAAACAATGAGGGAGAGAAAAAACTTTTTATTCAACATGTAAAACAAAATTAGCTATAAAGTTTCCCATTGAAACCATAAGTGATTTGATAAAAAACATAGGTTTAACAAAAGAGTAAATGCCCTAAAAAGTCAATCAATCTCTCGACGATTTTAAACATCTAGAAGATTTTTCATTTTGATATCCATAATTCCAAGCAATAAGGAGAAAAAAACCTTTTTATATTCAATGTATGTAAAAGAAAAACTAGCCCTTATCTCTAGAATTGATCTAAATAGAAGTTTTCATTTTTCATATCCCATGGTCTCAAACAATGAGGAGAGAAAAAAAGCCTTTTATATTCAACATGTAAACCATTAGCCATAAAAAGTTTCCCATTGAAACCACAACACATTTTGATACAAAACATGAGTTTTTTTTAATGAAAAGGTAGAAATACTTACAAAGTCGATCAATCTCTAAGATAGTTTTAAATATCTAGAGAAGTTTTCATTTCTATCCATGGGTCTCGATGAATGAGAGAAAAAACCTTTTATATTCAATGTATGTAAAACAAAAATTAGCCATATCTCTAGAATAGATCTAAATATAAGTTCTTCATTTTCATATCCATGGTCTCAAACAATGAGAGAGAAAAAAAACCTTTTATATTAGGCATGTAAAACAAAAATTGGCCATAAAATTCATGGAAATACATAAGAGTGATTTGATACAAAATAGAGGTTTTTAACCCTGAAGATAGAAATGCCTGAGTCAAAATGATCTCTCAAATAGTTTTAAATATCTAGAAGTTTTTCATTTTCATATCCATGGTCTCAAACAATGAGTGAAAAAACCTTTTTATATTCAATGTATGTAAAAACAAAAATTGTCATATCTCTAGAATAGATCTAAATGATAAGAAGTTTTTCATTTTCACTTATCATGAACTCAAACAATGAGAGAAAAAAAACCTTTTATATTCAACATGTAAAACACAAATTAGCCATAAAAATTTTCCCATTGAAACTATAAGTGATTTGATACAAAACATAGGTTTTTAACCTAAGAGTAAATGCCCCTACAAGTCTATCAATCTCTCCGAATAGTTTTAAATATCAGGAATTTTTTCATTTTTTCATATCCATGGTCTCAAACAATGAGATAAAGAACCTTTTATATTATTATACGTAAAACACAAATTAGCCATATCTCTAGAGTAGATCTAATAGAAGTTTTTCATTTTCATATCCATGGTATGAAACAATGAGAGAGAGAAAAAAACATTTTATATTGAACATGTAAAAACACAAATTATTATAAAATTTTCCCATTGAAACCATAAGTGATTTGATACAAAACAGCAGGTTTTTAACTTTGAAGTAAATGCCCTACAAGTCAATCAATCTCTCGAAGAATAGTTTTAAATATAAGTTTTCATTTTCATATCCATAGTCTCAAACGAAGTATGAAGAATAAACCTTTTATATTCTATGTATGTAAAACAAAAATTATCCATATCTCTACAGGGCCAGAATCCTAAATGAAGTTTTTCGTTTTTCCTTATCTATGGTCTCAACGATGAGAGAGAAAAAAACTTTTATATTCAGCTTTAATATGAAACACAATTAGCCATAAAGGTTTCCCATTGAAACCATAACTGATTTGATACAAAACAGTTTTAACTTAAGAGTAAATTCCCCTACAAGTCAATCAATCTCTCGAATAGTTTTAAATATATAGAATTTTTCATTTTCATATCCATGGTCTCAGCGATGGAGAAAAAACATTTTTTATTCAATGTATGTAAACCTAGAGTGTCTATATCTAGAATAGTCTAAAATAGAATTTTTTTCATTTTCATATCCATGGTCTCAAACAATGAGGAGAGAGACCTTTTTATATTCAACATGTAAAACACAAATTAGCCATAAAATTTTCCCATTAGAAACCATAAGTGATTTGATACAAAACATAGGTTTTAACATAGGTTTTAACCTAAAATCAAATCTGTAAAACAAAAATTAGCCATAGCTATAAAATAGATCTAAATAGAAGTTTTCATTTTCATATGTGGTTTCAAACAATGAGAGAAAAACCTTTTATATTCAACATTTGTATAACTTATTTAGAAAAAAAATTAATTTGAAAATATAGAAACATAGGTTTTAACCGAATTTATATAGTTTTTCATTTTCATATCCATGGTCTCAAACAATGAGAGAGAAAAAAACCTTTTATATTCAACATGTAAAAAAAATTAACCATAAAAAGTTTCCCATTGAAACCAAAAGTGATTTGATACAAAAAGCAGACTTGCTAAATACGTGATTCCCCTACCTTTAATTTCTAGAATAGATCTAATTAGAAGTTTTCATTTTCATATCCATGGTAGTTCTATGTTCTGTAAGGGCGGGGTAGCCTCTGGATCTCATCTTTTGTGAAAGGTGACATATCTAGTAAATTCCACCTACAATCAATCTGCAGAATAGATCTAAGTTCCCCCTCACAGTCCAACATGTATATAATATTTAGAAAAAAATGTAATTTGACACCAAAACATAGGTTTTAATCAATTATATAGTTTAATTCTCATGACCATGGTCTCAAACAATGAGAGAGAAAAAACCTTTTATATTCAACATGTAAAAACACAAATAAGCCATAAAAAGTTTCACATTGAAACCATAAGTGATTTGATACAAAATATAGGTTTTAAAACCTAAATCTCAGTAAATTCCACTACATTCAATCTTTCAGAATAGATCGATTAGAAATTTTTCATTTTCATATCCATGGTAGTTCTATAGGTAGAAGGGAGTATGTAAAGACTCGTAGCCTCTAGATCTATCTTTTAACAAAGGTGACATATCTAGAAAATGCCCCTAGGTCGATCTACGGAATAAATCTAAATGCCACTACGATCAGTACCCCTACAATCAACATGTATATAGTATTTAGAAGAAAAATTAATTTGATACAAACAGGTTTAACCAAGTATATGGTTTTCATTTTCATATCCATGGTCTCAAACAATGAAAGAAAAAACCTTTTATATTCAACATGTAAAGCCTGGAGTGTATAGAGTTTTCCCCATTGAAACCAAAAGTGATTTGATACAAAAAAATATAGGTTTAACCTAAGATTAAATTTCCTACATTCCAATCTCTAGAATAGATCTAATTAGAAAGTTTTCATTTTCATATCATGGTAGTTCTATAGCTAGAGTCTTGTAAAGAGGCAGGGTAACTTACCGGATCTCATATTTTATGAAAGGTGACATATCTAGTAAATGCCCCTATAGTCGAAAGTCTGCGGAATAGATCTAAATATAAGTTTTTCATTTCTCTATGCATTTGCAATAAATTTCAATTTAATATATGTATTTTTATTGAATTTTTTTTAGGTATAAGAAAACCATTAGAAATATGGTTGAAAAATGGAAATTATGCATGAAAGTTTCTTGCTATCCAATCCGAGGAGATGGAGTGATTAAATATGTGCTTTCCAATATTGGAAATAGCAAAAGTCATAAAAGGAAAATGAATATACCGGAAGAACAACATTTATGAGACCATCATTACATTGGATTGATAGAGCTTGGGAACAACGATGGAGTATGGATCAAATGGAATTGTTGATAGCAGCTTGTTTGCCTAATACCCACATTCTTCCATACGTATGCATGTAAAAATGCATTATTAATTTATGTACCCAAACTATTTCTCCCTCTAGGAATTTTAAATTGGAAGCTTTAATTTTTCATTTATTCAATGGTTAATAAACCATAATACAAAAAAACCATCTTATGAATTTTCGAATCAACTATTCAAATTCCATTTATACTCAAAATAAATCTTGGCTTTTACATGACTCACTTGCAATTTCACTCTTCTACTTTGTTCAAGGCAATATAATAATGAACACAACTTAATAGACTAGCCTCTCCATAAGTCGTATTTCAACCATTAAACATGTTCCTACGACCCGATGTCAATCAAAAATTGAATGTATTAGACTGATTCATTAGTATATATGCTCGACCACATTAACATAACATGTTCATACTGAAATATAAAACGATTTAAAACCAAAGCATAACAAATAATAATGTTGAACCAACATTTATTAACATACCTCTGGTAACTTCTGCTTTGAATCCATATGCAAATATAGTCCGATTCTTTGATCGGTCATCAAATCTTTCTGACTTGCACACCTATGGTTTCCCAGGGAATGTGAAATAAGCCCGAGTATTTACAAAACCACTACATACATATTCAGTGAATGACTATCATTAGCTCAAGATAAAGCGCTTTACCATTCCTTTGTGCGGAGCCACGGTTGGTTTAAAGAAAGCCTTCTTCACGGTTCTCCTACAGTTACGGTTTACAAACACAATTTAATTGTGTGAGTTTTTCCTTCTACGATCGCCAACTCGCTTGTTCAATACGAATCTTTCTGAGTTTACTAAAACATTCCAGCACCATACACCAATTCTGCATCGTAATTCACTTCTTTCCCCTTCGCTTCGATGCAGTATCTCAATTCCTTGAATGCGTACCGTTATATTCAAACTCTTTCTCCTTTGACTTTTAATTTACGCGTGTTATTCATGAATCCATCAGCACCAGCATTTCATTGCGAGTTCAACTACTGCGAGCGAGGTATTTTGCATTAAACCTTCATTTAATTTTAAATACAATTCTTCGAGGAGTTCCCAAACCACTCCTCAGTTGTTTAAATATTTCGTTCTTGTGTGCTGCCCACATAAATTCTGAATCTTCTAGCCTCTGCGTAATGAGGATTATCAGATGAAGAGTAGGTTCATCGATTCAACACGAAACTCATTGAATCCTCTCTTCATACGTATAATAGGGATTACCAACAATTTGAGGACCAACTACATATTTGGAAGCATTGATTCACCCTATAATCAATATAGGGCATACATACAAATCCTCACATTTTCAATCTTAAATAACGGTCCCATTTCTTCCTAATGACCTTCCAAACTTCTAAATACAAATTGGATGTATTCGTATCCAATTCTTTGATTTGGGCTAGAGTTTTTGTTTTGGGTCATGAATCCTTTAGGTGATCGATAATTTGAATTCTTGATGCAAATTCAATAGGTCTCTTCAAATATATGAGTGCTTACTACTCTTGATTCAATTACGTGCATACATATTTGATGCAAAATCCTCATTCTATATACACATTATACTTTTAATAATCAAGATATAATCAAAGCATACACACTCAGTCCAACCTTGAATTTCTTTGTATATATATATATATATATATATAACTCAAATAATTACAAGGATTTATTTCTCTCGCTTTGATATTACGATCGATGGCCTTCTTATCGAATTTTCAGGAGCTTACATAGCGTGAGCCTTGTTTGTCTTCAGTAATTACTCACACCACTCTGTGATTTTTTTCACTTAAAGGCTTATTATTTTTATACAAGATAATTTGAATAAATTTAGTTTTGAATCTCGATAATTTCCTAAACTCCTAGAGTCTAAAATCTATCTAATGTCCCTAAGGATCCTCTTTGTCCCAAAAGATCACTTAATTGATTCTATTTAGGAATTACAATCAAATCTCATTATCTCAACTATCCTACTCCTCATGTTCTCCAATCATTTGGGAATTTACAATTTCTCTAAACATTTAATTAATTCCTAAATGTCATAAAATCATTTGATAATTACCTGAAAATCAATATTCTTTTAAAATACAAGACCCCCCTATATCTGCTAAAATACAAAATATTTTATTGAACCTATTCTTCATAAATTGTAGTTTTGACCAATTAAAGACTTGTGTACAGCAGGATAGTTATTATACCAGTTAAGAAGGAAGCTAAGAAGCGCATGGAATAGCAAACAATATTGTTAGCCAATTTCAATTTTTTAGTATAAGGCATTGCTGAAAATGTGAATAAGATATGCCATTAATTTATTGTGTAGAGCAATGCAAATTAGGGATTCATCTATCAAAGATGAATTAATGGATAATTAAATTATGCGAAATGATACGATGCCCGATACAGATTCATCTCTCGAGAGAGCAGTTAGTTTTGAGATTATAATAAAAAAATTCAAGATTCATATCTCAAAGATGAATTAGTTTTGAGACCTCTTCTTGAAAATTCAAGATTCATCTTTCAAAAAGATGAATTAGTGTTGAGCGGCTCTCCTTGAAAATTGATTATTCGACATTGTAACATATCTTGGATATATGTGTATTTAAATATACTTATAAATATGTATTTTTAATGACCATGTGCTTTTTTCAATTATATGTCTAAAGTGTGCTCCCCACCACACCATGTAAAGCGCAACTTAGTGAGCTTCACATTTGCAACAAGTGGTGAACTTCAAATTTTTATGAAATTAAATGCGGGGAATTCAACAATTTTTTTAAAAATGGAGTTTCACTTATTTTTAATGACAATGTGTTTTCAATTTTTATACCAAGTGCGCTCACCATGTAAAGACAGATTTGTTAAACTTATCATTTTTATAACTTATTTTTGTAAATTGGGTTTCACACATCAATTAGTTTTTTGAAAGTTGTGTTTTACATGAATTTGTTTACACTAAATTAAACATAAATTTTTGAACTTTATTTAGAATTTAATTTAAATTAGTTATTTAAAAATTAATTATAATGTCCACAAGTAGATATATATATCATGGAGGATGAATAATGAAGATCAATAGAATCCCATATATCTACAAGAGGAGGATCAAACATCGAGATCGAAGGCCGTTCATGGTAAATTTAAATATAATCTTAAATCTCCATACATGTGTGTACATATGGGATTGATTTTTATCAACTTTGTGAGTTAAATTAGTTGTTAATAAGTTTCATTTTTATTTTTAGGAGCTAATAAGAAGAAGAGGTCTCTCAAGCCTTGGATGCCCATGTTTCCATCCGGTCGTGGTATGATTTTAACACAATTTAATCGTGAATATGTACATGTATTTATATGTATGCATGTATTTTTCAATTGATTATAATTCGTATTTGTTTGTAAACTTCTTGTTGAGCCTCAAATTGTGCTTTCCTTCACCTCATTTTACCTCATTTTCCTTGTCATTCTATCTTAAACCAATTGATCAATAAATATAGTTAAAATTACTTCTAGAATGATTTACATGGCCGACTTGTTGAATTTTGTGATTTTTGCCATTGTTAAGCATTTTGGCGGAACTAGAGAATCACGAACATTAGTAGCTAGCAGCGATCTGTGACTACCTTCATGTTTGGTGCTTCAGGTGGCCTCTTGAAAAACGCATATGGGCATAGTCCATGTCGTGTCTACATGGTTCGTTACTCATCATGGAGGAAAAGTGGTCACAGGTATGGTTTCGAGCGTGGGAACACATTTAGGAAGGAAGACTCCTATTAGGTGTCTCGATCAGGATGTCTTTCTTCTTCATGACCACTTCAAAGGACTTCTAGCATTGATTCGGATAAGGAAATACATTGTTCCTAAATTGTTGTAATTATTGTTACGTGCATTTGCTTTATAAACTCTTGGGAGACCGAGAGCTAGAGAGAGAGATTTTATGTTAGATTTGCTGCTAGATTTTGTTTAAACTCTGTGTTACGTTCTTGAAGACGCAGAGTGTTATGTTCAAACTATTGCATCATTAATGGAGCAGAAAAAGTTATTTTGAAGGCGTGATTTAATTTGGAGTTGAATGCCGTCAAGTGGTAGAGGGCCCCTGCCTCTTGCACGGATTTATTTTGCGTAAATTAGATAAGTTTTTCTAGCTGCCTTTACACTTTGCATTTGAATTAATAGTTGTTTTTGTTAGCTACTGTAGTCGTACTCATTCTAACTCTTCCACCAGAAGATACTCTTCCAAAAGACTATAATGATGAATGTTGAATGACTATAGTATTGTAGGATTAGGAGTTGAATTTGTAGTTGTTTTAACTAACTACTGTAGTTATATTCATTCTAGCTCTTCCACAAGAAGACACTCTTCCAACAGATTATAATGATGAATGATGAATAGCTATAGTATTGTAGGAATTAGTTGTAGTTTTTGCTATTCACTATCACAGTTACACTTGTTCTAATCACTCTTGCACAAGAAGAAACTCTTCCAAGACATCCTTAAGAAGTTCAAGACATGACCGCGATAATGAATGATTTAGTTGTGTGTTTGTACTAAGTATCATCTCTGTTCTTGCTCTTAAACGCTTGCCCAAGACATCATAATGACGAGTAGGGTATGGATATGATATCTTAGTTTTTCATTTTCTTTCAGTCTATTTGCTTACAATTGCACCCAATTACACAGTTAGAATTGTTCTATCTCTTCCAAAAGAAGGAACTCTTCCAAAATATCAATAATGATGAACAAACAGATTGTGTAACTTCATAGAATAATGCATGTTAGCATAGTTAGAACACTCCGGAGTTTTATTGCATTTAATTCATGTTCAGTTACTTTGTTTCAAGTTTGATGATGACTTATAGTTCAACATTGTTCTAGTTTAGTGGCATCTTAGGTTCATTCTTAGATTAACTCATTGCACTTGCATCTCATATTCAAATTGTCATCCATTGCACAATAGATTACTTTAGTTGTTAGGATTAACAAGACAACCTTCATTATTCACAAACATCTTCTTGTTCTAAAATCTACAAATGATCTATAGCCATAGGAACAGAAGACAACATCACTATAAGGTCTGAAATATCTCTGCAATTTCCTCATCATTTTATAAATAGAGCTCTTCCTCAAAAGAACTACTTTGAAAAAGAAACCAATAACTCTTTGAGTATAGGTTCTGTGACATTCAATTAAATTGCAGAATAGAACTAGGAATTAGTCATAGAATAGAAGAGCTTAGAACAGAGTATTGCATCATTGTAAGTTAGTTGTTTCACTGTCTATGTAGAGAATTTGCATACTTAGTGATCATTTCTCAAGTTTAGTTTGTGTCATTTGCCTAAAAGTCATTATCAAGCTTTTGCTTTTATTTAGTCATAGCTTAGATTCTGCTTCAGTGTTTCCAATTGCATTTGCCATCCCATACATTAGGCTTAACTCTATTTTTGATCACCAACTCCTTTCCATTAGTTTTCTAGACATTTCCATTGTGAAAATAAAAATCACCAAAAGACCAAAAACATCATAAATCATCACAAAAGACCAAAAACATCACAAAACACCACATACAACGCATTAGGAAACAATCACCTAGGTACATATGGTACACTTCACTTCAACAGTTTACAAATCCTGGTTGAAAATTAAATGAGCTCAGTTTAGGAGACTAGATTGAGACCAAACATTTTGGCGCCGTTGCGGGGGAAGTGAAAACTAGGTAACCTTTGTTTCTTAGCATCCAAAAACAATTTTATGCGTAGGGAGAGAGATTCAAGGGGAAGATTTATAAGCAGCAGAGGCAGAAGTTTGATTTCTAGAACACCACTTGTTTCATCTAGACCGAGAACTAGTACACCTTCAACTCAAACTCATCTTCCATCCTTTACTGATCCTGGACCTCTAGAAGATCTAAGGTCACCTATTCCATTAGAGAAACCTTCCACTTCATCCACTGAACCTGCCATAGAAGAAGATCCAAAAACTCTTGTTGGGGATACAAACCTTTCTACTTCCACAGGAGAATCAACCATGGCAGAAGAAGGAGGAGGAGGAGTTGTTAATGGAGAACACACATTATTTGGAGGAGGTAGAGGTAGAGGTAGAGGAGAAGGAGGAAGAGGAGAAGGAGGTAGAGGTGCAGATGGAGGAAGAGGTAGAATAGGAAGCTCTTTTGGGTTCCCTATACTTGATGAAGAAACCAATACAACCATGCAAAATATTTCACCCTCTGTCCTTCCAAACTTCTATGGACTTAAAACTGAAGATCCTGAAACTTTCTTATTCGAATTTGAAGTGCTGTGTAGAACTTATGACTATCTACAAGATGCTCAAAAACTGAAATTATTTCCCTCAACTTTGAAGGGAACAACATTGAAGTGGTTTATGAGTTTAAACAGTAGTTCTATTAGAACATGGGAAGACATGAAACAAGAATTTCTAGAGAGATACTTGGATTATTGTATGCCGGTTAATCATAAGGAAGAAGTGTTCAAGATGTTACAAAAATAAGATGAAAACTTAGAAGATTTGTTGGAAAGATTTAATTACAACATCAAAAGGGCAAAAATGGAAAATCTAGATCAAGACACCTTAAAAGCTCTTTTGTTGAAAATAATTAGGGATGAATGGTTGGATATTCTTAACATGATGGGAAAAGGGGATATATCACAACTCACATTACCTGAAATATCTGAGTTATGTATCAACCTTTCAAGAGGGAAATCTAAAACTGTCAAAGGTCCAAGAGATCCCGCTCTTGCAAGGGCAAGCAAGTCTGCTTCTGGGACAGTAAGTAGATCAGAAATAGGACACATGCTTGATGATTTTAAATCCGACATCTTAGGGAGTCTTAGTGAACAAATAGACACCCTCAAGATACAAAACAAGCAAAAGGCTGAATCTGATGCCTTGGCAATCTTTTGTCCCAAATGTAGGAAGAAACATGCCTTGAGAGAATGTCCTCTAGATGTAAAAGTTGTAGAAACCCGTGTTATTTGTTCTGAGAAACATGAGACCAAGAATTGTCCTTCTCTTCCTGGTCTCAAGGCTGTTTTTCAAGAAGAAACTCCTACAGACTCCACAGAATCTCTTAACTTTGTATCTAGAAGACCTTGGCAGGGATCTCAGACACAAGGATTCTATGATCAAATGTATAATCAACCTCCACCTTGGAATTCTTGGCAGCAGCCTTGGCCCCAATTTCAAAATCAATCTCAAGCTTGGGCACAAGGATCACAAGGTCCCTATGGAAGATACTCTCCATATTATCATTATCCACCATCCTATCCACCATATCCAAATTTTTATCCTCAAAATTCCCAACAAAATTTTCCTCAAAATCTTCAACAAAATTTTCAACAAAATCCTCAACAACATCATCCGAACCAACCTCATCAAAATCAACCACTTCCATTACCATTCCCTCAAAAATCCAATCAATTGCCAGCTCAGCCCATACCAAACCCCAATAATAAGAACCCTCAGAATACATACATGATAGAAGGACAACAATTTCCAACTTATTTAATTACTCCTCTAGACCTTAGTGATGTTCAACTAGGTCTGGAAGGATACTTGAGAAGAGGAAACCTTCTGTGATCATACAAGAACAAGATAATTCTGAGGAAGACTCCCTACGGGTTAATAAAAGTCTTGAGGAACATACATCCTTTCAAGATCAAAACATTGAAAAACTGAAACAAAAAGATCCAATAAATCCAACTCCAGTATTAGAGCAACCATCCATATCTACTTCTATACCTCCCTTTCCGGAAAGACTACAAATTGACAAAGGTGTAGAAAAACAAATAATGGTGCCTAATTATGATTTCTTAGATGAATTGAGAAATGTTTGCATTAAAATTCCATTATTGCAAGCCATCAAGGAAATCCCAATTTTAGCCAAAACAATAAAGGAGTTGAGTATGAAGACAACAAGAAAAAGAATAAGAGAAACCAAGAAAATTCAACTGGTGGGACAAATAGCAGACATTATGATGGGCAAGATAGCTATTCCAAAGTACCTTGACCCAGGAAATCCAATTGTCAAAATTCACATCAATGGCATTGAAATTCAAAACACACTCATTGACTTAGGAGCAGCAATAAATATCATGAGTAGACAAATCATGGACAAACTGAAACTTCCTAATCTTCTCTTTACACCCACACTATTACAATTAGCAGATAGATCTGTGATCAGACCAGATGGGGTAATAGAAGACATTCCAGTGTCCCTAGACTCTTGGGAGTACCCTGTGGATTTCATGATCCTAACACCCAAAAATAATCTAGGAGGCCATCCTGTTATATTAGGAAGACCTTGGTTGGCTACAGCTGATGCTTTTATTAGTTGTAGGTCTGGTGATATGTATATTTCTGATGGTAGTTCAACAAAGAAATTCACTTTATATCCTCCAGCTAGGACAATTACAGATCTGGATGACACTCAATGGATAGAGGATGAAGAATATTTACAACCACTCTTCACAATTTCAGAAATTAGTGAAGATAATCAAATTCTGAATACTCTAGAAAACTTTGAATCTTCTCCAGAACACAAACAAGAATCATTTCAAGAGGGATTCAATATTGAGTTCTTGTCATCTAGGTAGATGTCTCTTCATTCTATGGAAAAATTTGGCAGCTCCACAAGTGAAATTTTTCCAGGCAAAACCCTGAACATAAACAAAAACCTAGAAAAATCTCAACAAGAAGAGTTAGTCAAAGTATTACAGAGACATTCTTCTGCATATGCATGGGAATACACTGACATGAAAGGGATAAGTCCCAAGACATGTACTCATCACATCTATATAGAGGCAAATTGCAAACCAATCAGACAGCCTCAAAGACGGATGAATCCAAATCTTAGGGAAATTGTCAAGGAAGAACTGCAAAAATTATTAAATGTTAATTTCATCTATCCTATTTCAGATAGTCAGTGGGTTTCTCCTTTGGTGATTGTGCCTAAGAAAAATGGAAAGTGGAGGGTGTGTGTTGACTACCGAGAATTGAATAAAGCTACTCTTAAAGACCATTTTCCCTTACCTTTCATAGATCAAGTATTAGATACATTAGCAGGTAAAAAGTACTTTTCATTCCTAGATGGGTTTAGTGGTTACAATCAAATCCAAGTAGCACTTGAAGACCAAGATAAAACCACATTTACTTGTCCTTGGGGTACCTATGCCTACCGAGTATTACCATTTGGATTATGCAATGCACCCGCAACATTCCAAAGGGAAGTATTAGGAATTTTTTCTGATCTAATACATGACTGTGTAGAGGTGTACATGGATGATTTTACAGCTTATGGGGATACATTTGAAGAGGCTTTAGAAAACTTGGAAAAGGTCTTAAAAAGATGTCAAGAAGCAAACCTTTCTCTTAGTCATGAAAAATGTTTTATGATGTTCACTGAAGGTATTGTTTTAGGGCACCACATTTCAGGGAATGGGATTAGAGTTGATGAGGCGAAAGTTGAAGTCATTTCTAACCTATCCATTCCAAGTTGTCAAAGAGATGTAAGAAGTTTTCTAGGATTTACGGGGTACTATCGGAGATTTATAGAAAACTTCACCAAAATAGCATCTTCTCTCTTCAAATTACTCACCAAAGATTGTGAATTTAAGTGGACTTCTGATTGCCAGTTAGCTTTTGAAACCCTGAAAACCAAAATTTCTGAAGCACCTATATTAAGGGGACCTAACTAGAAGTTACCTTTTCATATCTCGACAGATGCTTCCGATACAGCTCTAGGAGCAGTATTGGGACATAAAGATTTAATTCCCTATGCCATCTATTATATCAGTAAAAATTTGACTCCCGCAGAGTTAAACTATACTGTAACTGAAAAAGAGTTTTTAGTTGTTGTTCATGCCATTAACAAATTTAGACACTATATAACAGGCTATGAAACTTTTATTCACACTGATCATTCTGCCATTAGATACTTAATGAATAAATCAATCACTAATGGCAAAGTTATAAGATGGTTGTTATTATTGCAAGAATTCAACATTACTATTCTAGATAGGCCTGGAAAACAAAACACTGTGGCTGATTTCCTGTCTAGAATCCAAAATATCAAAGATGACACTCCGGTTGAAGATCAATTTCTTGATGAATATATTTTTGCAATCTCTACTCAAACTCCATGGTTTGTTGATATTGCCAATTATTTAGTTTCAGGAAAATTTCCTTCAATTATGAATGCAAGGGATAAAAGAAAAATCATTAATGATAGTGCAAGATATTCATGGGTCGCTAATGAGTTGTACAAGACAAGTTCAGATTTGATCATTAGAAGGTGTGTTCGTGAAGATGAGATGCCTGAAATTCTCAAGGCATGTCATGATGAACCTTGTGGCGGACACTTTGCAGATAAGAGGACAGCCTATAAGATCCTTAATTTAGGATATTATTGGCCATCTTTGTTTAAAGATGCAAGGGAGCATGTCAAAAGGTGTGACAGTTGCCAAAGGGTAGGGAAACCTTCTCCTTCAGGTGAGATGCCATTACAACCTCAGGTACACATTGAACCTTTTGAAAAATGGGCTTTGGATTTTGTAGGACCTATTAGTCC
The DNA here is from genome assembly GCA_034641835.2 of Pinus albicaulis. Classification (NCBI taxonomy): domain Eukaryota; kingdom Viridiplantae; phylum Streptophyta; class Pinopsida; order Pinales; family Pinaceae; genus Pinus; species Pinus albicaulis. The sequence continues at coordinate 722,418,905 of CM076580.1, read as the reverse complement.
TCCATCAAGACAAAAGAAATACATATTAGTTTGCACCGATTATGTTACTAAGTGGGTAGAAGCTAAACCATTACTTGTTGCTAATGAATCATCTGTAGTTACTTTTCTTTTTGAGGATATTTTCACTCGTTTTGGTGTCCCAAGGGAAATTGTTACAAATCAAGGAGCTCAATTTACATCAAGGCTAGTGGAGCAAATGATGGAGAAGTACAAAATCAGACATAGAACATCTACTCCTTATCATCCACAAGCAAATGGTCAAGTGGAATCCACTAATAAAGTCATTGAAGGAATCCTAACAAAGACGGTTCATCTACATAGAAGAGATTGGGTAGATAGGCTTCCTGAAGCCTTGTGGGCCTATAGAACTACATGGAGAAACACAACAGGCCATACTCCTTATGAGCTTGTTTATGGGAAGCAAGTTTTGTTTCCTATAGAGTTCCAAATTCAAACATTCAAGATGGCAGTTCAGCTAGGACTTGATCTAACGGAGGCAAAAAAGCATAGACTGGAGCAAATTAATGAATTGGATGAGATCAGACAAGATGCAGTTCAGAAAACAAGTCTAGTCCAACAGCAAAGGGCTAGATGGCATGAAAAGTACATCAAGGAGAAGAAATTCAAAGAGGGTGATTGGGCTCTCTTGTTTGATTCAAAATTCAAGGATTTTCAAGGGAAATTTCAAACACATTGGCTTGGGCCATATGAAATTGTTCGAATTTTTGATAATGGGGCAGTAAAAATCAGAACTATAGATGAAGAAGAGGTCACTTTTCTTGTGAATGGTCATAGACTGAAGCTATACCACAAGCCACTCTCAAGAGAAGAGTTTATTAAGAAGTTCCAAGAAGACAATGATGTGAAGTTAATGAAGAAGAGTCTCTCTTCTTCATCAACTTGATTAAATTTTCTGAAGCATTTCTATTCTAAAATATATATATATATATATATATATATAAAAAAAAATAAAAATAAAGGTATAAGCATGAAAACCAATCATTGATTGGCATGTTTATACAGAAAAGATAGGGTGAAAATCAGAGTCTCTCTGACACTCTAACTTTTCCCATTTTTGTTTTTTATAAGCAGCTGTTATAAAAATCATAAGTTCAGTTCCATAGTGCTTATGATTCATTTCATTTCACTCCATTCACTTATTCATCCATACTCCATCTCATCCATCATTCATATTTCACTCCATTCTACATTTCATTCATCTCATTCCATCTTCCATTCATCTCATTTTCATGTCAAAATAAAAAATTTGATATCTTGCTGTAAGTGAATAAAATATGTCATGAATTGCAGTACAGCCCTTATGTTCCTTCATTCCATTTCATGAACTGAATCCATTCTATTCCATTATCCACTTCATACATATCATAATCCATCATCCATTTTCATTCATACCACATAACATTTCACCCATACTCCAAAAACATTCCATTTTCATGATTAAAGTGTTCTACAGGAACATTCTGCAGCTCAGTGGACATTTTGCAGCTGATCAGCCTTTCTGCAGCCCGATAATCTTTCCGCAGCTACAAGTCCTGAAGGCATCAACTAGCAGACATCATAATTACAACAAAGTGACCCAGTGTATTCATGAATCAAAAGCATCAAGAAAATTATGAAGACTCCTCCAAAGATGAGCAGAGAAGACAAAGGCTACAAAAATCAAATAAAGGGCAGAGGTAACAAGTTTAAAATTATAATGGCATTTCATAAAAGTTTAGCATAGTTTAGTTATGGATTATTCGAAAAGGTTGTTTTAATTGTTTTTATTGATCAATACCAACAAACCCTCTACAGAATTTGGATTAAAATCTTCCATTTCAAATTTCATATCCGATAGCATTTAAGCGGTTAAATTGGCCGAGGTGTTTGAATTCTCCACGTCTCTTAACCAAATCATTCAATGATGATTCCCTCTGCCGTCGTAAAATCCTCCGCCGTCTCTTCAATCATTAATACAATCCCTCCACCTCACTCCACTACTCCATTCCGTGACCATTGCCATAACTTCATTCTGTAGCCGGCATTCCATTCCGAAGAAGGAGATATTATTATCACCGAGAGCAGAGCCAAAGGATATCAGTTTGAATAGCATTTAGCATTGTAAACGCAGAGCAGAGCAGAAGGGTAAATTTGGAAGTATAACAGTGTGAAGACTTGAAGCCACTTGATCCCGTGGGCAGATAAAATATCACTGTGGATGGAGTTTGAAGCATTTTCACTATCAACACAGAATTGTAGCAGTGTGGAGTTTGAAGTCTTTTGTTACCAAAAGACAGAGGTGTTAAAATTGAAGTCTTTTGTTACCAGAGACAGAGGTGTTGCAGTGTTAAAACCGAAACCATTTGCTACCAAGAGCCAGAGGTATTGCACAAAAAGAAAATTTGAAGCCATCTGCCACTGTCTATCAGAGACATATCAGCTCGAAATTTGAAACTGCTTTCATTATCAAACAGAGGCATATCAGCCAGAGGTTTTGAAGCTGTTGCCACTATAAATCAGAGGTATGTCATTCCAAAATTGAAGCCATTTTCATTTAGAGCTTGAATCCATTTCAATCCGAAAGTGAAAGTCATTGTTTTGTGGGTAGAAGAGTGTTAATTTGATATTGAAAAAAATCATGGGTTTCATCGTAAGAACTGAACCTGTGGGTTCAAAATATTTAGAAGGTTACCCACAATGCAAAGAAATGTTACAACAAATAGGATGGCTTCAATTTTTGGAAAAATTTAATGGCTTCCACAAGGAAGTCACTAAAACATTTTCAAGATCATTTCAAGGAACCGAAGTTGAAGTAGGTGATGTCAAGTTTACTGTCACTGAAGTTTTTATTGTAGAGGCTACAGGGTTGCTCAGAACTGGAGAAAGATGGTTTAAAAATAGAGAATTCCACAATGACTCCTGGAAACAAATTTTAAAATCACCAAATATGGATGTTAGTGTATTCAAGAAAGGAATTCCCAGTTCCGCATTGAAAAACAAATGGAGAAACATACTACTTCTTTTGCAAAAAATTGTTACATGTGAGGGTAGATATGGGACATTTTATGTCTACCACATCAGACTAATGATGCATTTTCTGGGAGAAGACTTAAACCTACCATATTTCTTGCTTCAAAGTCTGAATAAGATGGCTTCCTGTGTTCAGAGAAGAGTTCAATTTTTAGAGACAACCCTGTATCATCATGGTTTGGTCAAAATTTTGATTGAGCATCATCTAGCTAAAACAAATGATACATGGGATGATTTCTTAATAAGAAATCATTTTGAAGAAGCAAAGGAACCATCACCTGAACCACAGCCTACAAAGAGAAGTAGGAAATGGAGGGCTTCAAAAGTTGAAATTGACAAACCAGTCCAAGAGAGCAGTGAGGAAATCATTTTAGAGAAGTTGACTCGAATCAAGAGGCAACTTAAGGAAGAGAAGATAATCAAGGAATCTGCCACAGAGAAAGGAGAGGGATCCTCTCGGCCTAGGAGAAGCCACAGATTAAAGGGAAAACTGAAGAAAACACTAATCAAACAAACAGGGGTAATCAATATAGAAGATGAAGAAACACCCATTGAAGAGGATGATGAAGAGGATTTTTATGAAGGAACCCCTGAAATTGATCCTGCTCAACAGGAAATTTATGACTATGTGGAAACTTTAGAGAGGACAGCCTCAGAAAGCAGAGAGAGAACCCCCAGTCCTCCACTGTCTGAAATAGATATATTAAGAAGGGATAGGTATGAGTTGGAATTACTGAATAGACACATCAAAAATGAGAATGAAATTATCAAAGATCAAATCAAGCTCAAAAATGATATGAACTCAACCTTATCCCTGCATATAGACAAAGTGGAGAGGACCAATGAGAAGTTGAAGACAAGAAATAAAAAGCTAATCAGGGCACTCACCAACCTCAGGTTCAAACTTGTTATCAGGAAACCCAGAAGACCTCTAGCTTCCAGATAAAGGAGAAGAAGGGGATTAGATGTCCTTGCAGAAGCCTCTGAATTCATAGGATAATTTGCATGAGGACATGCAAAGAGACAGCAGTGGGGGTATGTTGAGCCTCAAAATTGTGTTTTCCTTCACCTCATTTTACCTCATTTTCCCTTGTCCATTTCTATATTAAACCCAATTGATCAATAAATATAGTTAAAATTACTTCTAGAATGATTTACATGACTGACTTGTTGAATTTTGTGATTTTTGCCATTGTTAAGCATTTTGACCGGAACTAGCTGCAGAATGCAGACATTCCGTAGCTAACCGGCGATTCTGTAGCTGCCTTCATGTTTGAGTATGTTCCAGGTGGCCTCTTGAGAAAAACCGCATTTGGGCATGATCCACGTCATGTCTACATGGTTCGTTGCTCATCATGGAGGAAGAAATGGATTCTGGGTACGGTTATGCACGTGGGAACACATTTATGAAGGAAGACTTCTATTAGGACTGTCTCAGTCTAGATGTCTTTTCTTCTTCACGCAGCCACCTCAAAGAGTCCTAACGTGATTCGGATAAGGAAAGACATTATTCCTAAATTGTTGTAATTATTGTTACGTGCATTTGCTTTATAAACTCTTGGGAGACCGAGAGCTATGTTAGAGATTTTATGTTAGATTTGCTACTAGATTTTGTTTAAACTCTGTGTTACATTCCTGAAGAAGCAGAGTGTTATGTTCAAACTATTTCATCTTTAATGGAGCAGACAAAGTTATTTTTAAGGCGTGATTTAATTTGAATTTGAATGCCGTCAAGTGGTAGAGGGCCCCTGCCTCTTGCACGGATTTATTTTGCGTAAATTAGATAAGTTTTTTCTAGCTGCCTTTACACTTTGCATTTGAATTAATAGTTGTTTTTGTTAGCTACTGTAGTCGTACTCATTCTAACTCTTCCACCAGAAGATACTCTTCCAAAAGACTATAATGATGAATGTTGAATGACTATAGTATTGTAGAATTAGGAGTTGAATTTGTAGTTGTTTTAACTAGCTACTGTAGTTATATTCATTCCAGCTCTTCCACAAGAAGACACTCTTCCAACAGATTATAATGATGAATGATGAATAGCTATAGTATTGTAGGAATTAGTAGTAGTTTTTGCTATTCACTATCACAGTTACACTTGTTCTAATCACTCTTCCACAAGAAGAAACTCTTCCAAGACATCCTTAAGAAGTTCAAGACATGACCGTGATAATGAATAATTTAGTTGTGTGTTTGTACTAAGTATCATCTCTGTTCTTGCTCTTAAACGCTTGCCCAAGACATCATAATGACGAGTAGGGTATGGATATGATATCTTAGTTTTTCATTTGCTTTCAGTTTATTTGCTTACAATTGCACCCAATTACACAGTTAGAATTGTTCTATCTCTTCCAAAAGAAGGAACTCTTCCAAAATATCACTAATGATGAACAAACAGATTGTGTAACTTCATAGAATAATGCATGTTAGTATAGTTAGAATGCTCCGGAGTTTCATTGCATTTAATTCATGTTCAGTTACTTTGTTTCAAGTTTGATGATGACTTATAGTTCAACATTGTTCTATTTTAGTAGCATCTTAGGTTCATTCTTAGATTAACTCATTGCACTAGCATCTCATATTCAAATTGTCATCCATTGCACAATAGATTACTTTAGTTGTTAGGATTAACAAGACAGCCTTCATTATTCATAAACATCTTCTTGTTCTAAAATCTACAAATGATCTATAGCTATAGGAACAGAAGACAACATCACTATAAGGTCTGAAATCTCTCTGTAATTTCCTCATCATTTCATAAACAGAGCTCTTCCTCAAAAGAACTACTTTGAACAAGAAACCAATACCTCTTTGAGTATAGGTTCTGTGACATTCAATTAAATTGCAGAATAGAACTAGGAATTAGTCATAGAATAGAAGAGCTTAGGACAGAGTATTGCATCATTAGTGTTTAACTGTTTAGTTAGAGGATTTGCATATTTAGTGATCATTTCTCAAGTTTAGTTTGTGTCATTTGCCTAAAAAGTCATTATCAAGCTTTTGCTTTTATTTAGTCATAGCTTAGATTCTGCTTCAGTGTTTCCAATTGCATTTTCCATCCCATACATTAGGCTTAACTCTGTTTTTGATCACCAACTCCTTTCCATTAGTTTTCTAGACATTTCCATTGTGAACATAAAAATCACCAAAAGACCAAAAACATCATAAATCATCACAAAAGACCAAAAACATCACAAAACACCACCATTAGGAAACAAGCACCTAGGTACATATGGTACACTTCACTTCAGCAGTTTACAAATCCTGGTTGACAATTAAATGAGCTCAGTTTAGGAGACTAGATTGAGACCAAACAAATAATTTTGTTTATTCCTTTAATAATTATTTTTTTGAATCAAGGAGTTGAAAAATTGACTAGAATTATTTTGTAATTATCACATTATGTATGAGAATTTACCCAATGTTTTGTCTATGGACAACATAATCCTTTCAAAATTTAATCAGCGGATAACAGATCATAAACTATGAACAAAGGCCTTTGTGGCACTGTGTGTTTGGCAAGGTGGATCGAGGATCATTGTGCTGCAAATGATAGTAGTGGCAGTTGGGTTGGAGGAGATGAGTGGTCAAGCAACAGCCAGAATCCAATAAGTAGCGAGGAAAAGAAGAAGGGACAACACATTCTGGTAGCTCGTATGAGCTTTAATGGTGGTCGCAATGGCGTATTAAAGGGGTTGTGTTGAAAAAAGATACGAGATGAACCCTAACGCTCTAGCAGTCGATTCCCATCCCTCCGCCATGGTCAAGCCTTTGCTTGGCCCTGCGGAACATGGTGTCCAGAGGTCAAGCTTCGCCTCGATTCCACTCAGGCCAACTCAAGAAAACGAGTATGCGAGTAACCACACGAAGAAAAATGGAAGAAACGCAAGTATTGGGCTCCTTGCAAGATGCACACTTGATGAAGCAGATTTGGAGGCTGCTCCTCCTCGTCAGCAAGTCCCCGACAACCATGAAAATAGGAAGAAGATGACCCTCGACCCCGAGGGATTCCCGAAAGATGCTAGGAGACTTCCCGCAATGATTGATAACGATCCAAGCTTAGTGAGCTCCAATCTATCTCTGCATCCCAACAGTTCAAGGATCCAATGTGATACCTCGGATTGAACAAGTCTGAGCAGCGCTCGCACACCGAGAAGTGGCATAAAAAATATGGTGTCGTAGAATGCAGTGATATAATGAGGATCATCAATTTGACCTTCAAGATGTGCCTTGGCAGCCAAGGTTTATTAGATCCACCCTCCCCTTCTTTTCGAATCCACATCTCGCTCCTCACGGGTAGATCCATGCTACATTGTGTATGCTCAACAGATCGGGTGGAGAACCTCTTGCATGCCCTTGAACATAGTTTGGGGATTCCCTCATCTCTTCAGAGACTTCTATATGGAGGTAAACAACTATAAGACTCTCTTCCCCTTTCATTTTATAACATTGAAAGAGATGCTTTTATAGTCTTCATTAGGGGAATTTTGAGGTAAAAAATGGGCCTCTTAAGGAAAATGTACAATCAAAATTCACTTTATAAGAACCAATCACATTTTAGGGGATGACATCTACCCTAATGGTTGAGGTGACATTGCTTGAGTTAAAGGTACTTACTTGTCACATTCTCAATGGTGGATAAAAATTCATGGTTAACCATGGTAGTGCTCTAAGTACTTTTAAAGTAAAAGTAAAGTACTCATAATAAATGTCATTTCACACTTTTTGAATAAAAATATATTATTATCATTTCATATTTCTTGAAAGAAACAATGCATATCCCTATACATTTATTATATTATATTATATTATTTTTATATAGTATATTAATTACATGTTATTATACAATTTAAATAATATAAATCTTAATTAATAGTATATAATATAATTAAGATTTTATAAATTTATATTTATATTTTATTTTAAGTTATTTAAGTACAAATGACAAATGCATTAGTTTTTCAATGATAATGATTTTTTCTTAAAAATTTCATTCTTATTTATAGTCACATCAATACAATTTTTTTATTAATTTTATTTTGGTACAACTTTTGAATTGAATTTAACTATGGTTACATGGATTTTGATGCAAAAAGTGAATTGAAAATTCATAAATATTATATTATTGGTTTAGTTATTATTTTATTATTTTCTTAGGAGGCCCATTTTAGACCTCAAAATTCCCCTAATGAACCCTTCATTTGAGAGGGGGAGCAGCTCGGCAACCATCATCTGCTCCAGCTTTCTCTTACAAGGATGATGTCCATGCACAACCCTAGAAAGTTGCTCAACCCTCTGAGGCTCTCAAGCCTTTTTTGGTTGATAAACTGGAGGAAACTCTCTCCATAGAAATTTCCCATCCAGTTCTTGAAGATCAGCTTCAAAAATATGCAGAGTCTGCCATCATTTGTAGATTCAATGGACTTTGGCCTCGTACAATGGATCTCTACCAATGGATTCACTCCACCTGAACCAACAACTGCAAGGTCATCTTCTGCTCGAAGGGTTTCTTCATAGTCGTGTTCACTTTCAGCAAACATTATCAAAAGGCCTTAACTGAAGGTCCATGGTTTTGTGGAACAACAGGGCTATTCCTCACCCCCTGGTTCCCATAATTTGGCCCCTCTACGACAGTCATGACCAAGCTTCCTATCTGGGTCATGCTTCCCAACTTACCTGCGCATTTATGGCACTTTTCTGTCTTCCAAGGAATAGAAAACACCTTGGGCCGCTTTCTGAAAATAGATCCCTCTAGGGGGAGAAATGAATATACACATATAGCAAAATATGTGCTGAAATAGACATAAGTAAGGGTCTGCTCGATCAAATTAATCTCAATATTGGTGATTTCCTGTGGACACAGACTCTGGACTATGAGAACATTGCCTTCCGCTACTGCCAATGTCACCAAACAGGGAACCTTCAGAGTTCCTGCACCATGTTCCATGCCCAAAAGAAGAAAATCAATCACAAATCAAAATCCAAAAGCTGGAAACAATGTGATCTGCCCCCCAGGGATGACATTGATTCCTTGAGCTCAGATGATGAGGATATTGACGTAGAAGAGGATAATGCAAACCATACTTAAGATATGCCCTCTGTTAACCCTGAGGGACCCACAGTCTTTGTGAACTCTCAGAAACACACTCATGAGTCCTCCTCTTTCAATTCAGATAAGGAGATTCCTCCCACAGTCAACAACAGTCTACAAGTGGTTCTCGCCCATCCACACCGGGCCGGATGGGTCAAAGTCAACAAAAATAAAGGAAAAAAATATCGTATGGAGGATTCGAGCCATTTTGGGTAGATTCTAGTGTCTATCTCCTTTTCTTTCCTTGTTACTCTTCCTAGTTCTTTTGCTTATTTCATGTCTACTTCTCGGGACCGAGGTTGATAGTTTATCATTTCTGACTTTCCTGTTTTCTTGCTTCTCTTGATTGTAACCTCATTTTGTACCATATGATCTCTTAATAGAATTAGTCTTATTCAGGAAAAAAGAAGAAGGGGGTTGTGTTGTGGCAGTGGTGGCTAGAAGGGAAGTGATGGTGAAAAATGAGTGCAGCGGCAGTGGGTGTGCAAGGTAATGAGATTTTGGCAATGTATGTGTTTTATGGACCGCGGGGGACGAAAGGTGTAGGCGGATTGTTGACGATGGGAGATAATGGCACTCCCTGAACACTATTGTTGGCAGCTAATAAGTGGCATAAGATATCAAGGTGGGTAGGGTAGATGATGCTCCAAAGCAGGCGACTTGGGCCAACAACCTTTGGATTGTGGCCTGTCGGTTGTAGTTGTTTTTTTTTTGGTTAATGTTTTTTTACATATTTTTCAACATATTTTTTTTTATATTCATTATTTCGTTTAATATTTTTTGTCATTTTTTTAATATTTTTTAGATAATTTGTTATTTATTTATTTTTCTCTCTTTTAATTTTTTTCTTTTAATTTTATTTTTTAAAATTTAATCATGGCCAAAGGCTTGACGATGAATCCACTAGAATGGAAAACTTCCAACTATGCTTGAATTCTAACGACAACAATGTTGACAAAAGATTTTTGGGCAAACGTCGATGATCAGAGAACGTGGCTCTGATACCAACATAACAAAAAAAGTTCGTATACACAACAAAATAATTGAAAACAACTTAAATGTGTAAGTATCCATCGTAGAACAAGTAGTAATCGTATATAATAATTGTTGAATGTACAAAAGATGTGTGAAATGATTACAATGAGGCTTCACTTATATACCTAGGTAGGTGCCCTTTCATGAATGATCATAGTCTCTAAGACATGCCTCTTCATTATTATTATTATATTTATATTTACATTTATTATTTTTATATGAATTATATTCATAACAACTTTGTTAACAAACTTTAATCCTCTTACCAATTTCCATTTACTTTACCCATCAAGATATCTTAGAAAAAGTGGGAAATTTAATTGGAAAATTCATTAAAGTAGTGAGAGAAATATTTTTGAAAGGTATTTTCACCTATGTCCGCATATGTGTTGAGGTAGATCTCAATAAAGTATTCCAAAAAAATAGAGCTCAAGTGTCTGGGAAATGTGTATTCCCAACCCTTGGACTATGAAAATACAATGTTTCAATGTAGGAATTGTCAACATGCTGGACATATTTAAAATATATGTCCTTTTTTCGAATGAGGCTTCCTTGTCGTAGGCGTCTAAGAACTCTACTCATGGCTGGAGGGATCCTAAGGACGAAAAGGGACCCAAAGATTCAACTGGATAGAGAAGAGACAACCCACAACATCCAGAGTCAGATTCAGATATGTCAACCCCCTCGTGCTTCCACTGGGGCTCCAAGGGCACCGTCTCATTCCCCAGTAGGGGTGAATCATCCGAGGAAGGATCAAGAAGGAGCTTCAACTATAAGTGTGGCGGTAATAAATGGGTACAAAATAACCCATGAATCAAGCACAAAATGAAATTTCCTTTCTGACAGTGACAAGGAAATGACAAGTCCATGGCACTCGAAGTATTTCACGGTAATAACGTCATCGAATCAAGTGTTGTTGGGCTTGATAATTCAATGGGTTGCATTGATGTTCAAAGGTGAAAAGGGAACAAAGAAAAACCAGGGTCCTATCTTGAAAGTTAATTCCTAGAATGCAGGATCTGTAGTTGGGTATATGGGGATTTCTATTGTTGATAAATGATGTTTCTCTGTTTTATGTTGGTGTGAGCATCTTGCTCTAGGGATTTCTTAGGATATTGAGGTTGGGCAAAGAGGGTTTGCGTGAGGTTTTCTGAGTAAGATTTGAGTTATTGGACGTGTAGTCAAGATAATTGCACCCTGTATAAAAAACCATGTAATCATGTTTTTCCAAAAAAAACAATTGCGACAATTTAAAAAAAAATAAATCAAATCATGAAAAGAAACAATGAAATCTCCTCCATTGATGGTTGAATAAGGGATTAATTTATTTTATATTTGCAATATTTGCAACGGAAAATCTAATCTGGCATTCTATATATCAAGTATATATAGGGAGGCTTTGGCATCAATATTGTTCCATATTTGCAACGGAAAATCTAATCTAGCATTCTATATATCAAGTATATATAGGGAGGCTTTGGCATTAATAATTTATTCATAGCTGTTATGACAGACCGTGTTTGCAACGGAAAATCTAATATAGCATTCTACTTATCAAGTTGTAGGCTATCGTGCTTGAAGTTCATTGTATTGCCTTTTTCATGATAACGAGGGAGGGTTAGTTCATTGTATTGCCTTTTTTCATGATAACGAGGGAGGGTTTGTCTTTGTACCAGCAAAAATAAAGGAAGATTCGAAGATAATGTGAAAAGCCACCACATTGATTTACTTGTAGCTACTACATCATTGATTTCGGATACTTATTGCATAAGTTTTTTTCACAGGGACTATCTCCCAGTTTGTATACATGTGTGTGCTGTTTAAAGTAGGTGAGAATTAGTTGTATTTAGTTTTTGAAAATGGTTTTTTTTAGCCTTTTCATGGTTGCTGCATGGATGCTATTTGTTTTGTATATTGGAAACCAGGACGTTACCTTGAAGACCCTCAGCCTGCTCTATTATGGAAATTTATGTCCATGGACCTATAGACCGGTACATTGTTTGTGAGCAAAAGCAATATTGTGTTGCTTATTGTCATATCTCCCTCCTATTACCGTTAAACTTAGTGTCACTAGAGAGCTTTGATTTCTTATTTTGATAAAGAAATTTTAAAATTATATAAATTTTATTATTTCAATATTTTTATTTAATAAATTGACTAAAAAAAATTATAATAATAATTATGATTAATTTTTTCTAAGATTAATATGGTTTATTTAATTTTAAGAAAGTTAAATAGATTATTTAATATTTTATTTTTATGATTGAAAACAAGAGAAGTAAGGGTTTCTAGAGTATCACAACTTTGTAATTAAGAGAAAGTGATTTTCATCCTCAACCCTCTTAGAAATGGAATTGTGATAGCCTCATTTGTTCCAAGGTGTTTTGGGAATCGATCAAAGTCAAGTTTCACATTGAAGTTCATGAGAATTAGTCTTTATTTTGGCAATGTTAATTTTGGTCAAGCTAGAAAGATAGTTATGGTTATCAAGGTTGGGGTTGATCACCTCTTTATAATACCTTAGCTTCTGTTTTCCCTATAACTCTTTATCATTCCACAACTTATATTTAAATTTGGAAGTAATAATATTTTTAATATTATCCTTATTCTCCAAGATGATCTCTTTTACCCCACAATGGGACATCCTTATTCCAGCCCTTATTCTAGCCTTGCTTGAATAGAAAGTAGGGGTTTGGCTAAAGTTAGAAGTAATTTTGAGAAACATCTTTGTTTCCATGCTATATAGCTAAATTCAATCAAGAGAATAAGATAGAAAGTATTTAGTTTAATATAATATAATTAAATTATTATTATTATTATTATTTCTGAATAAACATTTACAACCTTGAGTATCACAGTTTATATACTATTTCATAATATGATTGCTAATTGAACTTCCCAATAAATTTAAATTTTAAAATTATTTTAAAAATTTATTTATAATTATAATTATAATTAATAAATAATTTTTTTTTAATTTTTTTTTTTTTTTTAAATTACTCCAACATAAACCAAGTCATCCACGTAAACCAAGTCGAACAATCTGTATCTCATAGGAAAAAATAAAAAACAAAAAGAGCACTGCAATGCAACAAATATATTTTCAAACTAATAAAAACAAAAAATAAAGGGAAATCCAACGGAATATTTACAGAAATTAATCTATGAGACAAATCCTAATAATTTGTACAAAGTGAAAATGTTTACTGCTGTAGGGCTGCAGTTGGTTGAGGAGAATTTTTTCCACGAGCATGATGATCAGCATGTAATGGCACAAGAAACTGAATCTGTTAGAAGCAGTTGGTAAATTAGCTTTAAAGTATCTAAGGCCAAAAGTGGACGAAGAAACCGCTCCATCTTAAATCTCCGAGGATCTCTTTTGCTCTCTCCCTCGTAATCTGGCCGAAGTTGTGCCAACCATAAACATGCATGGAGCGATGGTTGTAGTGAACCTCAACGAACAGCTCGTCAATGATCTTCGGCATCTCGGGATCACCCATCCATCTCTCAAGAATGGGCCACTCGCTTCCCTCAATATCCATCTTAACAACCACTGTATCGGTTGCCTTTAGTTGCAGTTCCTCTTTGATAAATCTTGTGATGTTTACAGAGTTTTTGGCTTTATCATCTTCATCACCCACCAGCTTGTGATATATATTGATTCTCTTCAGCATCCACTGCGGTACCTGTTGAAAAGGCAGATGAAGAAAAATACAATTCACATAAAAGTAACAATTTCTATTCATAATCTTTTTACATACACCCATCCACAAGGTACGGCTCTGGCTTTTACATATAAACTTGATCGATTACAATTGATGTTTATCTTTTCTAACCCAATATTTATCTTTCCTTTCCCAAATATAAACTAAACTCAAACTAACTTTTAATATAAACAATACCTCCGGAGTGACCTTGGTCATAAAAGACCAGGGGCTCCCGTCTCTTAAATTTGCCTGTTCATCGAACCCCTCGGAGGGCTTCTGCAGCATGTAGGCATTGAACTCGAAGGCATGAATCTCGGTGAAGTCGCAGGGATACATGCGCATGAACCATGTGAGGCTGCTGTTGAACCGGTTGGCGCCCAGATCCAGAAACACCCGCCGCTCTCTCTGGTTCAGATCGATCTTGGAAGCCAACATCCAGGGAAGCATATGCGTTCTGTCCTCAACATCCGGGGTGAATCTGAGGGAATATCCTCTCCTGAAATTTCTCGAGTCGTCCAGCTTATCTATGAGATGCCCTTTCACTCGGCAGGGAGCAGGTTCTCCAACCCATTTCATCTGATGCCAGGGATCCTCCCCCTCCTTAAATCTGGACTTATAACGAACCCCATTAACGCCGCTGCTCTCTGTGTAACCTTCTCTTGTGCTGCATATTTGGGCTTGCCCCGGATATTCTTCCATAATTAGTGACCGTTTCACCTCCAGCAGGTACGAGGAAATAAGGGCGACGCCATAGTCGCCCGCGTGATTGACGATAACATCCACTAGCAACCATGTTGAAAGGATGACGAGCAAAACATTTCGCAGTGGCCATAATGTCTGCGACGAGTGATGTTTACCTTTGATACCCATAAAGCAGTAGTCTCAGTATCAGGGACGTTGAAAATAATAAAGATAAAGCTGCATAAACTCCTAGTTTTATCCAGACGTTTATACCTCCATGAATGCCAATGGAATGGATTATGAGAGTGTCCTGATGACATCTTTATAATGTTACACCTGACAAGAATAAAGAAATTAAATTGTTAGTGTGTTTTGATCAGATCAATCATACTTATTCTTTTATGTATTTTTTATTTTCAATTTTTTTTAATCAATTAATTAATTTATTTTAAATAGTGGGTAAGTTTATTTAAGTGGGTAAGTTTATTATAATTCAGTTATCAAATCAATAATAGTCACAGTTATCACGGTTAGGAATGACTGCAAATTTTTTTTAAGAAATTAAATTGTTAGTGTGTTTTGATAAGATGATACTTCTTTGTTTTTATGTATTTTTTTATTTTTTATTTTTAATGTATTTTATTTATTTTAAACAGTGGGCAAGTTTATTATAATTCAGTTATAAAACCAATAGAATGATTATAATTTTCTTTTGATATTCATTTAAGCAACTTAAGTAAAAATAATACAAGTCTAAAGTATCATTAACTCTTAGTTTTCTCTCTATCACTTTTTAGAATGCCTGCAATTTCCTTTTGATACTCATCTAAGCAATTTAAATAAAAATAATATAAGTCTAAAGCACCATTAACTCTTAGTTTTCTCTCTATCACTTTTTGGAATGCCTGCAATTTTATTTTGATACTCATCTAAGCAACTTAAGTAAAAATAATACAAGTCTAAAACACCATTAACTCTTAGTTTTGTCTCTATCACTTTTTGGAATGCCTGCAATTTTCTTTTGATACTCATCTAAGCAACTTAAGTAAAAATAATACAAGTCTAAAGCTCCATTAACTCTTAGTTTTCCCTATCACTTTTTGGAATGACTGCAATTTTCTTTTAATATTTTCTCTGGACGGAACACTTCTATTGGATGATAAGTGGGCCGACTGATTAAGAATATGTGTTTTCTCCTAAAAGTCACACGTTCAAAACCAGAAGAGGTAGAGTATGTATATCTTTATAAACTTAGCATTCAAGAAAGAACGTTTTTTTTTTAATTTGAAAATTTTGAGCTCTTTTAAATGATTTAGAGGTAGCAAAATATTTTAAATTAAATTTCCATATATATATATAAAACATAACACTTGGATTATAACGAAATTCTTAGTCATATTTAGAAATTTGATTAGACTCAATTTTAAAATTTGCAAAAAATAAAAAATAAAAAATCTGAATCAAAATTCACAGGCAGCGACAAAGCCCGTGCATCACATGCCTGCAAATAATTTTGATGATCTGCTCGATCGTACGTAATCAAAAGGAAAAGGAATCCCGTCTCTCACATGTCCATGGATTCTTCCACGCTTGTCACCACGTAAGCAAAAGGAATCCCGTCTCTCACATGTCCATGGATTCATCCACGCTTGTCACGTTCTCATGGACTATTCCATGAAAACAAGTAGACAATAAGACAATGAAACAGCGCTTTCAAACAATACGACAATTAAATTCATATGTGCCCAATGCAATTTCCACGCACCATCAAATTCAGTAATAACTCATTTTCTTGTAACCTCAAATTCCATACTCTTATATATAGTTTTAATGTATATATATAATTTTAATGTATAATGTGTGGGGAGAGAAGCTTCATTAAAGGGGAGTAATGATTTTGGGATAGTTAAAAATTAATTGGTGATTATTAATTTTTAGGTTATAGCTTTATTAATATGGTTGGGCAGTATATGCCTATTCTTAAATTTAAACAAATTTAAATTTAAAGGTGGGCATATATTCTCTAATCACATTAATGAGGTTATAGATTTAAATTTAAAGGTGGGCATATATTCTCCAATCACATTAATGAGGCTATAGCCTGGGAAATATGTATTGCCAAATAAATGTAAATTGGTTTGAATTTTACTTCATTGAAACTTGTTATATATTATGTTTATAAATTTAAATAAATTTATATTAGTTCAAGATAAAGAGAATTAGATTTTTGAGAATGTAAAATTTATATTAAAATATAAAAAAATTAAATTAAATTTATGTTATATAAAATTTTATAAATAATGATGATGATGATGAATGCTTACTAAAATAAAAATGGTTTACTTAAATTTATAATTTTTTATTAAGAAAAATATGGCAAGATCACCATAGTTTTGGTAACCTAAAAATGTGAAGAAGGTTTCTAGTGTAGCAAATATTTTGAAGTTTAGATCTAATGTGATTATAAGTTGGACAAGAGAGTGTTTTTCATCTTATTCCTTGGTTTTTAAGGAATTGGCCAATGTCTAGTTTAACTATGGAGCTCATGAGAATTTGCTTTTATTTTAACAATGTTTATTTTTTTCTTTAGGCTACTCAAGACAACTAGTTATGTATGTTTGATTTTGGAGATTCTCTTTAAACACCTTTTCATAATATCTTACTTTCCTTTTCTTCTCTAAGTATTTATCACCTCACAATTTTTCCAATAATAATATTTTTAATATTATACTTATTTTGCAAAATGATCTCTTCCTTTATCCCCTATTATTCAATTAGTATTCTTATGCCATCCTTGCTTGAGCTGATGTTGGTTATTTTGGCTAGAGTTATAAACAACTTTAAGATTTTTTTTGTCTTCCATATTGTTTAAAGTCTTCCTACACATGTATAAGATACTTAATCATAGTCATGCATTCAATGGAGAAAAACTTGCTTCAATGAGGAGGATAGGATAGACGGTGTATTTCCTTTAATCTTGAGATTGTAGGTTATAAATTGCTTTTCAATTTTTTCATTTTTCCTCTTAACTCTCTAGAGATACTGCAACACCTCACTTCTTTATAAAATAATATGAGTGATAAGAGTCTCAAAATTTTTATTTTTATTTTGGTATCCAAAGACCTATTGTGTTACAATTGTTTTCAATCCCATAATAAGATTTCCATCCTCCATTTATCATTTTCTCAGTGTTATAATTCTAGTTGAATTTGTGATATTTGTATGAAGTTCCTCCAAATTTTTGTTGTCGTATATGAAAGTATCTTATGTGATCTTTCTAAATTTAATTATCATGACTTTTGTTTTTTTAATATTAATAGTCATACCCATATTGGGGCATAAATCTTAGTTTCTTACCAAGGTTGTAATGATTCCCACCAAAAGAAAAATATCACCAGCATAAAGGAGACAAATTATGACTCTATTAGTGAGTGTGGGGCCATCACAACTTGCATCTTCCAAACATTCTTCTAGATTATCAATGTATATGCCAAAGAGGGTAGGGGACAAAGGGAAATGGACATTTCTTGACTCTAATATTAAAATTAATGTATTCTAACGAAACCTCATCAGTCCTAAAATTGGTAATAAATAATGAACTAAATTTTAAAAAAAATTAAAAACACAATAAAAAACTATAATATGCATATCAAATATAATTTTTTTAAGTTGACTTTGTATTGCAATAGAAGAGATTTACATCAAATAAACAAAATCACTATCATTGGCCTACCACCATTGGAAATCAGATCAAATACAATAAAGAAGAGATTCAAGAGCTCATAAAACTAAGGGAGTGTCCATAATGAACATAGAACAAAACCATTTTCTATCCCACTTAGGGGACACCAACAACAAGAGACAAAAATAGTAGCCTTGTAATGAACTGATTTATGAGATAACAAGAAAATTAAACTAAAATATAGTTAAAGAAAAACATAACTATATCCATAAGGACTAGCTAGAGAAGCCATAGTTGAGATAAAACTTCAAGGAAATGGAGCATCGGGATGATAATGAAGTATCCAAGTTGATTGCTTGTTATGTAACCTTGCATGGTAGAGGAACTGGAGAACTAGGTGGAGAACCCATTTTTAATGAGGCCAGTTGATCTTCCACATCAAGCATGAGATCTTAGAGTTCATCTAACGTGTGTAAAATATTGGCCTGTGATTTTCTTCTTTCCACCAAGATTTTCCCAAGTCGAAACTTAACATACCAACATAAATCAATAGTATGCAGATAATCAGATTTTGACTGCTTCATGAATTACATGTAGCAGGAACCTAAAGAGAAATAATTACCATGACATATGAACCAAGAGTGACTTGTCATTCATGGTGGATTTCATCCTCCACTAGTCAAATTTCCTCTTACCTGTTTGGGGGTGTTGGCATGGAAGATATAGGTTGAGGGTTCTATTCAAAAGTGGACACTATAACCTCCTAAATATCCGTGACCTCCATTTCCATGCCTAAAATGAGCTCTATGATGCATCATGGCTATCAAAGGTAAAAAAAACAACACATGGACCATGATTGAGGTGAGAGGGGAGATGCATGAGGCGGCCATGAAAGATAGAAGCCCTTACAAGTTTCCAATCAGGATGCATCAGAGTCAAATGAAGGATAATTCCCTTCCCTTCTAAAAAAACTGATAACATAGGGGATTGACAAGGACGGGGGACAACCCACCCAGGAAACCAAGCAAGATTCCAAGAGCATGGTGCACGAAGTGAAGTTGAAGGAAGTGATGGAGGAGAGTGTCGGGCTCAAGCCACCAGCCTGTGACATAGAACATGTTGGAGAGTTAACAGACATGACTGATGCATATAACACACAATTGCAAATGGACCTCAACCTCCCACCTTGGGAGGTGAAGCTCCTTAAATGTGCCTCAAAGGATAGAAATTCACAGAAAGTGGTGATAGAAAGACAGTTGAGCCCCAACCCCATTTATATCACTACATATTACCCCATTAAAACGAATATTTAAAATATATCATTTAAAATAATAAAAAAGATTAAAAATATTAAAAATATATAATTAAAAGAAATAAAAGAAATACATATATATATATATATATATATATATATATATATATATATCTGTGTGTGTGTGTGTGTTTGAGTGTTTTTAGATATATCTTGTTGTGTTCATGTTTTGATATTAGAGCCATCTGGTTCTTTGTCCAGGCTGTTTCATTGAATTCTATCTAGTCTGTGCGCAAAGCTTTGCATCTGGTAAAGTATGTAAGTTGGAGGTAAGGTCATTGTTGAAGGTGTTGAGGCGAAGGACAGCTGTGTTGCCATCTAAAGGTGCAAAGACATATCATTCTCATTTAGGTGCACTTTTATCTTTCTAAATGACTGGTAATATTAATGAATATGAATTCATTATTGGTAATCCCGAAGATAAGAGATTAGCTAGACAGAAGGGATGGTCTTTTATGAATAAGTTTATGAATAAATCAAGTGAAGAAAAACTTTATGATGAAAGAGTTTTGGTTCAAGAGTTTAAACCACAGCCTAATTGGACACTGCCAGAGATTGGAGCAGATAAATTATACAGCCTACCTGTTTTTCAGTTTAGAGCAGCACAGTTGTTTAGATTCACATATGTAAATATCCCTATCTCAGTTGGCCAAGATGTTTATCAGATTACTTTGATAAATAGAGAAGACATTCAATGGGGATTATAACACGGTTATAAATATGTGCATATTGGCATGATTCATTTTGGAATCAGTCCTTTGGTTCGTCCAGGTTTAAATACTTCATGTTTAACTTGTATGTTGGATACTCGGTTAAACAACTTCAATGATGCTTTATTAGGAGGATTCCAGAGTCCTTTGAATAATGGTCCTGTCTAGTCATCCATTGTTCCTCGTTATCAGGTCTCACTGCAAGATCCCTATATCAATGAGTTTTTGAATGCATATATTCAATTTAATGGTTTTGATGTAGCTCCACAAACCCATGTTGCCCAATTGCATAGTTCTGTTTGTCTCCAGTTTGTTTCTACTTCTATGCCTCCTATAAATCCTAAATTGAATAAAAGAGCATTACGAGAAGGAGTAATTGTTGGCCCCGGCAATACTACTCCACTTCAGATAGGATTTTCTGAATGTACTTTACCTGAAGAATGGAACAGTACATATACTCATCTTTCTCAGAAATATCCACAACTGCATTCTCCCTCAGCCTAAGAAATTACATCTAGTAGACAAACCCGATGGAATAAAAAGTCTTCGTTTTACCAATCCTCAATTATCTCGCTCCATGTCCCAATCTTCTGCTTGCTCCTCTTTTGGGGTGGTAGATAGAATGATTCCACCATCAAAAGTTAAATCTATTCCTCGATATTTACCATCAATGGATAAACAGTCTTCCAAATTACCCGGTGATTGTGAATTTTGCATCACTACACCATCTTCTTCAGGAACCAGTTCCAAATTATAAATTGAGATTCCTAAACATAAAGGTCAGCATCAAAATTGTCAAGAATGTGTCAAAGTTATGATTCCTGAAAAAAAAGTTTTACCCTTCCTAGAGCTCAGAATGAAGGTACTGCAAGAATTCAAGAAATACATCTAGAACCAGGAAATGCTAGAATAACTTTCAAGAATGGAACTATGAAGATGGATTTTCAATGGATCCAGATGAGAAATCTAACATATCTAGAATCTAGTGAATCAAAGAAAATGCATAATTATAAAAACTACCAAATAGTTTGTATGTTACAGAACATAGTTGACATAGCCAAAGATGTGTTAGAAATCAAAGAACACATAAACAAGCTTCATACTGGCTATAATGAAAATCTGGGTTTTCATAATGAGCATAAAAAGGCTTTAAATGATATTAAGTCAAATATGGGCATAATCTCTAAATCATTAGATTATTTGACTTCAACACTTCCAAAGCCTCCATCTCCTCCTAAATATTGTGATGTTGATTTGGCTATTTCTAAGCTAAAGATTCCAGTTTCTTCAGGCTCTAACCAACCTAATAAAGGACTTAGAAGCCTACTTTTCAAAAGGATTGAAACTATCCAAAATGTTGATTTTGAAAATATAATGTTTGGGATCCAGTTAGCAAGAGAAAAGACTGATTTAATGAAGAAGAAATTGGATAAGTTTCCTCCTATCCAAGCCCAGTCAGTACCAAAGAACTATGTGAGACTTCAAAATCTTCTTGAGAAAAAAGCTACACAAGCTCCTACAGTCTTAGAATTTTTTGGACCTCAACCAATTGAAGAAGTCAAATCTAGAACACCAGGTGAACAAGCTACTGGTGAAACCAGTAAAAGAGACAGAGAAGAAACTTTTTTCTTTTCTAATAAAGGAAATAGAAGCCCTGGATCAAGATCATCCCATGTAGCTGCCTCCTCTAGTCCCTTTTCTAGATTCAGAGGAAATCTCGAAAACCTCTCTGCTAAGATGGAAAATCCTCATCTAAAGGGGTTTGGGAATATGTTGTTAGTCAATATTGATTGTATATCTTATGCAGAAGTAATTGGTACTTTTCATCATTTACATGCTTGGGCATTACAAATAAAAGCAGAAATTAAAGCCTAGTGGTCAGATATAGTCACTCAGATAGTTTGGTCTTTTACAGGAATTTTAAAACAATGGTGGGAAAAACTCTCTGAGAATGAGAAAAATGAAATTGTTGAGAATGAAGAATCCCTCAAAGCATTTTTTGACGCTTTGATCCATGAATTTGTAGGACAAGTTCCAGTTGATTCTGCACATCATTCCCAATTATTTCTTTCTCAACGGTTATGCAACATAGATTATCTGCATGAGTATTATTGTGTAATGCAGAAACTTCTGTATCAAGCAAAAAATCCCCATAATGTTGCTTATCTGAGATATGATATAGCTTCCATGCCAGAAAAAATTCTAGATTTATTAGATCAATATATCTAGGCAAATAATATTCAGATTGAATCTATGTCTTTTGCCACCTTGAAACAGCTTATAATCACTGCCTTACAGAAGGAATGTGCAACAACAAAAGCCAAAAATAATTTTAAAAAGCAAATGAATTTCAGCACAAAATTATGCAATAATGTTGCTGAAACCTATGAATTTGGTTGTCACAAAAATTCAAGGAAGAAAACTGCATCCAAGCAGTGCCATTTTCCTCCTAGTAAATATGTTCCACAAAGGAAGAAGTATTTTCCTACAAAGAAAGCTTGGAGACAATGGGTAGTCTTCAGACGGAGAGCCAGACCGAATAAACAGACCAGATTTTTTATCTGTGGAAAAGAAGGGCATTTTGCAAATAAATGCCGAGCTAAAAATACTACTCAATAGGTAAAAATAATGGATATCTTCTCCATAATCCATGATCCTCAAGATTGGGATCTCATATCCCACTCTGATGGTGAATATTTCGAAGTATCTGATACTTCTTTTGATTTAGACACTGATATTAAGGAATTGAGAGATTTTAATAAAGTAACTATTGGTTCATCTTCTGATAGTTCTGATTCTGATGAAACATTTATTCCAAATATCAAAATGTTTCATATATCTCCTCTTGATAATATTCAATTTCAAATTGATTTTGTTAAGTCACAGCTATCTAAGTTTGCACCAGGACAGTTCACTGTCAAAATAAGACTTCAAGATAGATTGAATGCTCTTGAAAGCCAGATTCCTTCTTCAGACTATCGTCATTTTCCAAAGGAAGTAGGGATAAGGATAAAGGATGAAGAATCTGAAGTCGAAATTGAAAAAAAAAATTGAAGATATTTTTAAACCTCTAAGAATCATAGGAACAACTTCACCAGGTAATGATCAGGTATCCATCTTACGCAATCAGTTAAGTCAACTTGAAACAATCATTCAACAAACAAGAAATCAAATGATACATCTTTCCTCTAAACTTCAAGATTGTCTTGTTGAATACGAAGAAAGTAATTCCAAATTGACAAAGCTATTAATGGTTGATATTCCAGCTGATTTGCCTATGAAATCCAAATATGTTGATCTTTTTGATATACTTAGTGTGGGAGATAGAGTAGTTATTCTTA
This sequence comes from Pinus albicaulis, assembly GCA_034641835.2. NCBI lineage: Eukaryota > Viridiplantae > Streptophyta > Pinopsida > Pinales > Pinaceae > Pinus > Pinus albicaulis. The sequence continues at coordinate 722,395,313 of CM076580.1, read as the reverse complement.
TCAAAGTAAAAGTTCCAAAAATCAAGGAATATACTCTAGATGCCCAGATTGATTTTGGTGCCATGAGCAGTTATTGTAATTACGGAGAAATCCATGAATATTATTGGCAGCCTACAAATATTTCTTTTAGAGCTGTTAACAAAGAGATCATGGAAATTAAGTATATTGCTCCTGACTTTCCCATATTTTTAGGTGACACCCCAACTCATGTTTCCTTATACAGCTATGATACTGGTTCTGATATGCTCTTGGGACAGGATTTCCTTAAAAGATTTATTCCTGTTGCTTTTGCTCATAAGTCAGTCACCCTAACTACATCTTCTGGTCCTGTATCACTTCCCTCTAAAAGTGATTACAATATAGTTGTTCCTCTTGAACAATCTGATCCTTTACATACAACTTTGGCTAATCTTTCCAAGATACAGAAGATAATCAAGAATGTTGAGTTGCATGGGAAAAAGTCGCTACAACCAGTAGCAGAGAAACTACATAAAGATTGTACATCAGAATGTCCATATGCTTTTTGGACAAGAGAAAAATATTTTGTGGCTTTACCTTACAAAGAAGGTTATGTTCCTCGCCCACAAAATGCAAGTGCAAATCACATGAGTCCAACAAAGCAACCATTGTGTCAAAAAGAATTATCACAATTGCTAGATCAGAAGTTAATTGAACCTTGCAAAAGTCCCTGGGCTTGCCCAGCATTCTATGTTAATAAACATAGTGAGCAAAAAAGAGGAAATAAAAGGCTTGTCATCAATTATAAAGCCTTAAATGAAGCCTTTCTTCCTATCATATATCCTCTCCCAAACAAAGAATTGTTGCTAGCCAAACTTGCTAATGCCAACATTTTCAGTAAGTTTGATCTCAAAAATGGGTTTTGGAAAATTGGCATACTTCCAGAAGAAAAGTATAAGACCGCTTCCATAGTTCCACATGGTCAGTTCCAATGGGCTATAATGCCTTTTGGTCTTAAGAATGCTCCATCAGAATTCCAGAAAAGGATGGAAGATATTTTTGGGAGTACATATTTTATTATTGTATATATAGATGATTTTCTTATTTTCAGTAGAGATGTAAATGAACATAAAGTGCATCTAGAACAATTTTACAGAGTAGTTTTTCAGCATGGCTTGGTTTTATCATATTTTGCATAAAAGTTCCAGATTGGTAAAGTATCTATTGATTATCTTGGTTTGCATATAGAACAAGGCCAGATTCAGCTTCAACCACACATCCTAATAAATCTCCTCAAATTTCTAAATGTTTTGCCAGATATAAAATCTGTCCAAAGATTTTTAGGATGTTTGAATTACATCAGACAATTCTATGAACACCAAGCAAGAGATACCAAAGTTTTGCAGAAAAGGCTAAAGAAAGAATCTTATTAGACTCCAGAAATGACAATTGTTCTCAAAACAATAAAAAGTAAGATTAAGAATCTTCCTAGACTAAATTTGCCTGATACTAATATTCCTTTTGTCCTAGAAACATATGCTTCAGATCACACTTGGGCAGCAGTGTTATTGCAGAAACATGGAAAGAAATAATTAGTTTGTGGCTACACATCAGGGTCCTGTGATTCAGCAGAAACCAAGTATCCTTCTTCTCACAAAGAAATACTTGCAGTAAAAAAGGGAATCAAAAGATTCTGCTTGTTTCTCAAAAGCTCCAAGTTCATTGTCAGAACATATTTAAAGCATATGAAAGGCATCCTTTCCAATAAAAGACTACTTGAGCGAGGAAGCACTCGAGTGTTAAGATAGGCTCTTTGGTTAGATGGTTTTGATTTTGATATCGTCTACAAATCAGGTGCAAATAACTATTTGGCAGATATGTTAACCAGAGAAGGTGCTTCAAAGAACAAAGAAATTAAAATGTTTCGGCCTATTTTGCAAGGAGAATCTTCTGTAACTCAAAAGAATACAAATTCTTGTCAAGTCAACATTTGTAGTCTGTGTAAATATGAATTTTGTTAGGATTGTTTAGTTATCAAGATTAAGTCTCTTCCTCCTGAAGTCATGCAAATAGTTTTACAAAAATGGTTTTATTCAGAGTCTTGCATGTTAGGATATAATAGTGAGTTGCCATATAGAGATAGGGTTTGGTGGGTTTATTATAATCTATCTGCAGAGAAAAATCCTGTATATTTTGCATTCATTCAGAACACTAATTGGTCATGGCAGGATTATTTAATCATACACCAAAGGGTTAGAATTCAAAGTTCTGTCAGAATTTTAGCTTATGCATCAGAATTAGCCAGTCCCTTGAATACTTGGAGTTCTTGGTTCAAATTATTCTTGTACAAATATATGTCACGTACTTCCTGGATGCTTGACAATAATTTCAAAGAGACAATAAGTACTCTTTCTTGGGAACTGAACATAGCAGGAAGAAATGATTATACTGTGGAATTTGAATTCAGACATAAAGATTCAGTAGTGGATCTGATAGAAGATAGCCATACAGTTGAACCACAGTTTAATCTATTTGTGATTTTTACTGGGATAATTTCAGTAGAGCCAAGTTTTCGGCCTTCCAATACTTTCTCTTTTCCATTTTGTTGTTGCCTTCGAGAATTTGCGCCTTATTGGTTAGATGATGCTATCCCAGTGGACATCAGAAATTTTGATATTGAAACACGACTTGAACAGATTAAGGCTGACAGATTCCAAGATGATGATTTTGAAGAATGGGAGAATAGTGACTAATAGCTTATGATCACTCTTTGATATCATAAGTCTTTTGTAATTATTAAATATTTGATAATGGCTTTCGTGGGATTCGTCCTTGTAAGAATCTCCACTATGTTTGATAAGGCTTTTGTGGGGTTCGTCCTTTAAAGAATATCCACTATATATTTACTTTAAGGATTCTATCTTATCCTAAAAAGAGCCTATGTCCTAGAATCCGTCCAAAAGAAATGATGGGATAATATCTGGTATCCGGTAAAATTTGTAACCGGATGACCTTGTAAAATCCTTATAAAAGGATAGTAAGTAGAAGGGAAAAACATTCAAGGTTTGAGTCTGAGTTTTGGGTCTGAGTCTGTAAAGAGTCCTTTGTTAACATATTGAAGAAGAGGTGTTTGAAAGTATTTTTGTTCAAGATCTGAGAAGCCTATGTATCAGTGTGCTTAGCACTGGTAAGAATCTAAAGTGGCCGGATCTGTGATATGTTTGAGTGTTTTTAGATATATCTTGTTGTGTTCGTGTTATATATATATATTCCTAAAATCCCCACTATTTCCCTTAAAAAATATCAAGCCTATCTCGTTTCCCTTGGCATCCACTCATGATAGTGAGCACATGTAGGACCTCTAACCATGGTGGGGCCCACACAGACAACCTCAACTCAGGCCAACGTCCATGCCCATTGGACTATGGGAGAGGTGGCCCTGTTAGGCATTGTTGATGTCCTCCACTCATGACAAACACCTATAGAGTCACCACTTCATGGGAGCAGAGAGTTTAAACTCAGTTGTTTTCATGTATAAATGGCCTTAAGCCATGGTTTTGATAGTAATAAATAAAATTTATTTTAATTGTTTTTTTTTTAATTTTAATTTTATTTTTTTTGTTATAATAATTTCTTAATGAAAGTATTTATTTTTTATTTTTTTAAATTTAAATCTATAAAATTCAGTTATTTAATTATGTTTTCTTTTTAAGGTTATATGTGTAAATTATTTTGGGGTGTTTTTTTAAAATTGTTATTCGGTTATATATATATATATATATATATATATATATATATATATATATATATATATATATATATATATATATATATATATATATATATATATATATATATAACTTACATCCACCAGGATTGATATGGTCTATCGATCCTTAAGAATGTAATATATTACTTGGAATCTTTCCCATTTTATTTCTATGCTTGAAAAATATGAATAGAAGTGCTCCAAGGTCACCAATTGATAACTTAAATGGTTAAGAAGGTTGGTAGTGTGACAAATAGTTTTAAAATTAGATGAAATGTGAGTATAAGCTGTACAATTTAAGAAAAAATGTTTTCCATCTTCAACCATCTTGGTGTCGCAAATGTGACACTCTTTCATCCCACGGTGTTTTAGGAATTGACCAATGTGTAGTATATGAAGCTCAATAGAATTTGTTTTTATTTTAACAATGTTTATTTTCTTCTTCACATTAGTCAAGATAGAGAGATATTTAAAGTTTTTGAGATTGAAATTTATTACTTCCTTATAATATCTTAGTTTCCTTTTTCCTTACTCTATAACGCCTTATAATTTATCATTAAATTTTGATATAATAATATTTTTAGTATTATTCTTATTCTGCAAAAATTTCTCCTCTTTTACCCCCTAATGGTCTAGCCAAGACTAGAAAACTTATGCTATTGTTGCTCGAGCCAAAAATTTCCTTAATGATGCACCCATTCACCATCAGTCCAAAACCTCATGGGTGGTAGTACCATTTTTTCATTCAAAGATTCATTTTGGCGTTTTTGACACCAAATTATGGATTTTAGAGCTATAGTTCTCATTTTGAAACCATAGTTCTCACTCAATTAGTAATTATGCTTCAAATATTTGAAAATTTTAAAGAGAAATTGGTTTTTTAGTGTAAGAGATACTTATGAAGTTAGAAAATGAATAATAACCTATTATTTGGATTCTCTTGTTTATAACTCCTCCCCCTAAAAATTTTGTGAGTTGATTTCACTTGAGCTAACACTAGTAAAAGAAGAAAACATAGTGCAACAATCATCAACCTAAAAATAACAATATTAATAGTTGCAACACAACATAATCCCTTCCTTTACCGATAATTAATTGATGACAGAAGTCTGGGGTCCACGTTTCGTCATTATTTGAGAATGCTCTATTTTTGCAATATTTTTTCAAACCATCATTATTCTTGCTTCTGCACATCCACATTGCGTGCAATGAAATCCACCTCTGCACTCCGCACCTCTGAATTTCTCACAATGAAATCCACCTCCACACACCCTTTTTGCCGCACTTCCCCCACAACCTCTCTCCTTTCTTCTCATATCACAAAATTAGCCTTTTTTGTCCATGTCTTGAATCTACATATTAAATTAGCCTTATGCATAGTGAAAAAGAAGAAAGATTGACTTAACATAGTCCCTGCTCTTTATCAAACTACCTCGTACACAATTTCTCCACACACCCTTTCTCCCACACTTCCTGCACACCCTTTCTTCACATGGAAAATTATTAGTAGTTTCATATTAAATTATTTTTTAAAGCTACTTCCACATGTTTCTTCCCCCCCCAAGCTTACGTAAGGAACCTAGAACCCTTTTCAACTTTGACATCATTGGGAAAAGTAGTAGCAATCTCAAGCATAACAATATCATACCACTGATTGATGAAATCACCACTCATAAACATTCCTCAACTCCGCATATTAAATTAGATTTATGCACACCACGTAGGAAATTTTTTTACTAGATTTTGGAGGAAGAAATCTTGACTCGATATAGTCCCTACTCTTTAAAAAATTTACCCACACACAATATCTTTGCACACCCTTTCTCCCACACTTCTTGCACATCCTTTCTCCGCCCAAAAAAAATAGTAGAAGTTAACCCCCACTTTACCCCCTTGCTTGTGTAAGGGACATGCAGCACCCTCAGTTCTGGCACCATTGGGCAGAGCAGTGTCAGGAATAACAGTGTCAGAGCACTCACCAATGAAATGGTCGCTCACAAAATTAGTCCTTTTATTAAATGATTTTTCAGGCACTCACAAATAATGAAAATAAATCATCGTATACCAAGGGAATTATGTCACATCAAGCCTCACTTAGCCAAAAGAAAATTAGAAATAATATTTCTAGAAATTAGAAAATGATTTTCGGATTTATATAAAAATAGGAATGTTCATCATTTTCCTAAAACTTTGGTTAAATTTCAAAAAGTCACCAAAATAATTGATAGCCAACATTATTTGATCATGAGGTATAAAAATAAATAAGTGATTAGGAGTTTTGATGCTTTTGGATTCTATTTCCTACAAAATAATTAGAATTGGCACAACTCTTTTTGCCTTGTAGGTTATTTACTTAGGATTTTGTCTCACTTTTCTGAATTCATTTATGAATTTAGATATTGTTGTGTCCTTTGAATCCTCAAATATTGAACTGAACTTGTCCATTTTTAAGGATATCACACAAAGAGGCAGGTAGAACAATAGTGGAAGAAGCTTTCATTGTGCGCAGTGAGGATATTTCCTTATAGACTTGGTACTCTAGCTCTTACATAGAACCTAAATCCCACACAATGGAAGCCACCTTTGCACAGATTTCCTCTGCATATTCATATCTCAAATAATGAAAGGCACCCTTTCATAGTTTTGTCCTGACTTACACACTCCACAGTGAAAGCTTGATCCATGTCTCTACATTCTGAATGTCTGAATTTGTAACAACTAACAAAACAACAACTTAGCATAGAACGTAAAAAAGAACTTAGGAAAAACCCATTCGTAACAAGAACCCTCAAAAAATTATCAAGTATGCATTGGAAACGTGCATGTAAAAAAATGCATGATGATACTTGGAAATGAAACTACGAACACATTAGTTGTTAAAATTTCATTAGGTTCTCTACGCTAATTTAGATTTATGTTTATGAAAGATTCATAAAACTAAAATTTATTTGAGCATTTGTGGATTGAACACTTATTGTCCAAAATTAAATGAAATGTGTTTTTATTTTTTGATTTGTGCAAGAGAACAAGTGTGTGCAATAAAAAACATAAATTTTCTATGGAAATGTTCCGCACTTCCACATTCATTCTACCTGCATACAGTTCTCCCACAGAACTTCCTTCCCAACAATACTAATTTTTAAATGATTGAAGCCATATAAACCACATGTCAGGTCAAAACACATTATCACATCTCTCAAAGTGAATATTGTTGAGACAAAGAACTCTATTATTGACAATTGTGCAAAGTTTTCTTTGTGCGGAGCTTACAATGAAATATTTCATTGTGTGAAGGAAGCTTCCTTTGCACCTCACATTTAGTATGAGGCTCTTCACATTATCAAATTCACTAAATAATAAATACTTCGCTTCCACATAATTTGTTATTAAGGCCATGTCTCTCTATTAATCGAAGAATTAGTGCATATGTTTATCTAATTAACACATGCCAATATTATTGCAGCTAAACGCAAGCATGTTGTCCATATCACTTGTACACGTCAAACCATATACTGATAGAACCAAGGATTATTGGTATACATTAGAGTTTATAACATATTATAGTACTCAATCTTTGTAATGACAACAGGTAACATGCAAGCTGTTGAAATCATTTAGTACCAGAGCATGCGAGAAAGAACATGTGTGCAGGGAAACCATATATGGAAACATTGTGTTGAGATGGAAATGTTTGCAATGATGCGAGAACCTGTAATGACGGATAATGACTATGGTGAAAACAACTCTGCACTTAGCATTGAATAATTTATTAAGTCTTAGGAGTAATATTAATATTTATTCAGAAAATCGATATACAATCATGTCATCACTCAAGTGCTTAATAGAATTTACTCTCATGCATTGTATATTGATTACTAGCTACAAACATATCAATAAAATTATGTATCTTGATATTATAAAATACTATTTTTCAGAATTTATTCATTGAATTGATGTGTAATCAACACATCCATCGAGTAATATTTTTCATAGCAAATCGAAATGATGTGTAAATCTCCTTCGCACACTTCTAATCGCATATTTCTTCCACACAATGGAAGCTCTCTCCACATCTTTGCACTTTGCACATGTGTAATGATTATTCGTCGCAAATATATCAAGATCATATTTATCAATATTATAAACTAGTATTTCGTCATTTTTTCGATGAATTGACACATAATCAACACATTCTTCTCCTTATATTTTTCACATTTATAATATTTCACTCAGGGAGGGGAGCCGAGGTTGGCTCATTATCTTCCAATATAACTATTTTTAACAAGTCAAGAAGATGCACAGGGTTATATAGGTAGTATTCATTATAGAAGATTGAAACAATATACTTTCACACTTCTTGTGCACATTTCCTTGTTTTCCGACAACATTTTGGAAATTATCAGATATAAAAGAATAATAGACATGTAATTAAGACATTGTAGAAACCTAATCAAGGCTTAATTATATGATTAACATATATATTTTCATATATTAATGGGAAGCACTATTGAGATCATAAGAATTTGTAGCATAATAATGGTAAAAGAATTATATATTTAGATTTTATGCGAATTCAATCTATTGAATTTTGATTATGGTTCTTGTTTCTTGATTCTTGTTTATTCATGCCACAAATTTGTTGCATTTTTACGTTGTTTAGAGTAAGAATAAATTGTAATGGATTCCTCTCATATAAAGGTTTCCCAAGTCAAAATGAATAGGAGAACACATATAAATGAAATATGGATAGCTGTTTAGTATCTAGAAATGAAATGGAGGACAAGTTTAAGTATTCTTGTTTTAGAATTGTAGCAAACAACATGGAAAAGTATATTTCACTCAGTAAACCCATAATCTTTATGATATCAAGGAGAAAATATTAGTATACAGAAAGGAATGAAGAAAAAAGTCCAATTGACAATTCTGAGAAACTCGTAGCTTATATATGCACTCTTTATAGCAAGAGCATTTATAGTATTGTTTGTCTTCTATGCTCAGTTATCGTTTTGTTGTGAACGAGTACGATGAAGAAGTTGAAAGACCTATGTAATGAAATACAAAAAGAGGAAACTATTTATAATTTTAGTTTGTTCAATGCTCAAATATAATATCCATTAAAGATGAGAAATAAAAGAATGTCGTGACAACTCCAATATTTTTTATAAAAAAAATGTAATATGAAACGGGCCTTCTGAAACAATGTAACCATGGGTAGATCCCTATTTGCTACACCGATTACTTAGACAAAATCACATTGAATATAATAAAGCACCAACTGTGATTTGTCCAAATTGCATGATTTATGGACTTTGTTATGATTGCATGTAATCTAGTTACTACTTACTAATTTTGTTATTAACAAAAAATACAAACGCCGTATTGCTTTAATCAATTAATCCCACATATCCACATTTTTAAAATTGAAATGTGAGGCATAATCATTTCATTATTAGCCTTAATTATTTTTTTAATATTTAGTAATATGTGCTCCAAAAGGTTGATATATGTGGAGGGGTAGTGTATACATAAGTGTAAAAAAGAGTAAATGATGTTTTTGTTGCACATATTATTTGTCCACACATCCTTCTAGTCTGTTAGAATGAATACTGATTGTGGAGCCATGTTTATGCATGCATTCAATAAATAAATTTTGAAAATACTATTTTATGTGTTATAGTAAGTACTAATAAGCATTGAAACAATCTCTTGATTACTTGACGATTTAGTGAATACATGCTTACATTAACTGAAAAGGGAAATAGACAAATATGCAAACTAAGTTAGGGAAATAATTTAAAATCAGGGAAATATTTTTGGTTTGTGAAAAGATAGGGAAAATAAGATTTTACACCCAGAGCAAAGCAATGGCTAAATCAACGATGATCTACATTAACATAGGGCATAGGCAACAAATTAAAGAGATGCATATAGACACATGTTACCCATGGGAATCAAATGTTACTTATTCATAAAATATGATTATATGTTATTTTTTTATTTCTGAATTCGATAATGAAGTAAGTGGAATGCTTATATGCTCCAATTTCAGTATTTTACGGTTATTATTAGCTACTATTCTATAAATTTTCTTTTTGTAGTGTGTGACTATTCATTTAGATATTTTCTTTTGGGACTAGGTCTTGCTTCATTGGAGTGCAAGTCTAAGTGGATTGTTGGTTTTATTAGATGAGTTGTTGTTCTATTTAATGTAAAATATTTCATTAGTTTAGCCAATACATAGGATTATTATATTGGAGTAATATTTGTTTTCTGGTGAAATACAGGAAGCCATGTGAACGAGGCAGAGTGAGGCATGGAGTTGGTGAATGACAAAGTCAAGTCATCGTCACCTAGAGAGAATTCGTCAAGGGGAGTCTATAGATCCTATTCCTGTCAACAGACCTTACTTTAATGACTCTGCATTTGATGAACGTAACTTTGGTAATGAGCTTTCATATCTGCCAACGGGGGTTTGGTTTGATGGTGAATAGTATGATGTTAAGACACTCATGATGAAATCCCCCCAAAGGTAAAAAAACCAACCATGATAAAGGTTGGTGTGGCCGAGGCCAGGTGCGATCCTCGGGTGACTTTGACAGCTTAGATGCCCCTCGGTCATGGTTTCTCAGACCAAAGGTTTGGTGTGATGTCATGTTAGGACCCACATAACCAAGAAAAAAAAATGAGCTTTCATATCTCAAAATGCTTTTGGAATAGTTCGTAAGAAACATACATGATGACCTAAATACTATCATCTCCGCACCTCAACACTTTTTTATTGTAAGCTAGCCTTCAAATTATATTACCTTAGAAATACATTTATTACAAATATGGTGGTTCATGATGATCATGTTTACATGGTAAGGAAGTGTTGAATTATAAATGTCGTGATCAAGAAAAATGGGGTACCATCTACCCTTGGGAGGGAAACAAAATGGTTCCTTGAGGAAGACAATGTAATTATTACAAAATACCTGAAATTTATTGCATATTCCAATAGAACAATGCTTAAAGACATAATGAAAGTAATTGTAACTAAAGAATAACAGACCATGGAATCCATAGGGAAACAAAACAAGCATAGCTGCAATAAGAGGTAGCCTATATCGATCGAATGAGAATAATTTTTTGTTTGAATAAATCATTTGACTCTTGCTCCCATTCTATGACACATCCTCCTCCATACTCAGCTAGATTTTGAACTCGGCCCTATAAAGCAAAGCGCTAGGGTGGTGGACTTTAAGAGCAGGAGCGACCAGTTGAGTTGGTTGAGTAGCCTAAGGCACATTCCCATCCATGGGACCTAGAACGGGCTAAGATGGGTTGTTGGTATTGGAACCTTCCATATTTCGTCTAATTTTCTCAGAAACTCCTGGCATTGCCCAAGATTCACGACCATAAGAATGGAGAGATCAACATTTGTGCTCTCCGAGCAACCATAAGTGGAGGAAGAGAGGAGAATGGGTGGGAAGGGTACCCCTAGATCTCTATAAACATTACAAAACATGGTCCTCATGTTGTTAAAGCTAATCATAAGTTGGAAGAGGTGGATTTATGATAGAAACGTTTCCATTTCTCTGTTCATCATCTCTCGAGTCAAAAAAATTTAAATCTCCCATATAATTTTTCATTTAATTCTTCACTCCTCTGCCTCCAGGTCAACAACTTGACATTGAATATGTCCTGAGATATCCGGGTGAATTGGTCCTCCGCTTAGCAATTTCAAGGATGGATAGGAGGACGACCTCTGCCCATGCCTTTACATGATGCACTTAGGCACTCTTCTGAACCATAGTAAGACACTCTTTCTTTCTGTCTTGGAACAGAAGAAGAAAATGATTAGGAATGTTGCAGTGTCTTAGGGTCAGACCTAACCTGCTACTGAGCACAAGACCAAATTCCTTCTACAAGTGAGTGAATAGGCGTATCTGAGAATGATCTAGGCAGAATGTTGGGTAAATGGATTCATAGGAATTGTTGAAGCGTATCTCGAAATCCTCTAGAGTGTGGTAAATGCACTTAGGTCTTCAATATTTGGGTGACTCTGGTGCATTTAAATCTCCTAGCCTTCATGCTCCTATTATGTGTGCTTGATGGCAAAGCTCCTCCATCCCACTTGCCTCTCGTATTGATTCAAACGTCATGAAATTAATCTTGTCAGGGTCCCGTATCTTGGGGGAATTGTCCTAATTGGAAATGGATATGCATTTTGAATCACATGTTGCACCATGTGAGATTCCACGGTGAATTTTTTAGGGGGTCCTGATCTTCCACACCTTTTTTTCCAAGAATTCCACCAGAAAATTTTCCTTTCTTTTGACATGGAAGAAAATGATGGCCCTATGCTCAGAGAGAATGAGAGCCAGGTGTTGTATGTTGTGTTCTAGTCACTGGATGTGAGATAATTTGGAGAGAGGGATTCCATTAAGGAGGTAAGTTGTTTCTTGAATTATGATATGGGAGTCTCCTTCTGCTATGAAAGGATGAAGATTACGAATTTTTTCAGTTTTTTGTCCATGTATGAGAGCATCCAACTCTTCCACATTGTTGCTCTTATACCAAAATTATTCATGATAGAGTTTCAGAATGTCCCCTTGGTGATTCTTGAAGGCACCCCTATACTTACTTCTTATTAGTTTCCCTTGGAGGTGTCATTAAATTTGAGTTTGAAGTGGTGGGTCAGCAGAGGTTCTGAGGTTTCAAAGGAGATGTGAAGAGCATGAGCCTTGGATGGAGTTCCAACATTTCCATGGATGACAATATTCCACCACTCTAGGATGGATATTTTTGAGGGAGGTCCTTGGAAATATTTTTCTACCCATTTGGTGAGAGAAATTTCTTCCTCCAAATGCTTATGGAATAGGAGCTAGGTTGTTTCTTTTGTCATTTAGTATTCTCTAATTCCACTCTTTCCATATTTCCCAATCTAGAAAGTTGGGGGTGTGGGTCCATAATCTATTAAGGTTGGAAGTGTGTAATGGATCTTTGGTATAGCCTTTAATTGTTTGAGTTATTTTGTCCTTGACCCTATCTGGTTGTTGAAATCCTTTCTCAAGTTTTCTCCATAAGTGGCTAGTTATAGAATATGACTCAAATAAGTGGTCTACGGCATTGAGAAACCAAGTGTTAGAATATAATGATTGATTTATGTTAACTTGATAATTAATTGTGAATGCTTGTTGGCTTCTTATTACTTATATTATGTTATCTTCATCAAGAAATTACCATATGTACAAAACATGAAGATCACAAAGAGACAAAGAACACAAGAAGTTAAGCTCCAAGCCAAGGCAAAACCCCACAAGGGGGAAAACCCAAACAATCCTTCTTATAGAATCAGATCAAGGTGAGGTATCCAATACCCAAGACCAAGACCAATACTACCAGAATGAACCCAAATCAACCCTCCGAGTTACCTCCAACAAGTCAAAGTCAACAAAAGTCAATGCTAGTCAAAACCTCTGAAATCTAGTAAAAAATCATATAAATTTTGGATCTGTAGTGGAGGCTAAATTTTGGCCCTGTAGTAGCCTCATAAAATTGCAGGAATTTCACACGTGTGAAAAAATTAGGGAAAAAAAATTGCATTTTTCTCTCTTCTTTGACTTTGCTTTCTCTCCCTTGACTTCGACTCTCTCTTCTTTTACATCAGTTGTCCTTTCTTCTCTTCTTGGTAGATAAATCAGTGTGTTGATGATGATGATTGAATGAGGTCGAGTTGAATTATTTATACATGTCCAGGAGGGTCGAATAGCTTCTTCTAGTGCCGAATTTTCCAAGGAGGTTCGACTTGGTCTTATGTTGACACTTCGACTAAAAAAAATATATATATATTCTTCTTTTCTTACAAAAAGTCCAAATGGAACATGAATCAAATACATTTCCTTTGACACAAAATATTTTTTATTTTGACTTCATTTGACTCAATTGACTCTATAAGCATGAAGAAAATGTTTTTTCCGTAATAATAATAATAAATATAATCAATGATAAAAATTACATTTTATTACGTCGTGAAGACCGACACAGTTACATTTTTCAACACTTCCTCTTAACTAGGGATTTATTCATAATGACACAACATGATACTCTCAAGTTCAAAAATTAATATAAGAAAGGATCTAGATTGGTAAGTATCAATTATGACTTACATCATCATAGCTAGCATTGTCAAAAATAACAAGGCCTTGACTAACAAGCTCTATCTACCCATTAGATTAGAGCATAATGTTGAGAGGCATAAATTTGGACACCACCGCCTCTCAGGTACCTACCCCACCTGGGTGTTCCTAAGGTATGACCTCACAAGAACATTTCCTAATCCAAGGAAAAGTATGCCCTCTGGACCATTCTTTACCAAGTCCATGTATCCAACTTAGGATGTTAATCCTAGCCAATATCAATACATGGCTCAAGATTGCACGTCCCTAATGCTTACCCAATCCACCATTATCCAAGCTAGTTCCTTTACTAGGCTCAAAATTGTTCGTCTTGGACATAGGACATGACAAATGGATAATACAGTGTCCACCCTCACTCCCTCTCAACCAGGGAGGAGATAATATTCCTCTCAAACAAGGAGAAATAACCACATGCCTAATCTTGCCTCAAACATAGCCATCCTTTTTCATATAAGGAAGAATCATAAGTGAAATGACTACCTTCTTTGTTAATGGAGACATACTACTACTTCACAATGTCTTCCTACATCATCTTACGGATCATTTAGACCTTCCTCGTTCTCTGCCAATCTTCACGTAGCCCAAATCAATATCAAAATTGAATCTAACATGTCATCAAGTAGTCCATCAACCATTATGCTTCATAAATTATTGTACCAATCACCACTCATTTGCCTCTATAGTGCTCAAGAATTTACTATATATTCTTTTAGGAACCCATACCATATCTCAACCATCAATAATATTTCTTCTTGTTATCAACACGACTAAATTAGTCAATGTATCTTCAAATATTAAGTTGTAATATCATTCCTACCAATTTATGTTTCTGTCTCCATATGAAGTCAATATGACTTCTTTTCTATTATCTAGCTTCATATAAATTAAATTCCAAGTGGAAACATCCATCAGTAGTATCAACATTATCTCTTGTCAACTTCTAGATCAAAGCCTTTCATCTATGTTTCCATATATTTGTAGACGTCTTTCAACCAACCTCCTTTGGAGAATAAGCATCTTTCAACTCTCTACCCAGCTAGCGAGAAGTAAAGTATTTTACCAACATGTAGAGTGTCTTATTTTCAATTCCCTCTAAAGATAATTTCCATAAGTCCATTTTGATTTCACTCTTGACAGTAAGGACTTTTATGATCATGAGACCCCCTTTACATAATAGGAGTAACCTCTTTAATTTGAAGACATAAAATTCCTATGGAAACTCAGTTTTTATTTTTTTCTTCAAATGAATGTGTTAGCCTCTACAATGTCCCAAGGCTAAAAGGATATCGATGGAGGTAACCTCAAACCAAGCTTTTAGTTTGGAAGATAGCCCTACCAAAAAAGAGAGGGTTCTCTCTATGAAAATCACAACCAAGGATTTGACTAGTACAAGAATGGAATTAAGGCTAGATAGCTCAGCTCTATGGTTTGAAATATTTTAGGGTTTTTTGTTGGATGAGGAGTGAAAATCAGGGAACTAGGTTAAAACATCAAAGGTTTCAGTTGCAATATATATAGAGGAGCAAGGTAGTATGATTTTGTAATATCTTAGGAGTTTGTCGGTGTAGTATAGGGTTGAATGAGCAATAAGGTTATAATGATCATGTATTCCATGAATTCATTAATCAAGAATATGAAATAAAAATGAGATTCCTAACAAAACATAGCTTAATTAAAAGAATTATGCTTTAAAAATCTTAGGAAAATCACTGGAGATTAAAGATATGGTAAGGATACACGTATATGATTCATATAAATCTATAACAGAGAGAAAACATTATCACAAACTCACAACATGAGAATTCCTTAATAATAACTGCAATTGTCCTTTGATTTCTTGTAAAAAGTGATGAAGTACAAGCTACAAGACTTTCACCCTTTGATGTCCAACCATCAAAATGACTGAAAACCACATACATATATACTAAAAACAAATTCCCCTCTCTTAGGTGTCAAATCCCTCGGTGTAAGAACAATTTACAAGAATCTCTCAACAAAACCATAATGACTAGGGAGGTTAAAGAAATCCTCCATATAGATTTTGACTGACCTGCTCCTCATCAATGAGGTTCAAAATTACATCAAAATGACTATAAAAAGCCCATTTACCATCTATTACATCATGTAAACATAAAACAAAGAGAAATTACATCATAAAAACTGAAATTGACTGAAGAAAACTCGAAATTGGCATAAACGAAAAAAAGCGTAGCGCCTCTCTGGAAAAGTGCAGCACCTCCAAACAAAAGTGCAACGTCGAACTTGTAAGAGACTTTTGAAGGCCTTCTCCTACTCCAAATCCAAGTCTGAAAGATGCAATGGAATGCTAAGGATGTCTAGTTGTCATTAGACACCTCAAGTAATCAAAATGGACACTCCACATGAAAGATAAAAATTCATTCTCCCATAGATACTCCAAAAGGTGCAACGCCTAGTCCAAAAAGGTGGTAGAAAGTGTCTTTTTGACATGTTTTTGGGAATTTTATCCCAACTAGTTTGTTGAAAAGACTCAAAAAGTTTATGGCTGACATGTAGGAGTGATTATCTATCCAGAAAGGTAAAACATTTGGCAATTGGAGGTCTGAGGAAAAAGC
Source organism: Pinus albicaulis (assembly GCA_034641835.2). Taxonomy (NCBI): domain Eukaryota; kingdom Viridiplantae; phylum Streptophyta; class Pinopsida; order Pinales; family Pinaceae; genus Pinus; species Pinus albicaulis. The sequence continues at coordinate 722,378,811 of CM076580.1, read as the reverse complement.
ACAGTGCCAAGGCACTACGCTTTTGTTGTACTGAGATTTCCAAATTAAGCCAAAAGTCATAAAAAACAAAATTTCTTTAAAATTTGCTCAAAATTGTCCCATGAGGCTAGGTGATGATGTTTCATGTAATTATGGATGCTTCAGCAAGCAATTCAAGCTTATATTTCTCCTTTTTCCTCATTAGGGTTTGCTTGAGCTTCTTCTTCAACTGCTTGATCCTTATTTGGGAGACCTGATTCCTGTTATAATAATGCATGGCCATGTGCCTTTGTAGGTTTTTATTCTTTTTTGCCTTCTTGAGAATATTTTCCAAATGGAAACTAACCCTATCCAGCCAACCTACTTTGTCTTTCTCAATTTCTGCCAAAATGAGCATCAATTGTCATTTGAGTTTTTGGTGGACATGTTTCTTTTTGTTGCTCAAGTGCCCTATTGAGACCCCTTTTCCTTGGTCTCCTTACTTTAACCTATTCTTCTTGATCCAATGAATCATATTTGGTCTCCTTAATTTAACCACTACCTTACCTTTGGCATCATCCTTGCTCAAATCTGCTTTGGGCTTGTTTAAGAGAAGATGACTTACCTTTAGCTGCATGGTCTCCTGTTGCAAGAATGAGACCAAGACATTTTCCTTTGAAAAACTATATTTGAGCTCTCTAATATCAGCCTTTTTCTCCATGATGATCTACTCCAATGTTTTTTCTTTTTCATGCTCCAAATCTGCCATATCAGTGTCGTGATGGAATTGTTCCTCATCCTGCAATCATGCCTCATGATGTGATGATGTTTCTTGCTCACCTGATGTAGGATTGGCCCTTTCAACAATGTCTCAAGCAAACACAAGCCTTTTACCTCTAACATAGGTTTGAGTCACATTTTCCCTAGGATTTCTTTTGGTAGGTCTTCTTTTGGAAGCAACCTCTTGCTATGATGGTGATGACAAAGGTGTAGAGTGACTACTAGATTGAGCTGGAGAAGACAAAAGAGAAGATGAATATATAAAACCATCCCATGGAAAATTGATCTGTGCTAACTGATAGCAAACCAGGATTTTCACCAAGCCATGGTGAAACAAACTAGCATGCCATTATTTTCTCACAATCTATGTACCTTCTCTACCATTTTTATGATGCTTTTGTAAAGGTAATGAGGCAAATTTAGAGTCTTTACATCGGTGAAATGCATCAAGAGTCTCATATGATACTGATAGAACCTTGAGTACCTACCCTCACATGTAAAATATCTCATGATCAATTTCATGAGATAGGCATACTTGTCCAACAATTGTCTAAATGGAAATATGTGTGTTGGAGTTGCTTTGTATGTTGGCTTCAAATACATTTTGTAGTTTTCAAGGTCAAGGTACCTACCCTTGAACCAATTTTCTCCATGTTTGCAATCCTTGTAGTTGTGGAAATGGTATCTATTGAAAGAGTGAACACCACCCCTGAAATATTCACCTTATCTCTCCTCAATCTGGTGGAAAAAGTGCTAGTAAGTTTTTCATGAAAACGTAGTTCCTCAACTCTTTGGAAAAAGGCAAGGCGACCAACATCCTAAAATGATTTCTTAAGGAATACTGAAGATATGATCTCGTGTGCTGAAGTGGGATCATACCTACTGATCTTACCTCCCTTGTGCCTCTTTTTCTCAATGGTTTCTGAATCCATTGCAAACCCTAGCTCAATGGGAAGGGGAATTAGGGTTTGGTGTAGGGAAAAACATGGGATTTGGGCAGTTTTTAGAAATGAAGGGAGATGAAGGGGTTAGGGTTTCTTGAATTCTTGGGAAAATTTAGGGGGTTATGGATATATTTTAAGGAGTGTGGAGAGGTGAAAATTTATGGAATCAGTGAGGGGAAGGGGTCCAAAAGGGGAAAACACAATCCTAGCCTAGGAAAGTGTAGTCTAGGTTAGGGTTTATGGGAAAATAGTGTAAATGAGGGATACAGGTGAGGGGAAATGATTAGGAAGGTGTATAAAAAGTGGTGGAAGGTGAGTAAGCTTTAATATTATGATTTTACTCAACAATTTGTCAATGAGAACATGAAACCAAGTAAATGTACCCAACACCCTAAAAAAGGGAATTGATCTTTCCAAGCACAAAATGAAGAAAAAAGAGGTAATTTAGGAGCTCACTTACTTGTATCTGATACACTGGAACCTAATTTTTGATGTATAAATCCTCTAAAATGATGATTTGGCTCCCTTGAATAAAGCAGAGCAACTTTGGGAAAAGCGTAGCGAATGCACAACACAACAAATGATGAGCACTTTGGTAGCAATAAATTCATGTTCTGAGGGTGAACGATCTCTTTGAAGGTGGAGATATGTCTCTTGGAGTTGGTATGAGCAAATATGATGCTCTTTTGGTCATTAAATAGATTGGAAATCGATTTCTCTTCATAGTGGTGTAGTGGCCCCACCATGTACATTTACTTTTTGACTTAGAATTGCATCTTTAGAACCTTTTGAAACATATTACATCATGATAGAGATAAAAGCACACTTTTAAAAGCTTTATTTAACGTTTTTTACTATTACGACTCCTTGAATGTTGAATTTAATGGTGAAATGACTGATTTTTATGATTTTGACCCTAAGACCTAACGATGACACTACATGAAATTAGTTGAATGATGACCATGGTGATGTGACTAAGATGGTGATGAATGCATTTCAATTATGACTCATCAAAATGAATAATGGCAAGACCAAAACATGGTCTTGAAGGAGTAGTAACACACCTAGACACACTAGCAAGTGACCAAATTTTTATTTGAAAACCTATTGAAACCATAAAAATTTGCACTAGGACCCTATCAAAACCCTTGTAGGATCATATTTGATCACTGGTGACTGGCAGGACTAGAAGACACTAAAAAAATGTATTCAATGCATATTATTGAATTACCTCCTCTTTCTTTATATAATATTTTACCATGTCCCTTTAGGTCTTCCTTCTATCTATATTTTCCTCTAAAATGATTGGTACTTGAGTTATTTTGAACTTCACTAGTACTTCAAACAAATATCATACAAGAGTAATTCATATATTTTTGCATAATGACCTTGAATCTACTATGTTCTACTATTATTGTTAGCTTATTTATTGCTAAGTGACATGATGACTACTTCTAAATCTTCATGATGACTTTAACATCTTTAACTGTTATGGTGACTATGAAATGGTGTGTAGACAACCCTTTTGATTACCCACTCTCTTCTAAATTTTATTCTTGTTCTTAAACTATACCTTCATGACTTCAAACTTGTGAATTCCAAAAGAAACTTTCATATTTCAAATGTTACTGCAACTGTTAATCTAACTACCATATTCTAATGAATGGAAAGCATGCATGCAAACCTGGTACTAACCAAATTCTTCAATAGTATATGTCCTTATTGTCTTTAGTCTTTGGTTTATTTTCAACTTCTTCATCTTCTCATGCATGTGCTTCATCTATTTCCTTCCTTTTGTTGCCTCTATTATCCTTGGAGTTTGAGTTCTTATGAAAATATATTTTTATATCTTCATATTCATGGCAACCAAAAAATTTTACCTTGGACATATCCCTATTTCCGTGAAACTTGTTGTTTTGTCTGTGATGAGATCTAAATCTTCCAAATTTCCCAAACCTCTTCTTTTATTTGGCAGCAAATGCTTGAGAATTTTCATTATAGGGTTTGGTATCGTCTTTTTCCTTCAAATTTGTTTCTTCTAGAACACATAGAGCCCGAAGTTCTTTAAAAGACAAAGTATCTTTTCTTGCATAGATTCCACTTGCAAACCTAATCGAAGCTAGAGGTAGAGTGTTGATTACAAAAGTTATTAATTCAGAATCAGATATGATTTCTCCAAGTCCTTGAATTTGGTCCTTTATTTTTTATACTTTCACAAAATATAAATCCACGTATTCATCCTTTGACATTCTTGTTCCATAGAGTTGATTCCTTAGAGATATCTTTTGACTTGTAGTATTGATAGAATATAGTTTGACAAATTTATCGTAGGATTATTTGGATGTGGATAGATCTAAAACATAGGAGATAAGATAGAGTCAAAGAGAATTCTTTGATATCTGATTTCTCGCTTGTTATATTTTTCCATTTCTTGAACGTCATTTTTGTCTAGTACCAGAACAATGTCTTCAACAAAATTGCATGACTCCATTCTCCTTTGGAACTAGATCAATTCTCTTCTTCGAAACCTTGTAATTGGATTCTCCATCAAGTTTTTTTCTTTCATTAAAAATATATTTCATTTGGATAGGAGGATTAGACAAAGAGAATAATAGAGTACTTAGTTATCAAAGAAGGATAAGCTTGTTGTGAGAATGCCTTCAAGAATTTTGATGAGTGAGCGAGAACTTGATGATGTTTCGAAGAGGCTTCAATAATTTCCTTGATATATTTAGATATTCAAGCCTTATTCCTTTGGAGATATTACTACTGCAATAATGTCTTCAAATATGCTAATAAGTAATGAAATTCAAGTTGCCTTCCCTTCACCTTGGCTCTGATAACATGTTGAAAAACCAAGTTCTAGAAGATAATGATTGATTTCTCTTAGCTTGGTAATTACTTGAGAATTATTGTTGGATTATTATTACTTATATTATGTTATATTCATCTAGTAATTATTAAATGTACAAAACATGAAGATCACAATGAGACAATGAACATAAGAAGTTAGGCTCCAAGCCAGGGGAAAACCCCATAAGGGGGATAAAAACCCAAACAATCCTTCATATAGAATTAAATCAAAGTGAGATATCCAAGACCCAAGACCAAGACAAATATTTCCAGTAAGAGTCCAATTAACCCTCCTCCAAGTCACCTCCAACAAGTCAAATTCAACAAAAGTCAATGTTGGTGAAAATCTCTGAAATCTAGTGAAAATTACCAAAAGTTTGGATCTGTAGTAGAGGAAAATTTTTGGCCTTGTAGTAGCCTCAAAAAATAGCAGGAATTTCTCACGTGTGAACAGAATTAGGGAAGAAAAATCATATTTTTCTCTCTTATTTGACTCCGCTTTCTCTCCCTTGACTTTGGCTCTCTCTCCTTTGACTTTGGTTGTCCTTTCTTCTCTTCTTGGCACAAAAATCAATGTGTTGATGATATTGATTGAATGATCTCAATTGACTTATTTATACATGTCTAGGAGGGTCAAATAGATACCTCTAGGGACAACTTGTCCAAGGAGGGCCAACTTGGTCTTGTGTTGACACTTTGACTCAAAAATAAATTTATTTTTCTATTCTTACAAAATGTCTAAATTGGACTTGACTCAAATACATTTCCTTTGACTAAAAATATTTTTTTTTACTCTATCTGACTCAATTGACTCTATAAGCATGAATAACATGCTTTTCCCATAATAATAATAAATATAATCAATGATAAAAAATACATTTTATTACATTATGAAGACCGACATTAGTTACATTTTTCAATATATGGTCTCTTGGTGGAGCTTGCACATGAAACAACACGTTGGGGCCATGAAGACTCGTTTGATGAGATTATCACATGTCAAAATGAGGCATTTGAAAAGAAGCCATGTGAAGTGTCTACTCAACTTAGTGTTCCTAAATTGATGTCATAAATTGTCAACCAAGGCTAGTAAATTGTTGAAGTGAAGTGCACTATATGTGCCTAGGTATCTTCTTCCTACTTCGTTGTGCTTAGTGTTTTTCTAATGTTTTTGGTTTTGTGTTTTTATGCTAAGAGGAAAAGAAATAAATTGTTGGTAAAGAGAAGTTACTAATCACACTAAAACGGAACAAAATCTACTCTAAACTATGTATGGCAGCTAAGAACAGAAAATGCTAATCCACAGATTGTAAAGCTTGACAAGAAAAGTAACTCATAACATTAAACTCAGTCCAATTCATTTCATTAGAGGTAGTTGGAACAACTTGAGAAAAGGATAAGTTTGATGTAATGAAGTTCTCTTTATTAAACAACAACTTAAAATATCACAGAGAAAATCTCATCCATTGTTAGAAATTTGTTGGAACATTTAGAGAAAAGATTACCTGCAACATAGAAAGGAACCCTATTCTAAAAGAACTTATGACACTAGAATTAACCCATTCTGCAACTCAAAATGTTACTATTAAGCCTCATTCAAGGGTTAGAGATATCTTGGAATAACTTTGGAAAAAGGTTGTTTGTAAAATTATGAGAAATTGCAGAACAGTCAAGAACTCAAAATGATATAACTAATTCTTGTCCATATGATAAAGATGTGTTATAAGAAGTTAAGAACAAGAGCAACTTATAAAATAATGAGGGTCTTTGGAGTCTAATTAACAGGACTAGAATGCAATTAACTAATAAAGCTGAAATACAATGAACAGAACTGAACTAAAATGCAATTAACCTTCGAAGTACTACAACTCTATCTCATTCACGTGTTAGTGATATATTGGAAGAGTTCATGAGAACAATATTGACTGTAATATTCGATGTAAGTAAACATAAAACATGATGCTCAGAAAACTGCCTAAATTAAGAATAAAACAGAGCTAAAGTCACTTATCTAAAAAATATGCACAAAGCCTTTCGGACAGTAGGGGCCCTCTACCATCAGATTAGCACACGAATCCTTAACTCCTTAAAATTTCTTCAGATCATGCATCAAAGTTGTACTTCTTTCATTAAAGGAAAAACACTCAGAAACAGAGTATCACAGTCTTTGAGAACTAACAACAAAACATCAACTAACTAACTGTTTCTCGGCTCACCGAGTTATTCTTATAAGCAAATACATAACTGTCATTGAGTAGAAATAGGCATAGGTGTCTCTTTCAATCAAAATCGAACTACAACTCCTGTTGAGGACTCGTATTTTGCTGAAGACATCTGCAGAGTCCTTATCCTTGTAGAAGTCTACTTCTTAGTTTTGGTTTTCTCCATGTGCATAACCACTTGTAGATTTTTGCTCGGCCTTTGTAGAGGACAAGGAATGATGTAGGAGAGTTCTGGAATTTAACCATATGCATTTTTCCCTTGAATGACACCTATAACCTGTGTGAACATAAAGATGGTTGCGGAATATACGACTAGCTATAGAATGGCTGCATTCTGTAGCTAAGTCTAATAAAAAATCACTATGACAACAAAACCACAAAAGTATAATAAGTTAGTCATTGCATGCATTCTTAAAGTGATTTTAATCATTCCTATTGATCTTTTAAGCCTATAGCTGATAAAGGACAAACGGAATGAAGTGAAATTTGGTGAAAGGAAAGGACATCTTTAGGGCTCAACATGAAGGTGTTGACTTTCGACCATAAGTTATGGGCCCGCATCTCCTTCCAGAATGGATATGGTTCCTCAAAGTGCTCACTAGATAAAAAAATTTAGGATTCCTTAATGGTGAAGGTGTTTATGTTGTTGAATCCCCATTTTAGTGCATTAGAGCTAGCCTTTTCCCTGACTATAATTTGGTTAAGATGCATGGTGAAGTGCAGACCTATTGACATCCTAACCTTCAGTCCCTATAAAAAGAAGCATGTTCCATTTGTGGGCTCCCTGGTGGTTATTTGTGTGCAAGTATTGGTTGAGAGGCAAAGGGATCTCATTTCATATACTAGGGAGTTATTTCTAGGAGTCTAACTATAATATTCTAGTATGTTCATCTCTAATTTCCAAAAAGTTTTGTTTTTTTACTAGGGGTATGTTTGGGATAGCCTGATTTCATATGATGGAGCCTGGTGTGTGGGAAGCAAGGTGGGTGAGGTCTTGTTTTCTTATGTACCTTTTGTACCTTCTGTCCCAAAGTTGAGCCCATGGTTCACTGGTATACTTCATCCATTTCCACAAGATCTTTGCTCCTAGAACCTTGTTTAGTTTTTCAGGATCCCATATTATGAGTCCTCCTTTGCTTTTGGAGGACAAAGAGTTTCCTATTTAACTAGGGACCATTTTTTCTTTAGTTGAGATTCCCCCCTAGAGGAAGGTCCTCTAGAGATTTCAGTTTTCTTTTAGGACCCTTTTGGAGGAAACTAGGACTGAGAAAAGATAAGCAAGCATGGGCTGTAGGAAAGATTTTGGGAGGATAAGGTTATCAATAATGTTGAGAGGGTGGAAAGTACAACATTTAATGTTAGTATTCATTTTTTTGATGATATCATGCTAAGAATCATGCTTTATCTCTGATGTAGTGAGGGGGTCACCCAAGTATTTGGAAGGGAGATGAGTTGATTCATGAGAAGTCCAAAATTCTCTTGATGTCTCTTTAGGAAATGAGGGGACTGTGGAAGAAAACGATTTTGGATTTTTCAAGATTTATGGAGGTGCTAAGGCTTCCGAAAATTAATCCAGGATGCCTTTGATGGTGCAATACTCTTTAATTGAGGGGTGATTGAGGAGAAGGGTGTCATTAATTAGTTGTTGGTGGGAGAGAGTGGGGTTGTCATGGAAATTTAGGCTTATTAGAGAACCTTGAGCTATTGTTGTTTTAGTGGATCTTTCTAGCCCTTCAGCCATGAGGATGAAGATAAAAGGGGAAAGAGGATCACCTTGTATGATGCCTTGGGAAGGCTAGAATTTGTTAGAGGGGGTACCATTGAAAATTATGGAGAATAAATCATAAGTGACTACGTAAATGACCCATCTTGTTGAGGGAAGGATGTAACCAAAAGCAAGGAGGATTCTTTCAAGGCAGGACTAGTTAAGTTTGTCAAATTCCTTTGACATGTCAAAATTGATAAGCATGTATGGTTTTCTCAAGGTTTTCAATGGATGGATGGATTTGTGAGCTAGGATGATTCCATCTAAAATTTTTCTCCCTTTAACATATGGCTATGGGATGGTACTTACGAGGAGTGTTGGAAATATGATGCAGAGTGTTGTCCTTGATGGCAACCCACTAAATGAAGATGAAGACATAATATTGTTGGCATGTGTTGTCCTTGATGGCAATACACTTGATGATGCTATTATTGGCTTGATGGACTTGGTAAATGATGTAAATCTGATGTGATATGATGTTTGTTGACAATATGTTGTTGAGTGTTGTCCTTGAAAGGCAACCCACTTGATGAAGATGATGAAGTTGTGCTTAAGAGAATGTGTTCCTGATGAAGAAAATATGATGTTTCTACAGTGTGTACAAAAGGCAATGAAGAAAGGAATTCAGAATGTGCTCAAAATATGGTGAAAAGAGTATGTCTCTTTGTATACGCGGATTGGCCTAGGGGAAGTCGCGTCTGCACGCGGAAAAGAAAGTGCCAAGTCGCGTATGGGCTAAAGCGCTCAAAAAAAGTGCAAAACCAAGGGTAACCACCATGGTATTGACCCATGGTATTGGGTAATGATCCGCCTAATTGACCCCGTCCAGGTAGTTTTGGGCTCATGGTATTGTTTTGGCCCATGGTATTGAAAAAGGGGCTCATGGTATTGAAAAGGAAAACCTATATAAGAAGAAGAATTTCATTGTGCAAATGATGTGTGTGGGTGCAAGATGTCTGAGCTTGAATGAATACTTCTCACTGAAGTATATCTGAATGGAAAGGGTTTCACTTGAATGATAAATCTGAATGTATGATGCACCAATGATGAAGAAGGGGATCTAGATCTGAATTGCTCTTGTATTTGCTAGATCTGATTATGGAAGGCTTAGATCTGTGATGAGGCGAGCATCTAGGCGAACATCTGTCCGAAGCAAAAGGGTAGATCTGAACTGAATATCTGATCTGATGAAGTATGCTGCTCTGTAATGATTGAAGATCTATACGCTACTTCGTCGCGGAGGAAGCGCGTATATACGCGGCTTCAGCGAAGAGAAAGCGCGTATGCGCAATAAAATATACACTGAGGTATACGCTGGTTTGTGTGGACGGAAGCGCGTATATACGCGACATCGGTGAAGTAAAAGCGCGTATGCAAACTAGGGTTTGCTGAAGCAAGGGGTATGAAATATCTGATCTGTTCTGCTGTGTTTCTGCTATCTGATCTGTGTTGATATGTATCTGTTGATGATGTATGGTTGTGCTTAAAAGTATGGAAAGGGACCAGTATGAAAATATGATGAAATGTGGCCTGCAAGTGGTGTTCTATTGAAGTTGTTGGATCCAGTGTGAAAATTGATGAAACGTGGTCCAAGGTGGAGCTGAAGGTTGTAGCCTTCAGTCAGGGGGTTGTAGCTCCCTTCCAGGTGAGGCTGGTAAACGAGATCGGGGGTCGTAGCTCCCTTCCAGGAGAGGCTGGTAAACGAGTCAGGGGGTTGGAGCTCCCTTCCAGGAGAGGCTGGTAAACGAGCGCAGGTGGGTGCCTGCGTGCTGGTCAAGTCTGCGCCGGCACATATGTTGTAAGATGTTTTCTCTATAATAAAATATTGAAGGCTGAGCAACTGCAGCGGTGGTTTTCTCCCGATTTGGGTTTCCACCTAAAAATCCCGGTGTTCATGTGTGATGCTTTGTGTGATGGTTTATTCTGTTCTTACTGCACCTGTTTACTGCTTATTGAATATCTGATGAATAAATGATGGAATGGTTTAAGTGAAGATTTAATGACATATCTAAATCTCTGTGTATACGCTAGTTTCATAAATGGGATCCGCGTATATACGCTAGTTTACTGAAGTAAAGTAGCGTATGGGTTTTAAGGAATGAAAAAGCATAAAGATTTGATTATGCAGTAAATACTGATTCACCCCCCCCCTCTCAGTATTTTTCCCAACAATTGGTATCAGAGCAGGTCCTTGTGGAGAAGCTTGATCGCTTAAAGGAGATCCGTCGCAATGGGAAGTCAAGAAGGAGTAATGTCTATAAAGCCACCTCTATTCAATGGAAGCAATCTGATATTCTGGAAGGTACGAACAAAAGCATATCTGCAAAGTCTTGGTGCAGATTTATGGGCAATCGTGGAAGAAGGTTATCAATACCCAGCAAGTATTCCTACTGATGCAGCAGAAAGGAAGAAGTATGAAATCAATGCCAAAGCAGTAAATGTCTTATTAGGAAGCACGTCTGAACCATAATTTGCTAAAGTGATGCAGCTACATTCAACAAAAGAAATATGGGACAAAATCATTCTTAGCTATGAAGGAGACACAAAGGTAAAAAGTGCAAAACTCCAAACTCTTAGAATTGAATATGAAAATTTGAAGATGCATAGTGATGAGAGTGTTGCCGGTTTCTTTCTTCGTCTGGATGATATTGTAAATCGAATGAGAAATTTGGGTGAAACCATAACTGATACTACTCTGGTGGAAAAGGTCTTAAGATCCTTGACTTCAAAATTTGACTCTAAAGTTTCGGCTATTGAAGAAAGGCAAGATCTGCAATCGCTTACTATTGTTCAATTACATGGTACTCTGACTGCTTTTGAAATGAGACAAGGAGGTCCTTCTCAAGTAAGAGAAGTTGCTTTTAAGGCATCTACAAAAGGAAAGGAAAAGGAAGTTGTCAAAGAATCCAGCTATATATCCGATGAAGAAGAAGAAAATTTCGTGAGAAAGCTCCAACTAGGTACTGGAAGATTCAAAGGTAAGCTTCCCTTCAAATGTTTTGAGTGTGGAAAAGTTGGTCATTATGTTGCTAAATGTCCTTATAGAGAAAAGCATGGTAAAGGGAAACAATTTGAGAAGAGAAAGAGTTATTATGCAAAAGAAGATGATGATGAAGTGTCCAGTGAAGATGAAGAAGATTCTGACCAAGATCTAAAAGTGCTCATGGCTAAGAAGCGAAAGAAGAAGGTTACTCGAGGAAAGGGGATACCTCAGAAATCATGTATAGCAAAAATTGAAGAAGATGAAACAGATTCTGACGAAGATCTACAAGCACTCATGGCAAAGAAGAAAAAGGAGAAGGCCACTTGTAATACTCTTCTTTGTGCAAACAATAGTAAAGATAGTGAAAATAAAGTTGTGGATCTAGAAGAAGCTCTCAAGATTAAAGAAGAAGAACTACAAAGTTCATACAATAAGCAAGAAACTATCTATAAAGAGATGATCTCACAAATGAAAGATCAAATAGAAATGCTGAATGGACAGGTGGACAAGTATCAAAGTTTTCATACTTATGCATCCAATCGAATTAAATATCTAGAAGCAGATCTTGAAAAATCAAGCAAGAAGAATGAAGGACTTGAAGCTGCAATCATTTGTCTTCAGGAAGATTTAGAAGCATCAAGTAAGAAAAATAAGGAACCTCTACAATCATTTGAAAAGGAAGGCCTTGAAGCAGAAATCATCTCTCTCAAAGAAGATCTGGAAAAATCAAATAAGAAGAATGAAGAGTTGCAACAAACATGTGAAGGAAATGAAGAGTGGTTGAAAGAAGAGATTCTAAATCTGAAGGATCAAGTTGAAGATGGAAGAAGAAAAGAAGAAAGCATGACAAAGCAATGTCAAGCCTTGGAGGTTGAGGTAAATATTCTCAAAGGTAAATTAGAAGAAAAGGTGAAACTTTTGAGGTTTCATGATAGTACTAACATTTTGGACAATATTCTGAGTAATCAAAGGTCTCCTGCTATCAAACATGGTCTTGGTTTCCATGAAACTGATAAAGGAGAATCTAGCTCACAAGGAAGTGCCAAAAATTCAGAGGATGTCAATGCAAAACCTGAAGTATTGAAAGAGACAAAAGCTCAACCAACAATCATGAATTCTCAAAGGAATTCATTCAAGAACGTTGAATGTTTTAAATTTCATAATTATGGACATGTTGCAGCAAATTGCAGGAGCAGATCATTTCAGCCTCAAACAAACAGTTCCTACATAGAAAGGTACTCTGGTTTCTTCAAGGGATATTGTTTTTCATGTAACAAGTATGGACACAAAGCCGCTGATTGTAAAAGGAGGAAGAATAGAAATACTCATTATGATTCTTATGCTTATTTTTCTGGACACATGAGATGTTATTCTTGTAACAAGTATGGACATATAAGAAAGGAAAGCAGGTCGAACAGATATGAGAAATTTCAGCACACAAATAGAAAACAAATCTGGAAGAAGATGGAGGGATGGAATAAGAAACAATCTAGAGAAGAAAAGGATGTTTTGTGGATGCTCTAGAAGACAATGATTTTCTTGAAGAAAACACTCAATTCAAGATGAAGGACCGATCAGAAACGTAGGGAATTATGACCCTACTGCAGTCATCCGCTTCTGAAGCTGACTTTTCTTGTTGACTGCAGGAATGATGTGAGATACATTATGAGATCTAGTAATGTATCGTCACAAGAGGAGCAATGCATGATGACTCTCATGGTTTATTTGATTATACTGGTTATGTTTACTTCTGACAGCGCATCTGATGTGGAAAGGACAGGTACAGGAGGTACAAGCTCTGGAAGAAATGAAGGAAGATGGAAATTTTCTATGCTTCACTTTCCATACGCGGGTTCCATTAACTAAAGTCGCGTATACACGCGAGTTCCAGAAGACGCAGTCGCGTATGCATTGATGATAAGAAAATTTATCTGATAGCTGAAGATCTGAAGCAAAGGTCCAGGGGGAGCATCAGTCTGACTGCTAATGATTGCACTATTCTAGTTATACTCATGATAATGAAATGATACATGGGTTCTTTTGTTGAAGATTATGGATGAAGCCTGGTAGCTTTATGATGAAGAGCATTCGTTGCTGAGATGAAAGTCTTATAGTTCAGAGATGAGGACAGATCATGCAGAGATTGTTGTTGATGACTTGCTGTTGAAGGTGTCTCAGATTGCACAAGTTAAGGAAGAAGCACTGGTTTAGGGGGAGTAGCAGGTTGAATTCTAATGGTTGCATTGTTGGAAATATGACTGCCTATTCTTTGGTCTTGGTGATACTCATGCTCAAATGATGATGATTTGGTACATGGATTATTATGATGAGATTTTGAACCCTGGTTGCTGATAAGTATCTTTGTGTGGATGAGTTGGATATCGTTTGTTTCAGATCATATAGAGTTTGGTTGCTATGGTTGAGATCTTTTGCTTACATATGTTACTTCATGTTACATCTTGAAGATCATGGTGATTTTGGACCACATGGATGATTGCTTGACACATATCTGAAGATGTTGTTCTGATATGATAATCTCTTTTGGAAAGAATGTATTGATGCTGCAAAGGATCCGAAGCCTTAGTTACTAATGGGCTTATGCTACAACCATTGGATGACGCTTGAAGACACAACTACACTATTCTGTTATATCTGTAGTCCAGGGAAGCAGTCAAATATCTCAGAAAGAAGCTGAACATTGTCTTTTCCTCATAGAGAATCAGATCTGCATAAATTTTTAGAAGATGTCTTGGGATACGCGGGTTTCCTGAAACACAGTCGCGTATGTACGCGAGTTCCTGCACATAAACCCGCGTATGGTTGGTTGCTGACAATTTTTTGGATGGTTCAGCATTCTTCAGCACAACTGCAGTGCTGTCTGGTATCTCTGATACTGTTTGGTATCTCTGGTGGTGTTCCAGCTCTCATAATTCTATTTCTAATGTTTTGATGAAGATGCCTTGATGATTTGTTGGTGAAAATGTTCAGGATGCACAAACTAAGGGGGAGCCTTAGTCATATGAAAAGGATGCATGGATGCACAGATTCAGGGGGAGCATTAGTTTTGCTGAGTATAATGCATTGCTGGCATTATGGTGGTTCTGATACATGATCTCTCTTGAGGTCTTTTTGGTATTAATTATGAAAATTCATATTTGTACTTTGATGAAAAGGTCTGGTTGAGACCCATGTTGTAAAATTGTAATATTCAGTCATGTAAGGACTTGTCAATTTGTAAACCCACTTGGGTGGGTAGCTGAGTCATGTTTGTAAACCCACTTGATTGGGTAGCTGAGTCAAATTTGTAAACCCACTTGGTTGGGTACTTGAGTCTCATATGTAAATCCACTTGGTTGGATATTTGATGTAAGTATGAGTCTTTGGTGATAGGAAGAGTCATGTACTTTATTGAAAAATATGTTTAAAGATTCAGCATGAACTCAGGGGGAGCTTGGCTACTTCAGCACACATCAGATCTACAGAATGCTTCTTCTACATGAGGAGAAAAGGGGGAGAGTGTGTATATGGGGTTTTGAATGAAGAGACAGAATGATGTCACATATTTGGGAGAGTGACATTGGTTTTTCCCTTTGCCCTTGATGTCAAAGGGGGAGAGTGAAATGGTGTTTGAATGCAGATAATGGTGTCAAAGAATTGGGAGAGTGACATGGTGTCACTGTAATTATCTGTTGTGGTAACCAAACACCATCATGGTTTCCATCAAGTCCAAAGGGGGAGATTGTTGGAAATATGATGCAGAGTGTTGTCCTTGATGGCAACCCACTAAATGAAGATGAAGACATAATATTGTTGGCATGTGTTGTCCTTGATGGAAATACACTTGATGATGCTATTATTGGCTTGATGGACTTGGTAAATGATGTAAATCTGATGTGATATGATGTTTGTTGACAATATGTTGTTGAGTGTTGTCCTTGAAAGGCAACCCACTTGATGAAGATGATGAAGTTGTGCTTAAGAGAATGTGTTCCTGATGAAGAAAATATGATGTTTCTACAGTGTGTACAAAAGGCAATGAAGAAAGGAATTCAGAATGTGCTCAAAATATGGTGAAAAGAGTATGTCTCTTTGTATACGCGGATTGGCCTAGGGGAAGTCGCGTATGCACGCGGAAAAGAAAGTGCCAAGTCGCGTATGGGCTAAAGCGCTAAAAAAAAAGTGCAAAACCAAGGGTAACCACCATGGTATTGACCCATGGTATTGGGTAATGATCCGCCTAATTGACCCCGTCCAGGTAGTTTTGGGCTCATGGTATTGTTTTGGCCCATGGTATTGAAAAAGGGGCTCATGGTATTGAAAAAGGAAAACCTATATAAGAAGAAGAATTTCATTGTGCAAATGATGTGTGTGGGTGCAAGATGTCTGAGCTTGAATGAATACTTCTCACTGAAGTATATCTGAATGGAAAGGGTTACACTTGAATGATAAATCTGAATGTATGATGCACCAATGATGAAGAAGGGGATCTAGATCTGAATTGCCCTTGTATTTGCTAGATCTGATTATGGAAGGCTTAGATCCGTGATGAGGCGAGCATCCAGGCGAACATCTGTCTGAAGCAAAAGGGTAGATCTGAACTGAATATCTGATCTGATGAAGTATGCTGCTCTATAATGATTGAAGATCTATACGCTACTTCGCCGCGGAGGAAGCGCGTATACACGCGGCTTCTCTGAAGTAACAGCGCGTATGCACAATAAAATATACACTGAGGAATACGCTGGTTCGTGTGGACGGAAGCGCGTATATACGCGACATCAGTGAAGTAAAAGCGCGTATGCAAACTAGGGTTTGCTGAAGCAAGGGGTATGAAATATCTGATCTGTTCTGCTGTGTTTCTGCTATCTGATCTGTGTTGATATGTATCTGTTGATGATGTATGGTTGTGCTTAAAAGTATGGAAAGGGACCAGTATGAAAATATGATGAAATGTGGCCTGCAAGTGGTGTTCTATTGAAGTTGTTGGATCCAGTGTGAAAATTGATGAAACGTGGTCCAAAGAGGTGCTGAGGGTTGTAGCCTTCAGCCAGGGGGTCGTAGCTCCCTTCCAGGTGAGGCTGGTAAACGAGATCGGGGGGTCGTAGCTCCCTTCCAGGAGAGGCTGGTAAACGAGTCAGGGGGTTGGAGCTCCCTTCCAGGAGAGGCTGGTAAACGAGCGCAGGTGGGTGCCTGCGTGCCGGTCAAGTCTGCGCCAGCACATATGTTGTAAGATGTTTTCTCTATAATAAAATATTGAAGGCTGAGCAACTGCAGCGGTGGTTTTCTCCCGATTTGGGTTTCCACCTAAAAATCCTGGTGTTCATGTGTGATGCTTTGTGTGATGGTTTATTCTGTTCTTACTGCACCTGTTTACTGCTTATTGAATATCTGATGAATAAATGATGAAATGGTTTAAGTGAATATTTAATGACATATCTAAATCTCTGTGTATACACTAGTTTCATAAAGGGGATCCGCGTATATACGCTAGTTTACTGAAGTAAAGTAGCGTATGGGTTTTAAGGAATGAAAAAGCATAAAGATTTGATTATGCAGTAAATACTGATTCACCCCCCCCTCTCAGTATTTTTCCCAACAAGGAGTTTTTGTGTTTTCCTCCTTGGGCACAAGAGCAAGAAATGTAACATTGAAGGCTAGGAGGATGTTGTGTTTGGATTTCAATTCCTCCACTATGTATGTTATTTCCTGATGCAGAAAATGCCAATATTGCTTAAAGAAAGAAACTATGAAGTCGTTTGACTCATATGCCTTTCCATTATCCATTTTGTGGATAGCTTCTAGAATGTTGACTTCCCTGATCTACGTGAAGAGTGCTTGATTGTGCTATGAGGAGAATAGTTTGGGAATATTGGTAGTGATTTTATTGATGGCCACTGTCGTGACCTGTTTTAATTTTTTTTTATGTTGTATATATGGTGATATATATTTTTAAAATACAAAAAATATATATGTGTAAAATATTTTTGAAAAATTATGCATTAAAGGATGTCGGAGTAATTTGTGGTAGACAACTGGGACCCCTACCAACTACAATGCTAAAGACGAGTAGGGTACACCGTGGAGACTATGGATTTCATAAAGTGTGCACGATGGCGCAAACCTGACATCACAGGCCACTCGAAAGTTATCAGGGGGAATGCCTCCGCAAAATATTTGACCCCTCATGGTTGACTCAGAACGAGAGGCCCATATTAACTACGGGGGCACTGCTCTGGGATTTATCCAGTACTGCGGAGTCCCCCCGCAATGATGACAGTAGGCGAGCCTGCAATGTCAGCAAGCGATCCAATCATGGCATTGTCCACGTCACCTTTCTGTCTCATCTCACCTATCTTATCATCAAGCTTTCATTTATTCTACTTCCGTGAAAAATCTTTTCTCGCCGAGTCTCATTTCACATATAAAAAGATTTCTTGTTCTCATTGTTTTTCCATGCCCGCTCCTGAAAAGCCAAGTTCTCAGCCTCTGTACCAGCATTGAAGTCATCAATTTCCACGCCAAATCCAGATATTTTTCATAACTGTATTCGGTTTTTTCTAATATGTCAAAGAAAAGTTTTTTAGTTGGGTCTTCCACCCACATTCCCTCAATGGATAGAGAAATTGACATTGTAGACATTATTTGTTCAGTTGACCATCCATTGTTTTACCAACATATCATTCTCAACCAATATAAATTCACACTTTACTCTACTTTAATCAAGTCTAGAGTCTTGTCAACTTTTTTCCCATAAACATACCTATTCCCAGAGTTTACTCACAAGTTGGTCTTTGCAATGTACCATCAGAAGTGTTTTGTGATGAATGAGTTAGGGGGAAAAAATTTCAATTATCTACTCAGTTAATTAGAAAATCTCTCTGTTATCCTTATGCTGAGTCATATTTAGGTTTTTATGATGAATACCTTTCCACTTATGTTCAAGAATTTACAGGACCTGAGTAAACTCAGATTATGTTTTATTTAGTGTCTGAAAAGGCATAGTTTTCCCTAGATTCAGATAAATTCCCTCCGAGCCTATCTATTGAAGACATGAGACCAATTCTCCAAATTTTGGCTAAAATTTTGGGTAAAGAAGATAATGTAATAATAGACAGGAAAATTTTGGGGATGTTTGCTTTAATGATGAAGCCTAGGGTGGTTTTTTATATTCCCAATTACTTGGAAAATTCTATAAATAGTCAATTCATGAGTTTATCACTTACTGGGAGTTTCAGGTTTCCATCCTTGGTTACCTATTTGTTTCTTTACTGTCATATGGAAAATTTTACTCAGTTGGGAATAAATGTTGTTGATGTGAAAAAAATAAACAGTCAGTGGTATTCTTGGCAAATTTAGTAAGGAAAGAGGAGGGAAATGAGGGTTTATTTGATTTCACTGCTCCTTTCCTTCCTATTTTGTACTCAATTTTGAATGGATCACCCGCACCACGATTGTTTCCCAAAGCTCAGTCATTTCTGCAACAAAGCAAGGATGTCAAGTTTGGGGATTGATTTTCTTATTATGGACACACTGAGATCAAATTGTATGGAGCTGACGTAGAACCTTTCAGACTACCTATTTTTGTTCCTATGAGAATGTTTGCCTTGGAGTTCATCAGGAAAATTCTAAATGTGGATCAAATCCATTTTGTGCCTGTGTAGAAAGGTAATTTATTTAAATTACCTAGGAATGTGGGCCCATTCCTTGTAAATACGAGAAAATCCATTGAGGAGGCTCACAAGATGTTGAATGATATGCATTTTTTGTTGGAAGAGAAATGGGCTTATGACCCACATCATCTAATTTCCAATTGCAGGATGGAGAATGGGTATTCTCATTTTGTTCATGAATCCAAGCTAGAGGCTAAGAAGCTAGAAAATGGTGGATTGACTTCTACATCTGTGCAAATGGAGGTGGAAACCCCACACCCTACTAAAAAGGGACTCAAAAGAGGAAGGGAGGAACTAATTGATTTGGAGAGCGATGTGGAAAATGAAGCCAATAAAGAAAAGAAAGTGGAGGAGAGTAGTTCCTTAGTTATGCTTGGATATTCTCTACAGTTGGGTGAAATTTCTTGTACTCCCTCATCTCGTGTTCCTAAGGGCACAAGCCATGATACTATTCCTAATATCAAGTAGATATTTTCATAAATTGAGGATAGAAATAAAATGATAAGAGAGAATATAGAATCTCAGTTAGAGGCTCAAATATCTACTGAGCAGACTATATTGTTGATAACAATGGACCTAGAAAAATATCAGCTAAGGATAGCCTTTTCTCATCCTTCAGCTATGAATGTGACATATTCTAGTTCTTTCAAAAGTTAATGTAATAGTGGATGAAAAAAATATTCCTCTCCTAGATAAGGTCAACCTTCATATGCAAACTAGACAATTGAATTTTAATGATTTGAACATGACCACGTAAGTTGTTGCTAAAGCTGAAAATGTTTTGGGTAAGGTATTTAAGGAATTGAAATTGGAGAAATAAAAGTCTAGATCTTACTCCACACAAAATGAAGAGTTGAAGAATATCATTGTCAAGATTTGTGTTGATCAAGAAGATAAGTCAGTTTTTCAGAAATTGTTGCAGAGTGTTGAATCTGAAATTCAGATCTTGAAGAAGAAGCTCAAACTTCCCACTGTTGAGAATCCAATGGCTACTATAGTAGCTCAATTTGAGATAGAAAAAGAGCAGTTGTTGCAAGCTCTGTTGGATAAATATGGGGAATATCCAAGTTGAAAGAGGAAAATTATATGTTGCAGAAGAATTTACATTCTCATGTTTGTACTGTTGTTATTGCATTAGATTCTGAAGACCCTACTGCCAAAATTAACTCAAGTCATGACTGAGTTAAAGTTGGCAACGATTGATTTAAAAAGAATCAAAGAGAAATGGAAACATCATGCAAGGTGATAAGAGCTACAGAGCAAGAGGTGTAGATGACAAAGGAAAATGCTGAGAAGTATAGACAGGATTACCAGATTGTCTGCCAAGAAATCAAAGAACTCAAGGAGAAGGTAAAAGGCAGTATGTCCCTCATTCAGGCTTGAGAAATCATATGGACTGATATTATTGATGTTTTCAAGAATGTGTGGGATCTATTTGTTATTATTGGAGAAGAAAATATGATTGTGAGAGACTTGGAAGGAGTGATTGTGACAAATAAATAGAAGTCACAAAACAGAGCTTCATATGTTAAGATATTGATTGATTTCATAAAATCTAAGTCCACACAATAATTGAAAGATTTTTGAATTGAGGATAGAACTCTGTGTATGCTAGAGCTGAATAATATGATTATTAAAAATTCATACATGAAAGCTGCAAAGAAACAGATAAATTAAGTTAAAAAATCAGTGGTGAGATTTAATATTTTATTTGATAAAAGGACCAGGGCTGGTCTACCATCCTGTTGGGATCAATAGGGAAATATTCTTCCTTGGGAAACATATGAGACACTCCTTATGGAAGTGAAGTGTAAGATTGGAAATTCCCGTGAGAAGAATGTTATTTTAAAAGAACCCACCATTTTGAATTACCTGCATAAAGGCTTCCAGCTGGTATGGATGATGAAGACTTTGTTTTCAGAAAGGCCTACATACTCCAAGATCACTAATTTCAGAATGGCACATGGGAAGCTTGTTAATTTCCCTAGCTCAAATGTGGACCTGTGGATAAATTGCAAAGAGTGGATGTCTCCACAAGAAAATGATGTAGAAGCATGAACCTCCTCTGTCTCAGAATCTCAAGCCACTTGCACTCAATGATCATATGTTATATTTAATCTTTTACTCTTTTGTTCTGAAGAAACTTTTAATTTTAAATTTCCATGTAATGATCGAAGGAAAGGAGTTTGAGAAGTTGGCAGCTTTATAACTGTCCATTTTTTAATATCGTAGTTAATATTTTTTCAAAAGAGAAATGGGGTTCCATACTTTTGGACCTCATAATTTTTGTAGAATTTTGTACTTTTCCTTTATGAGATCAATAAAAATTTCTGAAGATTTTCTAGCATTTGATGAATGTGATGAGTTTTTCTTGTTCCATATTATGTATCTTTTTTCTCTTGGAATAAAGTAATGTATTTGATGGTATCTAATTTACATCTGTGAGTTAGAGTATATTTCCTTAAATGCGCCCATTTATTCTGATTCGTTTCTTGCAACCGTTTTCTACTAAAACCATAGATAATAATTTGTGTGATCAAAGCATATTCTTAATGGTTTTCCACCAACATTTTTTCTTCTCTTGTTCATTCACATCTACCATTTAAAGGCACTTTGAATGGTTTTTCTCTTGTAAATATTAAAGGGTTTTAAGATATAAATTATGGGGTTACAATATTAAGGGAAAACAAACCATTTTAATTATAAGTGACGGTAAATGTCTTGGGTATTGAGCTCCTTACAGCGAGAGATTGTCACCCAAGGAACAACATTTTTTGGTGCCATTCCCGGGGATCAAAGACACAAAGCCATATTTCCCTGGATTTTGTTTGGAAAATAATTTCTTTGATTGGTGAACAAATAAAGTGATTAGGTTGTGTTTTTCATCAATGTAGACCTGGCTTCCAGAAGACCAGAGACGAGGTCTGATACCTTGCAGCATAAATATCCAATTTTATCTGACCCAGAAAACTAGTATCAAGAATGGTTTGGAAAGCCAAAACCCCAGTCACTCCTAGTCCTACCCTGTCTGCTCCGAGTAGTAGTTCTAGTTTAAAAACCCCTATTTTTAATTCAGAAGAAATAGTAATAAACCTTCATTTCTTTGAGGAAGGACTTGTGTCCTCTCATTCATTATTTCCTGAACCAACTTTGGAAGAAATATCTTTTTACACTGTTTCTTTTTTATTCCCTGAGTTTCAAGAGGTTCAAAAATTTCATTTTGAATCCTCAAAACATTCTATTTCTACTATAAATCAACCCATCCCTATATCAATGTTACCCCCTCCACCTTTTGTTTTTCAAGTAGGGATTAATCAAAACCCCAATATGGCTATTCCTACTTTCATTTTGAATAGATATGCTCCATTGAATTTGGCCTAGCCAATGGACGTATGCCACAAGACTCCTTAAGTTGTTGCCTCGTTTCATAGGGGAGGATGATATCTCAATAGAAAAACATATTGCTTCTTTCTATTACTTTGCGTAAAAATTGAATGTTGAGTTTCTTGATGTGGTTTTAAGGTTATTTGTGTGGTATTTAGATGGAGAGGCTAGAAAGTGGTTCAAAACACTTCTAGCCAATTCAATTAATAATTGGGAAGAAATGGAGAAATTTTTCACTTACAGATGGAGTGAAAATAAGGATCATCAATATTTATTGAATGAGTTTAATGATATTAAAAGAAAACAAGAAGAAAATGTCACAGATTTTATTAAAAGGTTTAAAAAATTGTATAATTGTCTTTCAGCAGAAATAAAGCCTCCACCGACTGGAGAAAAAGTTGTTTTTCTAGAGCCTTTTAGTCAAATTTCGGTTTCACTATGAGGGAGAGGAGATCTCCCACTTTAGAAAAAATTCAAACAGATGCCTTAGATATTGAGGAAAATTTGACTGCAGTAGGAAAATCCAAAGGAAAACAACATACACAAGAAAAATAAAACGGAAAAGAAGAAGTTGCACATGATCAAATATTGGAAGATATGACTAAGGTCATTAAAAATTTATCAAATAGATTGGTAAAGTTGGAACTGGAAACTAAAAACCATCCTAAACAAGTGCAACGAGCTCAAAATTGAAATTTCAACCCACATTTTAGAAAATAGCCCCTTCATATTTTGCAAAGGCAGAATAAATATCAAGATTTGATCCAACCTCCTTTGTATATAGAAGATGGCAGTGAAGATGCAATAGAAAAAGGTGCAAAAGAACATGACAATCAAATATCAGCATTGTATGCAGATGAAATTTAGGATGATGAAAATGAGGAAGTTAATTTTGAAACAAGAGAATCCCTAGCTGAGTAAGAAATTAAAAATACTGTAAACAGTTGACTGATCATATGCAAGTTGAATTACATAATAAATATGATCTAAGATCAAAGAAGACATCAATATTGTTGAATAGTGATGAGGTGTCAGAAGATTCAGTACCTCAACAAACGGTGACTCCACCACAGCTTTCAAAGTACCTTGATAAAGGGAAGAAGAAAAATGATGCAATAGCAAAAACCACATTTCAACAAGGGGAAAGCTCACAAGAGAAATCAGAAGGCGAGAATTTAAACAAAACTATTGTTTCATCTGAAAAAATTTCATATTTGAAGAAGAATGATGAATATCTAGAGAAGTTAATAAAACCAACTAATCCTTTTAACTTAACAAAATAATTGGAGAAGATAAAGATACCAATTCCTTTTACTGAGTTGGTCAAAACTGCAGTGTATAAAAAGTAGTTTTCAGATTTTGTTAACCTTTCTCAAGATAATGATGTAGCAGACAAAGCAAATTTGCTAGAAGACAGACCAATGGTGATGTTTGGTCCTCATGTAGAAGATGTGGATTCATCCACTCCTCCCTTTTACATTTCTTTTCTAGTACATTCTTTCATGCTTCATAATTGTATGTTGGATTCAAGGGCTTCTCACAATTTAATGCCATTGTCAGGAATGAAGCAATTGAATTTACAAATCACCAAGCCGTATAAAGATCTTTACTCATTAAAAAGGTTAAGTGTGTGGGTTTGATAAAAGATATGGTTGTTTCATTGGCACAAATTCTAGCCAGAAGCCTTGTGATGGATGTCGTAGTGGTCGATATCCCAACTCGTTTTGGGATGCTCCTTTCTAGATCCTGGGGAGCTAAGATGGGAGTGTTGAGAATTTGGAGGGCTGGAGGTTAATAAAAAATCTCTTCTTGATAATTACTTGTCACCTTACTTGTGATACTTATGTCTTCTTATTCTTTTATTTTAGTTAATCTTTCATCAAGTCAATTATCAAAATGATCAAGACACAAAAATTAGGCTCCTAGAGCCAGGGAAAAACCTCTCCCTCTTGGAGAGGAAAACCCATGGAGAATTCTTCTTATAGATCTTCAAATGACAAGTACCATTACCCAGAATTAGACCCTTGACCTAGATATGATTCCAAGACCTTGGTTCAGCTTCTTTAACCTTCAATATTCTCTTCACCAAATTGCTTAGTTTTGCATCATCACTGGAAACCTTGATATTAACCTTGCATATGCTGATACTTTAATTGCTTGAACAATAGGAAGGTAAATCGTAGATTTACCTTCCTCACAATGCCTGCCTCTTCACCTTATGATTACTGTCTCAACCTTTGCTAGTTCTATCTTCAAATCAATAGCCCTTCACAATAATATATCAACAACTTATTCTTGCACTAACCTTCTTAAGTCCGCTCCTTAAAAACTCCAAAAAAATTGAATTATACTCTTCCTGCATTAATCTGAATTCATGTTGTATATATCCGCAGCAATTTTTTACCTTTGACCGTCCGCAAACTGTTCTTGAATATTAGCAATCCTATAGTTGACTATCCTTCATGTATTTCATAGTAACCTTCTTCCTGCACCTATGATTTTGATCTGCACTTTTTGCTGCCCTATATCCGCACTGAATGCTATCTTTT
This sequence comes from Pinus albicaulis, assembly GCA_034641835.2. Taxonomy (NCBI): domain Eukaryota; kingdom Viridiplantae; phylum Streptophyta; class Pinopsida; order Pinales; family Pinaceae; genus Pinus; species Pinus albicaulis. The sequence continues at coordinate 722,353,703 of CM076580.1, read as the reverse complement.
CCACACTGTAATCTCAGAGATATATTCGCATTAGGCTGAGTGCTATCCACAAAAAATTCCTAAGATTTATCCGCAATTTCTTCCTGAGGTAGATCCGCAATTCTTATTCCTTTTCTACAAAGATCAACATGGTATTAATAGTTGTTACTGTCAGTTAATTAGCCGACCTGCCAGCCGACTTGTCCATGGTGAATTAGGCTGACTAAATAAGGTTTATTCCAGCATTGGAGAGTTGATTCTTCACATCATTTAAGGCTTGTCTTCCATCATTTCATAGAGGGCTGTTGTGAGCTTCTTCCACAAGGTCTTCGAGCATATTTTGAAACTTAACTCAAACCTAATGGACATCAAGAGGAATTCCATCTACTTAATAAGATATTTCTCATGAAAACCATGAAGCAATTACACCAAAAATAAATTTTATTATATTTATCTTCTTCTTTTCATAAATACATAATTATATAATCAACATGAAGACCGACCTAGTTACACTTTTCAACACTCCCTCTTAACTAGGGAGGTATTCATATAGGTACATGGTTACTTTAAAACTGAAGAATCTCATAAGAAAAATCGAATTGGTAATTGCATATGTATAGCATCATATCGACCAGAATTGTCCTAGTGCAAGGCTTTAACTAACAACCCCATCTCTCATTGAGACAATGTGCTACAATTTTGACGATACACATGACTAATAGACACCATATTCATTATCTCTCCAAGGTACATACCCCACCTAGGTGTTCCCAGAGTATGACCTTCTTGGACTATTGTTCTCTTGGGTAGCCATCCCTCAAAGAATATCGGTCCACGACTACTCTTATATTGAATTCCCTATCTCATTCTCAAAGAGTATTGAATGCCAGGTGATTACCCAATCCTCCATCCTGTCTTCCCAGTGAAGACCAGAATGATGTGTATATCCATTCTCTTCACATGGCCTTCACTAAGACTTACGGTTGTTAGTCCTGGTCTAGTGCATGACACATGTAATAGAGAATTACATGCATACTTCAAGTTTCTTCCAAGTAAGAAACTTACCACCAGGCTCCCTCTCAACCAGGGTCCTGCAGCAGCAACCCAGCTGCTCATGAAGAATTCCTTCCCTTGATGTCAAGGATTATTTGACGAATATTCAAATTTTGGCTTCGTAGGGCACAAATCATCCATCACTCTCAGTCACGAGTCATGTCCACTATTAGAAAGTGATTCATCAGTATTTTTCATCTGGTCCATCGTTATTCCATGATGCTTTCCTTCGAATCATCTCCAAGGATCATACATCCTTTCTCATGATTAGCAGCCCTACACAAATTCATCCAGATAAATATATAAATATGAACTTTTAGAAAAAAATTTACCTTAGTGATGATATTTCACCATGACATCTTCCTGTAGGCATCGACATCCTTCATACAGATTGACACATCTCCTATTCATCTGTTTTTCCAAGGGTCTTCTTCTTTACCAGACTTCCGTAAAAGTCTACATATCTTCCCAGGAGATCTCCTAGTCACATCCTCTTGGCCTCTGGATGATAATTGCCTCTTGGCATGGTTGCATTTTCATGATCTCTTCCTCTCTTCACATTCTTCATTCCCACGATTTTACAAATTTTCTAGTTTCTAGTTTATGTACAACCACCTCATATTCTATGAGGGCATATTATGTTGATTTCATCTGTTAGTGCATCGGGAGGTCCTCCTTCATAGATCATACTTCTAAATATTACCTGTAACCATATGCCATGATTTCATTTCATCTAATGTCAGCATATAAATATATACATACCTCATACATTTTTCCCTTGAGTCATCCTGTAGCAATTTCTTAAGAATGAAGAGCTTCATTCCCTTGGCCTTCTCCATCAATATGTCATCACATCATAGAAGTATGTTTCCATGATGACCCTTGATCTTGATGACTTCCTTTCATCAAAATAGTTATCAGAGAGGTTTTCCCCAGAGCTTCTACACGAAGAGCTCCTATCTTGTTTTTATCATGATGCTATAAGATACATTACTTCCTATCAAACTATTTTACAACCAATAGAAATCACTTAAAGGAGAAGAAGATCCTAATCATAGTTGAGATCTCTCACTTCTTCCTTCTTAGATTTATTTTCATTAGGTTCTTCTCTTATATGGGCTTCTTCATTTTTCCTCTTGTCCTTTCTCAATCTAGGACAATCCTGTTTATATTGCCCAAGATTATTATACCCAAAGCATCATGCTTTGTCCACATTTTGCTTCTTATTTTGAGGACCAAATTTACCCAATCTTCCTTTCTTCCTTTCTTCCTGGACATGGTGGTAAAGACTTGATTCTCTTTTGTTGATCCTTCTTTCAATATTGATTCTTCTATACTACCTAGACTTTTGAATGGCATGGCTTCTTCTCTCACATCTATTGCTGGAAGAGTAATCTCTCCATTCTTTCAGTAAGACATTTTGTACCATAGTGAGTATTTATCTATCAGAAATTACTTCTCCCAAATTTAGTATTTGTTCTTGTATTGTGAATATCTTCATTATATATGGAATTATTCCTTCATTTGACATTCTCAATTTGTATTGTTTTTGTCTTAGGGATATTATTTCCTTTGTAGAACCTTTCGAGAAAAGTTCCACCAACTTATCATATATTTCTTTTGAGGATTCTAACATTAATACATAGGGAATGAGAGATTAATTTATGGATTATAAGTATCCTTCGGGCTTTTATGTCTCCTTGCATGTATTTGATATATTCTAGAATGTATTCTTTTGGAGGTTGAACTGTAGATCCTTCTATGAAGTCCATAACTTCATTTTCAAGTAGCTTCATATCTGTCCTTTTCTTCCATGCATTGAAGTTTGATAACCCAACCAATTTTTTTCTTTCTAAACAATAAGTCATTTGGACATATTCAGATGAAGACATAGATACTTACTTGAGAGAGTGACTTTCTCCTTCAGTATCTTTCTTGATGATAACAAAGAGGTTAGGAACTTCTTCCAAGATAGAATTCTTCAATCTAGGTGATCTTGGATCCTTGATGTTTGAAGTAGCTAGATAATATTCTTTGCAAATTGATTTGATTTTCCAACCCAAACTTTGATCTACGCTTCCTTGAGTGTCTTTGTTGACAAGCAACCCTTATGTTCAACACCTTAGCTCTAATACCATGTTGAGAATTTGCAGGGTTGGAGGTTAATACAAATTCTATTCTCTATAATTACTTGTGACCGTACTTGTGATACTTATGTCTTCTTCTTCTTTTAGTTTAGTTAATTTTTCATCAAGTCAAGTATCAAAATGCTCAAGACACAAACATTAGGCTCCTAGACCCAAGGAAAAATCTCTCCCTCTTGGAGAGGAAAACCCGCAGAAAATTATTCTTATAGATCTTCAAATGACAAGTACCATGACCCAGACTTAGACCCTTGACCTAGATATGCTTCCAAGACCTTGATTCAGCTTCTTTAACCTTGAATCTTCTATTTAATAAATTTCTTAGTTCTGCATCATCATTGGAGACCTTGATCTTCCCCTTGCATATGCTGGTAGTTTAATTTATTGAACAACAGGACTCACAATGACTGCCTCTTCACCTTATAATTATTGTCTCAACCTCTGCTAGTCCTATCTTCAAAGAAACAACCCTTCACAAAAATATATCAACAACTTATTCTTGCACTAACCTTCTTAAGTCTGCTCCTTAAAAAATCAGAAATATTTGAACTATACTCTTCCTTCATTAATCTGAATTCATGTTGTATCTATCTGTAGAAATTTTGTACCTTTGACCATCCGCTAATTGTTCTTGAATATTAGCAATCCAGTAGTTGACTATCCACAATCCTGTACTTGACTATCCTTCCTGTATTTCATGGTAACCTTCTTTCTACACCTACGATTTTGATCTTCACCTTTTGTTGCCCTATATCTGCACTAAATGCTATATTTTCCACATAGTAATCTTAGAGATATATCCACATTAGGTTGAGTGTTTTCCACAAATTTTTTTTGAGATTTATCTGCAATATCTTCCCGAGGTAGATCTGAAATTCTTATTCCTTTTCTGCAAAATATCAACAGGGTATTTATAGTTGTTGCTGTCAGTTAATTAGCTGACTTGCCAGCCAACTTGTCCATGGTGAATTAGGTCGACTAAATAAGGTTTATTCCAGCGTTGGAGAGTTGATTCTTCCCATCATTTAAGGCTTGTATTTCATTGTTGCATAGAGGGTTGTTGTGAGCTTCGTCCACAAGGTCTTGGAGCATATTTTGACAATTAAATCAAACCTAATGGACATCAAGAAGAATTATGTCTACTTAATAAAATATTTCTCATGAAACCCATGAAGCAAGTACCCCAAAAATACATTTTATTATATTTGTCTTCTTCTTTTCATAAATACATAATTACATAGTTAACATGAAGACCGACCTAGTTACACTTTTCAACAGGGAGGTGTTTTGAGGTTGGATTTTACTTATGCCATAATTTTAGTTTTTGGGGGTGAAGAGATAATATTATACAGAGAAACCAGGTTGGTGAAAACTATTACTAAGGAGAATGCAAGTAATTCTTCTATGTACAACTAGGGAAAATAGGGTTTTTCATGTTTCATGTTGCAAGAAGTTGCAGAAATTGCTGAAGATACTCAGGTGAAGCTCCCTTCGGCAATTGAGAATAAAGAGCTAACAGAAAATGGAGTCTAGAAACTTTACTTTGATTGAGCTTATTCAAAGGATGGCACTAGAGCAGGTATAATTTTTATCACCCAAAGGGTCACTTGATGCCATTTTCATATAAGTTAGAATTTTATTCTACTAATAATATCTCAGAGTATGAAGCTTTAATACTTGGGTTGCAAACTGCCAAACAATTAGGAGTACAAAACATATCTGCTTTTTGAGATTCTGAACTGGTGGTTAAACAAATTAGAGATCATTTTCAGGAAAGACACCCAAGATTAAGGACTTATAGAAATAAAGTGTGGGACTTAGTGGAGAAAATTTTCCTTTCCTTTAACATACAAATTTTTCCTAGGGAAGGGGACATGCTAGTAGATTATTTGACAGTTGCAACCAACACTTTTAAACCTCCCCTAAATCCTAAGGTGAGAATGAAGTGGAAATCAGGCGCGGGCCTTCAATTCCAGATAATTTGAAACATTGACAGGTTTTTGAAGATGAATAACAAATTAAACAATTTTTGGGGATGATAGGAGAATTTTCTAATCTAGAAATTGATTAGGAAAAAGATGTTAGGAAGCAGCAGGAAGGATCAGTTTCCTTCAAGGATTCGATCGGTAATAAAAATATCTTACAACTCAAAGATAATGTGATACCAAAAATATTGGTGCCCATGGAAAAGTTTTTTAATTTTGATGATGTCGCCAAGAATATGCAGAAAGTAGACCTTGAAGAGGACTTGGAAGATTGTAATTTGAGAATATATCAGCGACCCAAGATTGTAAGTTTATTTAAATGTGTTCTTGAAAATTGTAAATAGAGATATATAATCCTTTTTAAGAATTTTGTTGATATTTTTGCATGGTCATATGAAGATTTAAAGACCTATGATACTAGTCTCATCTAGCACAAAATCCCTTTGAAAATAGGGGTTAAAGCTTTTAGACAAAAGCTTAGGCAGATTGATCCCTTGTTGTTTCCTTCAATTGAGAAATGGGTTAAGAAATTATTACAGGAGAAAATAATTTTTCTCTTAAGGTATTCAGATTGGGTAGCTAATCTAGTACATATAAGGAAGAAGAATGGAGAGATAAGGCTATGTATTTATTTCAGAAATTTGAATAGGAAATATTTGAAGGAAAATTATTATTTGCCTAAGATGGATCATATATTAAAAAGGGTAACAGATTCATATAGATTATCGATGATTGATGGCTTCTCCGGCTATAATCAGATTGCAGTGGAAAAAGAGGATTAGAAGAAAACAACATTTACAACCCATTGGGGTACCTTCATGTATGCCAGAATGATTTTTGGGTTGATGAATGATGGCACCACATTCCAAAGAGCTATGGATGTAGCGTTTGTAGGAGAAAGAGATAAGATTGTGGTGACCTATGTAGATGATATAATTATCTTTTCCAAATCAGATGAAGAAAATCTAGAGCATCTACAATAGACTTTTGAGAAGTGTAGAAAGTACGGTTTATCCTTGAACCCAAAGAAGTCCCACTTTTCTCTAAAAGAGGGGAATTTATTGGGGCATATTGTTTCAAAATAAGTAGTGAAGATAGACCCTGTAAGATTAGAAGCAATAGGAAAAATACCTTTTCCAAGAGAAAGAGAAAGAAAATGTTGAAGAAAAATAAAACGTTGATAAGAAGGCAAGATCTGAATCTGGTGATAAAATTCAATAAAAATTCTTGTACAAAGATATTGTACATTGTCTATGTTTTCTGTGTTGTCCTCTTACCATGAATAAATAAAAGTACAAATATCTAAAGGTGAAGGCTTAGAAGTATGTAATTGTGAATGGGAAGTTATATTGGAGAGATCCAATTGGTATTTTACTGCTCTATCTAACAGAAGGAGAATATGTTGAAATAATTAAATAATATCATGATATTCTCTGTGGAGGCACTATAGCTAGAAAGTGGAAACTCATAAGATCTTGAAAGCATGTTTCTACTGACCTACTTTATTTTCATATGTGTTTAAATCAGTGAGAAGTTGTCATAAATGCCAAACTTTTGCTGAAAAGAAGAAGTTGACACCACTAATTTTAATTATTGTGTTCATAGAAGAGCCTTCTAGGCAATGGGGGCTAAATTTTGTTGGAAAAATTAATCCACCATCTAGTGGACAGTGCAGGTGGATATTGACAGGGAAAAATTACTTTACAAAGTGGGTTAAAGAAGTACCGACCAGGAAGGAAAATGACTTGGTGGTAATGAAATTTTTAGAAGAAAATATTTTCAGTATATTTGGTTTTCCAAAGAATTTAGTAACAGATAATGATCAAGTTTTTAAATGTTCTAAATTGATCGATTTTTTCAAAAATGAAATTTTATCTTGTCACACTCTACTACTTATCATCCTCGGGGGAATGGGTTAACAGAATCTTCAAACAAGGCACTGGTAAGAATTTTTAAGAAAACTATAGCAGAGAATAAAAAGGATTGGGATTCAAAATTAAAGTTTTCTCTTTGGGTGATTCAAGTAACTACTATAAGATCAACTGGTAAGTCACCTTTTGAGTTGGTATATGGCATAGAAAAATTGTTCACTAGTCAGTTGATAAATCCTGTGGTAGCATTAATTCAAGATGTTCAAGAAGAACCAAGCCCTTTAACAAGAAGAATGAATAGGTTGGTGGAGCTAAATGAAAGTAGGGATAAGGTCAGAGAAAATATAATCAACTATCAAGAGAATATGAAAATAATTTTTGATAAAAAAAGCCAAGGATGTTTTTTTTTTTTTTTTCCAGCCAAGTGATATTGTTCTAAGATGGGATGTTAAAAGAGAATATAAAGGTAAACATGGGAAATTTGATCCCCTTTGGTATGGCCCTTTCAAGGTTACTATATCCAGAGCTAACAATACTTTTGTCCTAGAAAATTTGGATGGAGAATTGCTGCCATTTCCAGTGAATGGGAAAAATCTGAAGCACTATTTCCAGCATCGAAGTTCTTATTTTCATCATTGTACATATCAGTTTTATCATTGTACATTAGTCGGTAAGTGATTCATTTCATTTTGTAATTCACCTATGACTCCATGCCCAAAGTGAAGGCACTAGTCTACGGTTCTTAGTGTTCTTATGCAAAAAACACTATCCCCAGTTGGAGCATGATGTTTTGGCATGTTTTAATTTTTTTAATGTTGTATATATTGTGATATATATTTTGAAAATATAAAAATTATATATGTGTAAAATATTTTTGAAAAATGATGCATTAAAGGATGACGAAGTATTTTGTGGCAGACGAGTGGGACCCCTACCGACTACAACGCTAAAGACCGAGAATGTTACACCATGGATACCGTGCACTTCATAGAATATTCATGACGGTGCAAACTCGACATCAAAAGGTGCTCGAAAGTTATCAGGGGGAATTCCTACGCAGAATATTTGACCCCCTATGGTTGACTTGAACTAGCGGCCCAGATTAACTATGGGGTCACTACTCTGGGATTTATCCAGTACTGCAGAGTCCCCCCACAGTGACAACAGCAAGAGAGCCCGCAACGTTAGCAAGAAATCCATTCATTTCATTTTCCACATCGCCTTTCCATGTCATCTCACATATACTTCATCAAGATTTCATTTATTCCACTTCTGTGAAACGTCTTATCCCGCCGAATCTCATTTCATCTATAAAAAGAGTTTCTGTCCTCATTTTTCGTCCACGTCCACTCCCGAAAATTCAGTTCCTCAACCTTTGTACTAGCATCCAAGTCATCAATTTCCGTGTCAGAACCAGGTATTTCATATAACTATATTCGATTTTTTTCTAAAATTTTAAATAAAAGGGTTTTAGCTGGGTCTTCCACCCACATTCCCTTAATGGATACAAAAATTGACATTGGAGACACTATTTTTTCAGTTGACCATCCACTCTTTTACCAACATATCATTCTCAATCAGTATTTATTCCCAGTTTAATCTGATTTAATCAAGTCTGGAGTCTTTTCAGGTTTTTTCCCACAAACATACTTGTTCCCAGAGTTTATTCACTGGTTGTTCTCTGCTATGTACCCTTATAAGTGCTTTGTGATGAATCCGTTAGGGGAAAATTTTTGTCAAGTATCTGCTCAGTTAATTAGGAAATATCTTTGTTATCTGTATACAGAGTCATATTTAGTTTTTTTTTCTGATGAATCCCTTTCCACGCATTTTCAAGAATTTCCCAGACCTGAGTTTACTCATATTATGATTTATTTAATACTCGAAAAAGCACAATTTTCCCTGGATTCAGATAAATTCCCTCTAAGCCTATTTACTGAAGACATGAGACTAATTCTCTAAATTTTGGCTAAAATTTCGGGTAAAGAAGATGATGTAATAATAGACAGGGAAATTTTGGGGATGTTTGCTTTAATGATGAAGCCTATGGTGGTTTTATATATTCCCACTTACATAGAGAATTCTATAAACAATCGATTCATGAGTTTGGCACTTACTGGGTGTTTTAGGTTTCCATCCGCTTTTACCTATTTGTTTCTTTATAGTCATATGGACAATTTTACTTAGTTGGGACTTAATGTTGTTGATGTGAACAAAAATAAACATTCAGTGGTATTTTGGACATATTTAGTAAGGAAGAAGGAGGGAAATGAGGGTTTGTTTGATTTTATTGCTTCTTTCCTTCCTATTGTGTACTTAATTTTTAATGGATCACCTGCACCACGGTTGTTGCCCAAAGCTCAGTCATTTCTGCAATTAAGAAACGATGTAAAGTTTGGGGATTGGTTTTCTTATGAGGAACACTACGAGATCAGATTGTATGGAGCTAATTTAGAACCTTTTAGAATTCCTATTTTTTTTCCTACGAGAATGTTTGCCTTGGATTTCATGAGGAAAAGTCTAAATGTGGATCAGATCCATTTTGTCCCTGTGTAGAAAGGCCATTTATTTAAATTACCTAGGACTATGGTCCCATTCATTGTAAATACCATACAACCCATTGAGGAGGCTCACAAGATGTTGAATGATATGATTTTCTTGTTGGAAGAGAAATGGGCTTATCACCCATATCATGTAATTTCCAATCACAGGATAAAGAATGGGTATTCTCCTTTTTTTCATGAATCCAAGCCAGAGGTTGAGAAGCTAGAAAATGGTGGACTAACTTCTACATCTGTGAAGATGGAGGAGGAAACCCCACACCATACTAAAAAGGGACTCAAAAGAGTAAGGGAGGAACTGATTGATTTGGAGAGTGATGTGGAAAATGAAGCTAAGAAAGCAAAGGCAGTGGAGGAAAGTAGTTCCTTATTTATTCCTGGATATTCTCTACAGTTGGGTGAAATTTCTTGTACTCCCTCATCTCTTGTTCCTGAGGGCACAAGCCATGATCCTATTCCTAATATCGACCAGATATTTGAACAAATTGACGAAATAAATAAAAGGATAAGAGATGATATTGAATCTCAGTCAAAGGCTCAAATATCTCCTGAACGGACTAGATTATTGACAGTAATGGACCTGGAAAAGATCAGCTAAGGATAGCCTTTTCTCATCCTTCAGCTACGAATGTGACATATTCTACTTCTTTCAAAACTGTTAATGTAACAGTGGATGCAAAAAAAATTCCTCTCCCAGATAAGATCAACCATTATATGAAAACTAGACAATTGATTTTTAATGATTTGAACAAGACCACTTTAGCTGTTGTTAAAGTTGAAAATATGTTGCGTAAGGTAGTTAAGAAATTGAAATTGGAGAAAGAAAACTCTAGAGCTTACTCCACACAAAATGAAGAGTTGAAGAAGGTCATTTTCAAGATTGGTGTTTATCCAGAAGATAAGTCGGTTGTTCACAAATTGTTGCAGAGTGTTGCATCTAAAATTTGGATCTTGAAGAAGAAGCTCAAACTTCCCACTTATGAGCATCCAATGGCTATTGATCTAGCTCAATTTGAGACAGAAAAAGAGAAGTTGTTGTAAGCTCTATTAGCTAAATATGGGGAAATATCTAAGTTGAAAGAGGCAAATGGTATGTTGCAGAAGAAGTTAGATTCTCATGTTTGTAATGTTTTTATTGCATCAGATTCTGAAGACGATGGTGCCAAATTAACTCAAGTCATGACTGAGTTAAAATTGGCAGAGATTGATTTTAAAAATACTCAAAGAGAACTTGAAACAACATGCAAGGTGATAAGAGCTACAAAGCAAGAGGTGGAGATGACAAAGGACGATGTTGATAAGTACATACACGGTTACTAGATTTCCTGCCAAGAAATCAAAGAACTCAAGGAGAAGGTAAAAGGGAATATGTCCGTTATTCAGGCTCGAGAAATCATATGGAATGATAATATTGAGGTTTTCAAGAATGTGTGGGATCTGCTGGTTATTATTGGATAATAAAAGAACATTGTGAGATACTTGGAAGGAGTTATTGTGACAAATAAACAAAAGTCACAAAATAGAGCTTCATATGATAAGAGATTGATTGATTTCATAAACTCTAATTAAAAAAAGAATTGAAATTTTTTGGAATTGATGATAGAACTCGGCGTGTGCTAGATCTGAACTAGATGATTATGAAAAATTAATACATGAAAGCTCGAGAGAAACAAATAAATGAAGTTAAAAAATCAATGCTGGGATTTAATATTTTATTTGATAAAAGGACTAGGGTTGGTCTACCATACTGTTGGGATCAACATGGAAATCTTCTTCCTTGGGAAACATATGAGACTCTTCTTGTGGAAGCGAAGAGTTAGATTGAAAATTCCCATGAGAAGACTATTATTTTAAAAGGAGCCACCATTGTGAATTACTTGCATAAATACTTCCATATGTTATGGATGTTGAAGACTTTGTTTTCAGAAAGGCCTACATACTCCAGGATCACTAATCTAATAAGGGCACATTTCAAGCTTGTTAATTTTCCTAACTCAAATGTGGACCTGTGGAGAAAGTGAAAAGAGTGGATGTCTCCACAAGAAAATGATGCAGAAATAAGAACCTCCTCTATCATGGAATCTTAGGCCACTGCCACTCAATGATCAGGTGTTCTATTTAATATGTTACTTTTTTGTTCTAAAGAAAATTTTAAATTTAAATTTCCATGTAATGACTGAAGGAAATCAGTTTGAGAAATTGAAATTTTTATAACTATCTATTTTGTAAAATTTTATTTAAGACTTTTCGAACGAGAAATGGGGTTCCGGACTTTTGGACCTCAGAAGTTTTGCATAATTTTTTACTTTTCCTTTATGAGATCAATAAATATTTCTGAATATTTTCCAGCATTTGATGAATTTGATAAATTTTTCTTATTCCATCTTATGTATCTTTCTTCTCTCAGAAAAAAGTAATGTAGCTGTTGGTTTCTAATTTACATCTGTAAGTTAGATTAAATTTCCTTAAATGTGCTCCCTTATTCTGAATTCATTTCTTGCAACCGCTTTCTACTAAAACCAGAGATAATAGTTTATGTGATCACAACATATTTTTAATGGTTTTCCACCAGCATTTCGTCTTCTCTTGTTCATTCAAGTTTATCATTTAAAGGCACTTTGAAGGGTTTTCTCTTGTAAATATTAAAGGGTTTTAAGATATAAATTCTGGGGTTACAATATGAAGGGACAACAAAAAATTTTAATTATAAGTTACTGTAAATATCTTGGGCACTGATCTCCTTGCAACCATACTCTTGTCTCCCAAGGAAAAACATCCATCTCAAGTTGAGGTTGTGGATCAATCAGGATATGTGAGTAGAAGTTGGCCAAGGTATTCTCTACATCCTCCTGCTTCTCCAAGATTTCCTTATTTTATGCGCGCAAGGAAGATATGTGATTTTTGGATTGATGTTGAATAGTGGTTATGTGGAAGAAGGAAGTGTTGTGTCTCCCCTCATTCAACCAACTTTTCCTTTACTTTTTCTTCCATTAGATTTCCTCTTTCTTGTAGCGTTCTTCTAGCAGTTTGAATAGGTTCGCTTCTTGATCAATCAACTCTTGGGTGCGTGTAACCACCCTTTCCCACATTTACCCAAATTCACAATCTCATCAGTGTAAACATCATATGAGTGTCACTATGACTTGACTTGACCTCTTAGTTCCACTTAAGGAAGTGGAGCATACAAACTGACCACAAACTGACATCCTACAAGGAATAAAAAAAACCTAGGAGCTGAAGAAATACCCGAAATGGTCAATTCCTGAGTTGGAACTTTGTTTCACTGACCTAGACCTATAACCACACCCTTGACACTACCTGAATGTGGTTGTGAGTCTCAAGTTTCACTCACAATCCTGAATACCTACGATTATGACCTAAATTCCTCTGTTCAGTGCATGTGGTCCCGAGATCTAAGCCACTTTTCTAGGCCATCCTCTAGACCACTTCCCAAAATTTCCTGTAACTTTTGAGAATCATATTTCTCACAACAAAAATACTAATCATTTAAAATTGAAGCCAAAAATTGACCTAGAATTCCTAGGACATAATAGACATTTAATTAAAAATATGGAAAACATGTAAGCTACAAGTCATGAATGCATATCTCATAGTAAGAGTCTAAGATTCATTTGAAAATCACCAAGAATGATTTATGAAATCTCCACATAGCTACAACAACACATATTACTCCATATACTCATCAACCATTAGATAACTACAAAAATCATGACAAGAGCCATAGATAACATAAAACATGTGATCTGAATTTGAATGTTAGTTTTGTTGTGCTAATTTCATTTTCAGATATAAAACCTATTTACTGATCTTATGCTTGATGTACAGGTTCCCTTGTTTCTTATGTGTGTCAAAGAGGTAATTAAAACTGATTTTTATGAGTGCATTTGAAAGCATAAAGCATGAATTTAAATGGTTGAACAACAACAACATAAATAACATCAAACCATAACAAATGATCCATTAAAACAAAGTTTTGATGAAGGATTTCACCCCTCCTGCCCTACATCTCCTTGGTCCAGCTTCATAGATTAGGCCTCTGTATTAGCTCAATTGTGTTAAAATTTCTGTTTACATGCATCAAATTCCCTTGAAACTTGTTCCAATGAGTTTAAAATGTCTAAATCTATTAGACATGACCATTTATTTACTCAATTTGTTTACCAGATGCTCTATGCATGGCCTTCCCTCCTGGTGGCCCTGGGATTCAAAATTATTCAAGGAAAAAAAAACCTCTGTAGATGAGCTCCTCTACCTATGAAACCTATTCTAATGTGTTCATAGAATGCCAATTAGCTAATAATGACTCTTTCTGAGCTCAATTTGGTCGAAAATTGACTTAGTTATGGCAAAAACAAACTTTCCTCAAATTTCTCCTCCAAATCTGGAAAGCTGGAGTTAACTTTGAAAGGTTTGGTGGAATATTTGAAAATATAAGTTCCACCAAAAGCACTGCAAATTAGGTGTAGGATTAATTAGTTTTTAATCTGCAATTAATCGGTGGATAAGCGCGCTTTAAAATCTACTTAGTGGAGGTGTTGGCTCTTGGTTTCATGTGTGCGGTAACGTGGAGGAGGGCAGGCCCGCGGGTTGGCCCTGTCCTTCCGCCGTCGGATCTACTTCACAGATAAATAAGGTTTCTCTGCATAATTTTTCACGAAACGACTCATGGCCTAATGGTAAAATGCGCAGTTAGAGAGAGCGAGGTCCCGAGGTCGAACCCGACCTCTGCCCCACTTCCAATTGTAAGTTTGCAACGCGTTATGTTAACGCTATCCGACCTTATGTAAAACCTTTGTAACTAATGTGTACGCCATCGATTTAATTTTTTCTATGATATATATATATATATATATATATATATATATATATATATATATATATATAACGGGCCTGAATTACTAAAATATTTTTTTGTAACTTTTGTGGCCATCACGAGTTGACATGTATTTAATAGAACATAAATCAGCTTTATCATATTGCAAAATATTGCAATCAATGTAGGGGTTTCATGAGTCTTAGGAATAACATGGATGGTATTTTTTGTTTCCAAAGCATAATAATGTTGGCATAACAAAATATTTAACTGTTACAGATTCTATGGAACATCCATTCATGTTGTTCGCGAAATTTGCAAAATGGCTTAGATGGCTTGTTTACATTTAATATTGTGTAATAATTACTTTGTCAATGTTGTGGCAAGGAAGTGGCGACGCTTATTTCGTATGCTATCGGCCCATTAATGCGGTGGAAGATACACTGCCCACCGTTATATTTAAAAAGTTTTTAAATCTAATGGTGGGCAGTGTTTCTACCACTACATTAATGGAATGATAGCATAGAAAATAATGTTCGCCCAAGGAAGTTGTGATGATGTCATCAGTATAGCCATAATAGTCATTGATGACTTTAGGATTATGTCAAAATGAGTATCGTTAAATATTTGTACTATTGACTCGGACCTTTGGATATGCACAAGATACATGAGATAATTCAATCTGGAAATTGATTGAGAATACCACATATGAGGATAAAGGCAACTGTATTAATTTAAAATCCAAAATTACACAGGGTACTGTAACAATCAATGGACAAATAGGAGGTCAAAAAATATGATTTCTGTGAATAAATCAACTTTGATTAGCTGTAATACAATAAAAAATATTGACATCAACAATCAAAACACTGTAATAGAGGATGCTTTATTAGATGGTTACAACACAAACAATATTATGAACTCCCAAAGTAGCATTAACAATAACTCCAGAATGATTTGCATTAGTAAACCAACCATAAGAGTTGGTGAAAGTATATTTTTGAACAAGTATTTTCACATTAATAAAACTAATCTCGGTAGTGACGTCACTAATAAGCTTGCAATAAATAAAACAAAACCATACAAAGATAAAGGCACAACAACAAGAATTGAAAAATATATAAATGGATATGAACACTTTAAAAACCTAATTTAGATAAGGATTTTAATGGGGGATAATGTGAATATTGAATGAGAATGTTTAGACACACAATCGACTTGTGGAGTTGAACTTTTATTGAAACAAAATGAAGTTGCCTTCGATTTCAGAAGGAAAAACTCACTAAGTTGCAACCAAGTATCTCTCCTTTGCATTTTCCGGTATCATCAGGGTGAACAGGGGTTGGAGCCGATTTCTTGGCCACTGCAGATGCCTCGCCATGCATAATTGAAGATATTTTGAGCTGATTGAGTGCTCCGTCAAATTGCTAGAGAGATGAGGATGAATAATTGACTTGAGACGCATTAAAGGTCGCTTTTGTTGAGTCCAATTGAGATCCTTTGAGCGTAATTGAAACCTTCGTTCGCATACTACCATCCTAGATGCAAGCCTAAGCACAATTTAGACCATTTTAGGACCTTTAGCGCATTGCAAATGTCAAGTAACTTCAGAGTTTCATCCATATAATCATTCAGCAATTCTTCACCTTTCAAAGAAACAGGAAGATCGAGCTTCTCAACCAGAAGAATGACACCAGCGTGCATATCTTTTAGGAGATTTAGGGCTTCTTTTAACCACTGAAAGGATATAAAATATTCACTCATGGAATGGTCTAGATTTTCCAGACCTCTGGCTAAAGCTTCATTGAAGGCCTACACGTCTTCATTCAAGGAAACAGGGTATCTGCCACCATCCAAAGCCAAGGCGTTAAAGCATGCCAAAAATTTCATTGTATTATGCAAAATTTAACCAATTAATCCCAAAGAGGAGCCTACATAGCTGAAAATTCACATATCTCTTGTGGCTAACAGCTCCCAATAAATGAAATTCACTAAAACAAATGTGACGCATGACAGTGCTACCTGCAATCTGAAATTATAATGAAGCAATTTATAAGGATGCCAAATCTGTAATCAAATAAAACATATTACTGGAGAAGGCAGCATAAAACATATTCTAGAGATGCCAGCATTAATCATAATAACTTCTGAGCTTGAACCACTGATGTATATTTCAATAAATAAATAGACCTTTCATTCCTGGAAATGTACAAAACCAAATATGTATAATAATGCAGAATATGCCAAACACCTCCACATGAAGCTGACTGGTGGCCCCTCATACATCAACAGTATATGCTACGTTCAGCTGCTAATGGTAGCATCAGTATATTGTAAACTTAGTACCAAGAAAGTTTCACCTGCAAAAATAGAGGAGAAAATTATCATATAATTAACAGCTCAGAGAACCTAGAAAAAGAAACTGATATAAAATCATCAAGCAAGCTTAAAAGATATAAACACCATGGAACCATCGGCTGCTAGTGTTAGCAACAATATATTGTAAAATTAGTACCAAGAAATTTTGACCTGCAAAAACAGAGGAGAAAATTATCATATAAATAAAAGTTCAGAGAACTTGGAAAAAGAAACTGATATAAAACCATCGAGCAAGCTTCAAAGATATAAAAACCATGGAACCATTTCAGTTTAATAAGCTTCTGAGATATATCACCATAGCACCATAGCGATTTAAAAAGTAAAACACATCTCCTGCATGCAAAGAGACATATTTAAATTAAAAATATTTTTTAGTAAAAAAATAAAAATAATAAAAAAATGAAAAAAGTGAACTGTCTAACTGCCAAATGGGACTTGCATGTGCCAAATGTCCCGGAAATATTTTGAAATCAAACATGTATAAGCGAAGGTGATGGGAAATATTTTGAAATCAGACACGTAGCATATTGTCCCTGGTCTTTAACCTAGGGTGTTGTACAATGTGACTTCAAACTCTTCGCTGAATAGCTTATCCCAAGAATTAGCTGCCAGAATACCTGCATATTTTTCCCTGGTGTCTTTGAAGGCCTCACATTCTAGAATGAAATGTTTTTCTGTTTCCACTTTTTCGGAGGAGCAAAAAATACATACTCTTTCTTCCCACATTTATTTTGGCCTTTTCCAGTGCCCTGTTTCACAACGGAGTTGATGAGAATTAGTCCTTAATTGAGCAATAAGAATTTTAGATCTCCAAGAAATATTAGCCCCTATGTACGCCTTTTGTTGATGGTTATGCGTGGGGTTAAACTCTTCTATGTAGTACTTCTTCTTTCTCTCTAGCTCTTTCTTCCAAGTATGTTGGTGGAATTTATCCATAACAAATTTTTTTATCTCTTTACTGTCTGTAGGACACATGTTCAAGCAAATACCTCATTTACTAAACCATTTGTTATTTTGCCGCATCTAAGTCTTCTGTCTTTTGCAAAATCTGTCACTAAACACCACCTTAGGCCATCTACCCTCTTCCATTTGCTCAATTTTTTTCAGATACCTTATGACTCGCACCATAGCAATTTCTTCAATAGGAGAAGCCCCTATTTCACTTAACAGGATAGCATAAGGAACTGCACTTTTAATTTTGAATCTGTTTGTAATCAAACGTTTCTGAATTTTCTCAATTTGTTTCCACTGCATCTTGGTTGTGCTGCTAGCCCACAGTTCACAACCGTAGAGAATCACCGGAATCATTAGAAGCCCAAAAAGAGTTAGAGTGGTATTCCAGTCCCACAGCTCTGCCTCTCTACACCTGTTTTGAAGAGCATAAAATCCTTTCCAACCCCCTAAAGTTCTTTTCTTTCTACAACCATCCCAACTTAAGTTTCTGTTGAAGTCAATTCTGAGGTATTTGTAGTCTGCAACTTCTTCTAGAATGCTGCCTTCAAAATAGAACTTATGTTGGTTATGCTTTCTTTTGTTAGAGAAAACCACTACTTTCGTTTTGCTAATATTGACTTGCATCCCAACCCTTCTACAAAAATTCTCAAGGGAACGTAAATGCTCTTGCAAACCAAGAGCCGATTTAGCAATCAATATAAGGTCATCTGCGTACAAAAGAAGCCTGATAACGAACTTGCCCAAATGGATACCGTCACCCCCTTGCGAATTTAGCCACTCTTCAAGCTTGTCAATATATAACCCAAAAAGGGTAGGAGATAATGGGCAACCTTGTTTGACCCCGATATCGCTTCTAAAACTTTCAGAAATGCTAGCTGAAGTTCTGATTTTGACTTTCACCTCTTCATACAACCTATGCACAACTTCTCTCAAATGCTTGGGAACCCCGAGTTCCTCCATTCTGCCCCAAAGCTTATCCCTAGGAACCGTGTCAAAGGCTTTTCTGAAATCAACAAAGCAACAGAAAACTTCTTCCTTTTTTTCCCAAACTTTTTCAATGATGTGCCTTAAAGTTATACAATGATCAACTATGGAATGTTTAGGTCTAAAACCCGCTTGCCCTTTAGCATGTTTATCTCTTTCTTCTGCCCACTTGCTGATTTTCTTTTCTAACATGCTTCCAAATAACTTTGCAAACAAGGGGTTTATCATTATGGTTCTATAATTGGAGGGATTATTGACGTCACCACTCTTGAAAAGAGGTATTTCCATACTAGTTGTCCAATCTGTGGGGAACCCCTGTTGTAAGATGTTTTTGAAAATTTTTGTGATGTGAGGTGAAAGAATTTTTAAGCCCCACTTTAGATACTCTGCTTGGAGTTCATCTAAGTCTTTTGCTTTTCCAGCGCCCAACCTCTTGATACCCATCTCTACCTCTTGCACCGTGAAGAGTTTTGTGTCTGTGTTGACCAAGGGAGGAGGGTCAACCTTGGGATCCTGCTCATAAATTTTTCTTGCATAGTCAAACCATTTAGAAGCTATAATTTTGTTTTCAGTTTGCACCTTTTTCGATTGGAGCTCCTTCCAAAATAATTTGGGGTTATTTTTCCCAAGGAAAATTAGTTCTTCTCTCCTTGAAACCATGAAATCAGCTTTTTTATTTTTTACTATCTGCTTGTAAGCTTTGAGCTTTATGTTATCCGTGTCTGATTCCTTCCACCTTCTCCTTGCCTTTTTGCATTCCTCATCAAACCAAGCGTTAACCGGAAAACAATTTGTTTCAGACTTCTTAATTTTTGCTCTTTTGCACTTCGCAAGTGCGCTTTGAATTAAATGTGTTAATCTGTGACTATGAAGGCCATGAGATGGGATTTCCTCCTTCTTGAAGAGCCTCTCTAGCATTATTTTGAAGGTATTACAATTCTCTGGATTCAAGAGAATTCTGCCCTTTGGGGGATTTTGTTGAACCCACTGATTTTTTGACCCTAATTGCTTCTTTCTGGTCCAAGAGAAACTTAAATAGATTGGTTTGTGATCTGATTTTAAGTCCCAAATTTGATCTCCAATCAACACTTCCTCCATTTTCTCACACAAACTATGCGAGCAAATTACATAATCTACTACACTTGCTCCATTGTAAGTATTGCAAGTAAAATTACCGGACTTTTCCCATCTAGTCAAACCATTACAAATGACTAAATCGAAGGCCCCACATAGCATAAGCAGTTGTTCTCCAAAGAGATTGCAGCCTTTATCTTCTGAAATTCGTTCCCACTGATGATTACTCTCTTCTGTAAGCCAGATAGGGTCACTGTCTTCTTTACAACAAAGAATGATAGCTTGTTCACTTGCAGTTCTAGCATTGAAATCCCCCACTATAAGGACTTCACCTAGCTGAGAATATATTGCAATATCTGTTTTTAGGGCTGCAAAGAGATCTTTGTGGTCAAGCCCTCTACTTTTGTAGATTTTTTAAACTTGCGGCGCAAAATAGCATGCTGCAATTCTAATGTGATTTCCATTTTCTGATATTTTAAGCCAAACAAATTGCTTATTTGGGTCTTATTTTTCTAGCTGAATGAAATGACCTTCTTTTTCTCTTAATAATACCATGATACCCCCATGCCCTTTGCCATTCCCTGCTACCTTGTTCCACACTGCTATCTTCCAGTGCCCTTCAAACAAAGGTGTCTTACACCCTTCATGCTCATGTCTTTCTATGAGGAAAATTATGTCTCTACCTTCCGCAATAGGCCCTAACCCAGGTCCTCGTCTCCATGGGTAACCCCTGCAGTTCCAACAAAATAATCTTAAGGAAACCTGGGTAAGACTTGATTGCTATTTTTTTTGACATGCAAGACTCACAGTTGAGTCTTTGTCCCTGCTTGCCCATAATGACCTTGCTTCCTCATTTCTTGCTAAAGAGTTTGCTGCCTCTTCTTTGTTATCATTTTTCTGCCTTGCTTTGGAAGGAGGTCCAAATTGCGCAATCACGGCTTTACCTTTATAAATCCATGCTCTTTTTCCCTCATCTCTTGCTGCCCTAACTTTTGTCATTTCATCCCTCCTTTCCTCGTGTTGTCTTACAGTTAAATCTTCTTCTAGAAAAAACCGAGAACCCCTTAAGAGTTGCTTCTTGCTTAAAATGATATCTTTATCACGCAAGTTGGGCATGATGACTTTTATGGGCCTGGCTCTCTCACCGTTAAGCTTACCTACTCTCCATGCTTGACATATTTGTCCTTGCCATTGGAGCTTGTCTTTCAAGAAGTCTCTTGCAAGGTCAAGAGTACATTCATTTTTCCCATACTCCTTCACCCCTTTAATAATTATGTTTGTTGCTCTATCCAGTCTTTCCTTGCTTTCTCTATCTTGCATGTTGTTAACCTAAATGTTTGTTTCTCCTTCCCTCTTAGCAGAATCGCTAATAACTTGAGCCCAAGTTTTGGAAAATTTTGTGGGATCTCCTTTCCTCCCTTCTGTTGATGTTTCTTCATTGTTGTCTATTTGAGCAACTGCTTTCCCCTTATCCTGAGATGGCTTCACATTCATCACCTCTGTATTCTCCACTACCAATTTCTTCATGTTTTGCACCTCCGCTTTCATGCATTGCCATTCTATTTTCACTATTCGGAAAGCTTCCTGCAGTAATGACACTTGTTCCTTCAGAACTTTGTTGTTTTCTGCTATAGCCTAATTTTTTAGCTGTTATTATATGGATTGTACAATCTCTTTCCAGCTCTTTAGCTTCTACTACTTCCAACATTTCTTTTACATTTAAGAGTTCTTTCACATAAAGATCAGATGACCAAGTGAGAGGTGTGGATGTGGGACTATATAAAGCATAATCATCACTAACTTTTTCTTTTCCTTTGGACTTGTTGCCACATGTTTGCAAAGAAGACTTGTTTGAATGTTGTTTCTTGCGAACAATACTCTCCCTTTGAGAAATTGTTTTCCTTGTCTGCTCCCATTTTAGACGAGCTAGTCTCCTTTTTAAAATGCCCTGATATTGTTTGGCATTGACCCAAACCCACTTCCTAGTTTTCGTTGATGAGGAAATTTTCACTTTCCCTATATCATTTTTTTCCACGGGTTCTAAAGTTTCTTGTCCCATTATCATGATGCTATTAAGGGATATCAAAATCTCTGCCCAAAACTGACCCTTTGTTTTATGCTTAACTCTTCAATATCTGTTGGTCTGACCACTGAAAAACTTGTTGCTCTGCCCACTGTCCACTGAAAACTAGTTGCTCTACCCTTGCTGCTCTGCCCACTGTCCCTGTCCTCTGTGCTGCTCTCCCCACTGTCCACTATTGTCCTATGTGCTGCTTTTCTGGTGCTGTGAAGTACCTCTCTCTCAAACTGTCTCTTGAGAGAAATTTCCATTACTTAATGATAAGGATTTGTTTGATGGGGCGTGTAGGTCTAGAGGCTTGATGATGGTGTTAAATGTGCGTATGAGTTGGTCATGGCTATTGGAAGCAAGAGAGGCTTCAATCAAGCGTGAGGCTTCAACCAAGCATTTGGGAATAGGGGTGAGAAACAGGTGGGCAAGGGGATCCTTAAGTGTTTAAAGGAATTTTACCAAATGGCATGGAAGTGGTAATCAAAGTGCAGAAAAGAGATATAGCACACAGTTTTGATGTTGAAGAACATATTCCATTTGTATTTTTTGTGTTGTCCATATTCCATTTCAGGTATCCATATTCCATATTGCCATTGCGTTGTTCGTCTTATTAGATCTCTTGGTTTCAAAAGAATGTTTTGGGAATGAAATTGAATTCTTGTTTTTAACCTTGGAAGTCATCCTATTTCTTCAATTCTCTGTATCTGAATTTCTTGCTTCGCCGACTGAGTCCCTTCAATCTGATTTTCTTGTTGTGTTGCTTGTTGATAACCTGACAGGAAAACAAAAACCCAAACCAGCATGGGTTCGAATTCCATAGCATTCAAAAAAATCTGAAAGCAGCCCCAATTCGATTCCCACAGCCTTGGAAAACTACCAAACCATCCCGAGTTCAATTCCGATGACATTAAAAAAAATGCGAAACCAGCCCTGGTACGAGACTCATAGTCTTTGAAAACTCTCTAACTAGCCTAAAACTAGTCTCCTAGCATTCAAAATAAAAATCAGAAACGAGGCTTTATTCGAGAGTGCAAATAATCTCAAAGTGACCCCTATTCGAGTGTCAATGTTACTCACCACACAGCAAATCTCAGACTAGCCTGATTTTGAATCCATCAGCGTTTAGAAAATTTTAAAAATCCTTTAGCATCCTGAAAACGTCAAACCAAACCAGCACAATTTCGAGTTCCTAAGCGTTCATAAAACCCAAACCAGTCTAAGTTATAATTTTCAAAATATATCAAACCAGTCTAAGTTCGAATTTGTTAGTATTTAAAGAAACCCAAATCGGCCCAAGCTCGAATCCTATAGCACTCAAAGAAATTCAAACAAACCCGGGCACGAATCCCTTTAGATTAAATGTTGTTTATGTGTATCCATTTCATGTAATTTTTTATGGGGCTATATTCTGTTATTTTCTTATGTTTTTGTCCCCATTCTTGGTAGTCTTTGGAGTATTAGACACGCTGATGCATAGCTGGTGGTGAATTGGTGGTGGTGCGACAGAGGTGCTTGTGGTGGCGGCGGTGGCTATCGTTCCGCCATGGCCAACCTTGACCTGACAGTGCAGAAGCGCTGAAATTAGGATAGAAATAGTTATGTTTACTAGTGCCACGAATTGTTTGAAGAAAACAGATTTGAAGACAAAGCTAATGGCGGTGTCGAAACACACCTTTGGTAGACAGAATCGTTTGATTTTGAACCTATGCTCTGTCCTTGTGAATGCGACAAGGGAGCTGGGTGACTTTCACATCTTGCAACGCCGCAACAACAGAATACTAAAACCTCATATGTTCATGATTATCGCTTTGTTGCAGCCTGCTCCCTATGCAGTCGCCTTCTGCAACATCAGCAGAAAATGTAATTTCTTCATAATCTTCATTGATAAACCTTCACATATTGATAAGACAACATTTATATAAACAATTGCACCTGTCTGCACATGTTTTTTACGCTGGAGCACCATAATTTCGAAAGCATAGTATTTTGTCTTTCTGCACCATAATTGTATTCCTGAACTGTACAAGCTTTCTTCCTCCATCACAACACCGCACAGGTTGGCTCATTCAAGGAATGCAAAATTTTAAGCTTTCTTCCTCCATCACAACACTGCATAGGTTGCATCACAACACCGCACAGGTTGGCTCATTCAAGGAATGCAAAATTTTAAGGGAAAAATGCCCAAAACTGTAATTCTCAACACTTCAAGGCAATGAGAAGGCTCCGTTCTATAGAGGCCACCAGTGCCATTGTCGACACCTCAACCCCTACACTAGATGGCAGCTAAATAGCATGCACCAGATGGCATCTAAATAGCATGCACCAGATGGCATCTAAATAGCATGCACCAGATGGCATCTAAATAGCATGCACCAGATGGCATCTAAATAGCATGCACCAGATGGCATCTAAATAGCATGCACCAGTTACTTTATCCGAGTATTATAGCATTATTGTCCCAACCCATCAAATATTTACCAGCGTACCAACATTTAATGTTAAAATTTTAATGTCAACATTAGTTTGTATGAACTTGAAATGTTCATTGTAATCCATTGTTTTTTCATACTTAACGTAGGTTTAGCCTCATATTTGCCTCGGTATGAGGCCAAATAAGATGAAAATTACTCTGATTGGTCAATAGGAAAAATCCTCTATCGATGATTAGTCAAAAGAATGTGGTGGAGACATGTTAGAAAACAAAGCATAAGTTATAAGTTATAAGTCATATTGATCTTCGTGCAAAGTTAAAATACCATGTCGATTTCGATTCATTTCGATTCCTATAGTCCCTTCCATGCCACATGCGGCAGGGACTAATAAATACATTGCCACCATTAACGTATCCACTTGGACTTTGCATAGTTAAATAAGGTTTAAACTATGGTTAATAACTACTATATGTGGAATTAATATTAAATATTAATATATATAAATATATAATATAACATATGATAATAAAATCATACAATATATATATATATATATATCAATCAAATCTTAATAATAACAAAATAAATGGTTTACAATACATAAATCTATAAACCTAAATTCAACCTATCTTAATAATAACAAAAAAAAATGATTTACAACAAATAAATTTATAAACCCAAAATCAACCTTCGGAGGTTGTTGGACAAAATTTACCTTCACAAATCAAACTGGAGAATCCCGTAGTGACACTTGTCACATTCCCATTGGATTAAAACTAAAGACGATTCCTTGAACGCTAATTGGGCTGCCATATCATCAACCTATACTTGTTTTAAAATTTTTTAATAAAAATTTTCTTGTTCTGAACGGCGATAAGTAGACCATAACTCCTTCATCCCAACTCAGTTTTCAACGAAACGAGTTGTGTTGGATTCCTTATAATTTTCCGGCCGCGGTCGTTCTGCTTTCATTCAATTATGAGCACTTTCATTTTTGAGCTAAAATACTGAGCCTATGATCAACGTGTAACCAGTAAATAACCAGCAGATGACCAACATAGAGGTCATGGAAAATCAACCATAATATCGCCAATATAGTCACTACAAATATTCATAGATCACAATAGGAAAATATCTCATATTAACATATAAAAAAATACCAACTAAGTCAGGGACTTTCACATACCACCCGACCATAAATTGGGCTGAACCAAATCTCTCTTTTAGCCAATCACCCCGGCACCATATTCCAAGCATGAATGTGAGATCTCATGGAATAAACCAAAATACAACCAAATCAGGGGTTCCAGAGGCCAAACCACCTCAACCCTCCTCTGCAGTGATTCCACCTCTACGATCTGGAAATCACTAACATCATCCAGATCGGTCTCTACCCATGTTGCCTAGGGCTCCAAGAACTAGTAAATTAACTCACAATCTTCTAGGGCTCTAGTGAATTTGTCTAACCTAGTTCCAGGGACTCTTAACTCAACCCACCAAGGGCTTTAGAGTGTTTGTCCAAACTTAGGCTCCGAGGCTAGTAACTCAACCCAAGTTGTTCCAAGGATTCCAGAGTATTTGTTCCAACCCACAGCCATAAGGAACATGAGAACCAATCGGAAAAGAAACATGTGGAAAGGAAAGGCTAAAACCATTGTCAAAATAGTTAAATGCCCATGTCAATGACAACACATAACTAGAAATTCACATGCATATACCATGCATCTAGAACTAAACAAGGAAATCATACATGCAACTTGTTGCTTGAAAAAAAATTCCAGTTGTAGAGGCTTATCTAACTTGTTACACCAATTTTTGGTCATCTAGCCATTTACAATTAGATGGATTGAAGTATACCATGTAAGACCAATTTTACCATAGTAAAATTTCTTTCATTATAAGAAATAATTTAATAAACCATATTTTATTAAGTTATTTCTAGATAAAACAGGAAACCCCGTGAGGAATAATTAAATAAATCCTTTTTTTTTGTTTTTCCTCTAGGAATAATGAATTAAACCATTGTTTAAATAATATTTCTAGTCATATTTAACCCAGTTATGAGAAATAATTAGATAAATCATTATTTTTCTTATTTTTCTCTAGGAATAATTAATTAAATCACTATTTAGTTATTATAACTTGTTAAATTTGACTAAATCACCTAGAAATAATTAAACAAATCATTATTTGTTAATTATTCCTTAGCTTCGTTCTTGATGTTAGGGTCCCGTGATTTGGCCGATTGGCTAGCCAAATGACGATGTAACATCAAACCAAGCTTTGGAGCCCAAGGACCTAGCCTTCCTGGACTCAGAGAGGGCTCTCTCTATTATATGCAAAAGATATCGGTGTTTTTGCTTATGGTGTTCTGATATTAGGCTAGTTATGAAGTATGTTTTTAGTTTTTTGGTTTTTTAAGTTTGTGAGGGATGAAACTGATCAAATACATAAACTGGATAACAAGATGTAGATAAATTGGGCTATGGGGTCAAACAGGTCAAGGAAGCTATGAGGTGATGATGTGAGGCTGCTGTAGGGCCGATTTGATTCACGGTAGAAGGGATCTTTGGGCAGAATGGAGTAAATGGACAACAAGCTTGTGAAAGACAAGGGATTTCAAGTGTAACTAGTTAATAGCAGACATAAACATGTAATAGCAAGCCATAAATCATGCTAAGTATAACTATAAGCTAATTAATACATATAAATCAAACATTCCAGCCATACATAGAGGTATAAGACCCTCTAACTTCGGGAAATGGCTATCAGACTTTGGGGAAAACATATAAGACAAACTAACAACTCATAAACTAAGCCGGAACGCCTAAACATAGTCTCTAAGTCATTGGGCACTTTGACAAACAAGCTTTCATAGTTTTTAGGCAAAGGGCTAGATCGGGACTAGGCCTCCTTGGTTCAACAAGATGATCAACAAATCAGTCAAAGAGAGAGTTTTATGGACAGAACTATGGGCAGCTAATAGGTAGGTAGGGCAAACCATACATCCTACTCAACATACATAGAACTTATG
The DNA here is from genome assembly GCA_034641835.2 of Pinus albicaulis. Lineage (NCBI taxonomy): Eukaryota > Viridiplantae > Streptophyta > Pinopsida > Pinales > Pinaceae > Pinus > Pinus albicaulis. The sequence goes on along the minus strand of CM076580.1, from coordinate 722,326,348 downwards.
AATAAAACTTAGCAACAAAACCTTAAGTTACTAAAGAGCAGCTAAGAATTCTTTAGCATAACTAAGGGAGAAGAAAACATCAAGCTATGAAGATTCAGGGATTTTGAGGTGCCTCCATGGACATATCTCAAAATCAATCTCTACTGATCTATAGCAGCAAGAAATATGTAATATGAATGAGAACTAGAAGACAAAACATATAAAGAGACACTATACCATTCTACCATGTCAAGGAATCCATCAACAATCCTTCATCATTCCTCAAAAGCATCCAAGAGGCAGTCCAAAAATCATAACTCAAATGTATTCTTCAAAGCTCATATGACCAATGCATTAATTCTTCTCTCAAGTTCAGCCTCTGATTTACAATGAGAACCATGGAATAAATAGGCTTGAGGGAGGAAAACCTCATGGAGCAACTAGCTATCCCATTGGCCAAGTCAAAATATCTAAACTTGTCCTTGAGGCTTCGCAAAGCCCAAGGCACAAAATATCCCATAAAATATCTAAAAAACTGCTAAAAACGGAAATTATATTGACTTTACATGATTTCCCAATGATAAAAATAGCTTAACGCACATTTGGGAAAAACAGATTTTTGGAGTTCAAAAATTACAAAAATACTTCATATTTATGCCTGAAAAAGGTCCCCTGACTTGCTGGATGCAAATGGCAGCCTTCCCGATGTCGAAATGAGGCTCATGATGGCTCGTTGGAAAGCTCTCTGTGTCTGCTTTCCGACGCAAGTGGAATCACCTCAATATGATCTTGGGAAGTACCTCAAAACTGTACCTGTGTGCAAAAACCCAGAAAATAGCAGACTGCTGATATGGCAGGCAGAATGTGCAAAATGAGGGTGTTTTTCGCCAATTTGAGGGGGCGAATGATCTTCAAATGCCCTGAAAATCGCTGGAGACCTGCTCATGGAATTATGGAATCCATCGGTATCACTCTCTCCCCTTGACGACTCATCAAACTGAAATGGCGAATTTATGAGTTTTTGGCCAAAAACCCAAAAAATGCCAAAAAACAAAAAGTTGCCGAAACAGGCCCAAAATTGGCATGCATGACCCTCCAGGGTCCATAGAAACATGCTCCGAAGCTGAAGCCAAAATATCAAGGGCTGATATGCTTTTCCCTCCCTTCCGTGCTAGGCGCCTCTCCTTCAACTTCTTCAATTTCTCTTGTGCTACCTTTAATTTTCGCCTGGCAAACTGATTTAGCTTCTGAAAGTGAAGAGTCCTCTTTCTCTATAGCTCAAGATCCCTATTCGCCCTCTCAAGCCTTGTCTCCAAATGCTGGTTAGCTCTTTCAAGCCATGCTTCTTTGTTTTCCTCAATTTCCTGCTCAAGGAGGGCAGTGAGAGGAAAGGCTTCGAAATGAGCTTGTTCTTCTGCTCTCTGTTTCTCCAAGGCTCTTCTAAGCCCGATGGTCCTAGGCCTCTTTCGCCTAGGTTGGTCTTCTTCCTCTTCATCATCAAACTCGCCAATGAGCTCTTCAATTCTTACTTGCGCTTTTTCTGCCTCTTTCTTATACTTGATCGCCCTTGCCTCATGAATGGCTGCATGATACTCCATTTGTCTTATGTGGACCGCTCCTATGATCTCGCTTTGGAGGCATTCTGACTTTGACCAAACTTTGGAAGAGGCAAACTGCCTTTACTGTATGAAAAATGCTCTGCTGGATTGAAACTGGTCACTAGACTATTTGGACAGATTAGACAATGTGGTTTGGATGAAATGCCACAATTTTTCTTTGAATAAACCACCTCTGCACTCCTTAAAAAACAACCCTTCACCTCTGGATGCACTTCAGCCAGGAAAACTTTCTAATATGGTACCCTGTGTGAAGATGTGACAAACTCCTGTGTCAATTTCCTGTATAGAGTGTTAAGCAATCATTCCTCCTGGTGAGTTTGTTAGAGGTCAACCAACCCTTGCATTTGCATCTCTAAGACCAATCTTCAATATTAAAAACCCTGCTCTTTAGAAATGGTCTTCCTCTTAAAAAATATCACAATCAACAGCTCTTCAAAATGATACAATGTAGTGAAAAGAAAAAACAGACCTAGGTTGGGTGTAAAAACAGTGCACAGTGGTTTAGGAAACACACTCTTTGCTTGTGAGTTTAAGAGATCCACCAACACACCTATACCTCTGTCTCCAATATTAAATTCAATCACCAACAACTCTGCCCTTTAGAAAATGGCCCCTTTTTCTTGTGAAGTCAAAAGATCAACCATCACCTGTGTACCTCTGCCTCCAATGTTTAAATTTAATCACCAACAATTCTGTCCTTCAATATGCTGTTCACCTTTGGAAACTCTTTGCCAACAAATTCACAGTGGGAAAATACAGTGAATGAAAGGTAATCTGCTAAAATAGTGTGCTGTGAGAAAATGCCAATAATCACTCTTTTCTTGAAATCTTTTGATGTCAACCTACACACCTGGCTCCTAGGAGGCTTATAATCATTTAACAATTCTGTCCTGTACAGGTGTGCCCTCTTTGCACTGTTTGCATATCAAGCAAATCACCACACATATGCTAAGAATGTCAATACACCGGTTTGGGGTGATAATGACAGAGTTTTTAGAAGACTGTAGAGCTTTAAGACAGGGGTTATATGAGTTTTCTCTTTTTAAAACAATAAATGGTCCTTTATGAATGCAGCCCTCTGGTGATATTGTGAAAACCTCTGCTAGGATGAATAACACTTGCCAAATAGGTTTTGAACAACATAAAACAGTCAATCAACAGTTTTCCCCTGTAGCCTCGAGGTGGCTTTGAATAACACGGAAAAATGTATGAGAAATACCTCTAAGATCGATGAAAAACCCTCTTTGAAAGGCTGCATTAACACCGAAGGCTCTTAAGCATGCGCGGCACTCCTTGAAGAAAGAACGGCGCGCAAAAATTCACTCAGGCGGCCTGTCGGGCGGTCGGGCAGCCTGTACAGGCGCATCGCGCCAATGTACAGGCGCGTCGCGCCAACAAAGGAGACCCGTGTAACTCCTCGCCCAGGCGCGTCGCGCGCGTTTCCAGGCGCGTCGCTTGGCCTTAAACGGTGCAGAAAAACTTCAATTTGATCAAAAACGCTTTGATACTTGGAGGTTTTTGGTTTTGAATTTCGAAAATGACCTTCTTACTCTCCTATTCCACTCCTTTAAAACACCTTCAACGGCTACTTTCATTGTTTATTTGAAATACATAAATAAAGAACTCACGGTTGTCTTTTGAACACAGTGAAGTCTTCCTTTCAAATAGTGGCATTTCCTTGCTTCGAGAGTTAATGTCTTTATTTGCTTTCTTAATTTCTTTATCACTGCAGGTATTTAAACTTTGCCGGCCCTATTTGGACTTGATGATATCTCTGCCTTTCTAAATGATACAAAACTGTGTTTGTTATCAAGCTATTTTAAACAGTGACAGTTCATCAAATTTGCTTTGCCCATTCATGAAGTTATATACCTATTCTTGTAAGAGAGACATTTCAAAACCTCAACTCTGTCCCCTGTTTGACACTTTAGGTGAAATGTTAACAAAAGAAAAGTCATTCAAAATCTGTCAAAGGCATTTGAAAGCTGTTTTATCACTTAACAGGAGATCGCCTGTGCCCTTCCAACTAGTTTAACAATCTCTGTTCTTAGGTGATTTACAGGTTTCCCTCTGGACTGTAAGTGCCATCTATTGGCTGTTTCCTTTTATAACATAATTCTCTGCTTTCTTGAAAAGCGCCTCTTTGGACCTTTGGCATGTGATATTGTTTGTTGCTTGACCCTTTCCCTCAAGGAAACTGCCCTCTTTTTGGTATCAATGGCATACCTTATTCATAACATTTCCTGTCCACCAAGATGTATATTTTGAAAGATATTTTCATATGAATAGGAAGAGTAATATTTTTGAATTTGAAGCATTATCTTTTGACCTGTGTAATGACTTCCACTTTCCTTCCTTGTATCTCTCCACTGCACCTTTCTGACTAATTCAGTCTTCAACAATATCCAAGGTTTTGACCATCTGCTCATACATGGAGGAGGCTCTTCATCAGGTAAGGCATCTGAAGGTGTTTTGACAACTCTGTTTGACACAGCTTTTCTCAGGATGTGATGGTAAGTAAACCACTTAAAAAAAACATCAATCTTAGCATCTTTACTTGCAAGCATCACTGTGCTTCAGCAAAAACCCTAGCCAAAGTAACACTGTCTCCCTGCACTGTTCTAAGGGTGACTGAGATATTTATCATTTAGCTTGGTCATCTCATGACAGATTACTTGACAAATAACCTTTGTGACTATGAAGGTCAGTGCTTTTTTGAAAAACCAAAAACTTTCTTTCTGCCTGTGTAATGGCATTTGTTAACAGCATCTATTCCATTTGATCTTGTGGACAAAACAGACTACTTAAGATTGGAATGTTTACTGATGACATGCTTTCTAAAGTTCAACAATTCACATGATTTGCAAGTTTGAAATGAGCTCCTTTATCAGACCAGACTCCCCTTTCCTTTGAGCTAGCATATTTCCACTATATTCCTGTTATGATCATCAGTCACATTCATAAAACCTGGGGTCTCTGTTTCATTTGTTCAGTTCAAGGCAAACCTGGACTTTTGCAATCTTCAAAGTCAATACTGGCCAGCGCCCTCTGCTTGTGGAGGAAGGAGGCGCCCTAACCCTCTGCTTGTAAATGAAGGAGGTTCTGGGCCATGACCATTTGCCAGTTTGCTGTGACAGTGGTGTCTTTCTGTGATTTTCACGATTGAAAGAACTGTAAGGTCCTGATGAGTGACTTTTGTTTTGCAGCTTCATCTCAGGCTCATAATACATTTAGAAGCAGTTGTTCCTCTAACTGTAGATCCAAGCATTTACTCCATGAGATGAAGTTATATTTCCTGCCTTTGTAGAAACCATAGAACACTGTGAAAAACCTAATAGTCAGCTTGAGATTGGGGTTTTTTGCAGTGCTGAGATCTAGGGGATATGAGTGGCGCGACTTAGGGCTGCTTGTCAAATTATTTTTCAAAGTAAGAGGTCAGTCATGGTAGGTCTGTTGCAGATGGAGGCTTTTTGGCTTTGTGATGATTGCCAAGGGTGAAATGTCTTAAAGCGCCACTTCCTAACATAGGGGAGACTCTTGAAACAGATGTGGATTTGCCTTTTAAAGCTGATGGTCAGACCAATAAGGCTAAAGCTAGATAGGATTGTGATAATGAGGTTTTGATTTCGACATGGGCGAACTGAAAAGGTAGAAAGGCGAAAAAAGTTTTAGGAGGGTTTTCTGGATGACATATTGACATGAGGAAATCAGTTTCTAGAAAACTCAGCTGTAGATATAGTCATCACTAACATGTAAAAAATACTGATGGCTAACAGTGGCTCCATTTGGGGAGGGCGGCTCCTCGTCAGGAGGTGTCCAGAATTCAGATTTTTGGCTTATGAAGACCAGTGCCTTATCCATTGGCGCAAAATTTACCCTTCTCTTGATGTTATTTATGAAAAGTGACAGCATGGTTAACATCAATGATACTTCTACCTACCCCACTATCTTTCCTAACATTTTTTCTTCTCTTTGGCGCATTTGAACTAGCAGCCTTTTGACAATGCATATTTTTTTCTTTTTGCAAATGAACCTATCTATTTCTACTCTTATATCTGCCGGGAGTTCAGATTAAGCTGACGAACTCCTTCATTACTCTACCTATGCTAGACCAACTATCAAGATTAAGCAGTTTGACAGGATTTCATTCTCTAATCTACAACATGAAATTCAAAAATGATCAAATCAGGATTAGGCAGTCTGATTTGTCATGCATTTGCGGCATAAAAGACAAGTTGCACACAAATGTTATTCTGCAATAAAAGGAAACTAGACAAGCGGGGCTAAGATGTACAATGTGTTTTTCATCCCTCGCTTCTCTCTTTGGTTCTGTTTTAGGCATGTGGAACGAGAATCTCTCCCTAATCTAAGCTCTGTGATAAGTCAATCTTACACAATGTTGACTATCTTGGCACTCACTAACTTATCAGCAAATAAATTTAAACATGCTCAGCTATGATTAGGCTAGATAGCTGAACAAGACATTGAAGTACTAGTAGCGGCATTTAGACTTGCACGCTTTCTGAAGGACTATTTTTTGGAACATGGGGCTTTACCATTGTTTTTAGAAACTGCCCTCTTTTTCTATTGTTTACTGCTTTTGTATATTCTTCTTTTTCACTTTTCTTCAAAAAAATCTAAAACTGAAAAGATGCTCGCAAGGCTGAGCTTATTTTCCACTGCTGTCTACCTATCCTAATTTAAACTGTACACAACATACACATTTGGTGAACTCTTCTTTCCAATGTAACCAGTCAAGTAGATGATTGCATGGGTGACTCCGGTTTAGTTCTTTCATGATGCAGAAATAATGACAAGGCCACTCCCATTTGGCAGGTTTTTGGACAATAGTACTTAAGCCTTTTCTCATTCTTGGTAGCAACTTGTTTATGATAGAAACTACTACTCTTTTAGACTTTTCAAGGAAAACAAAAACTGGATCTTGGAATAATACCTGATCTAGAGGATTTGAGATATAGGTTTCATTCAGAATTACTCTTTCTCCCACTTGACCATATTTGGGACCCCCTTGGTACAGCAACTCTTCCCCTTGCTCATGATTACTTGAAATGACAGGTTCATCATATATTGCAGTGTAATTCTCTTGCCAAGATGATGTGTTTTGATAGGGCGGGCTGAAAATTGTGTGAAGGTCATCAGGTTGATGAGCAGGGATATACTTTGACAGTAAATTATCTTCAAAGGATAGTGTGACAACTCTCATTTGTTCTTCAACCTCTACTTCATCATCTGCAATTTGTAAGTCAATGGAGCTTGGTGGCTGCAGATCTGGAGTTAAGGAAGATTCCATGTCCAAAATGATTTCTTCAATCATTTCAGGAAAAGGCTTCTCATTTACAACATGCTCAAGAATTTCACCATCTTCCTCAACCTCGTCATCAAAGCTGAAAAACTGCTGATTTCCAATTATGTGAATGTTATCTCTGATGAACTGAAGTGAAGTAGAGCAAAGAGTCCGAGACTCTTCACTTACTTCTAAAATCTCAATGCTCTCCTCATCAGTGTCATAGATGACTTGTAATGGCTGCTCACTTTTCTCAAGTTTATGAAACTGAGCTTCCTCCCAAAAATCAAAAGCTGAGTGTTCTGCAAAGTTAGTTTCTGTTTGGAAATCACAATCATCAACATATTGATCAAACCTTGGAGAATCATTAACATAAGAAATGTTATAAACCATGCACATTAGACTATCAGATTGCTTTTCTTCAAATTGATCTACACATCTATTTTCCGATTTATGACATGCAAGATTAACAGGAGAAAGATCAGAAAACTTTTGGTTATATTAAGTTTCAGAGGTTGTTTGTATGTTTATAAGTTGATCTATTTCCTCTTCAGTTAGAAAGGGAGGCATTTTCATTTCTCTAAAATAATCTTCTTTCTCTTGGGAAATCTGATTTGAAGGATGAATGTCTTTTTGGGCTTCACCTTTGAGAGATGATGAATCATCACTTATGCCCTTAGAGAGATCCTGTGGGTTTTCTATCATTTCTTGCTTATTTTCATCTTCAACCAATTCTTTGTGATATTGAGGATAGTTATCATGTAATTCATGAGTTTTTTCTGATAGATTCTTAGGGGGCCAGTTTGCTTTTATGAACTCAAATGACTCCCAACATAAAGGTAGAGACTCTATAGGTTTTGATTTATCTTCTATCTCAGATTTGAATTCTTCTTTAATCAGCTCTTCTTGATTTAGGTGAGAGTTAGCTTGACCAGGGTTTTCCTGAATAACTGCTGAGAGATCTTTAGGGAGAAAATTTTCTTTCAAAGTAGGGAATGATTTAAAGCATAAGGGTAGAGAACCTAAAGGTTTTGATTCTTCTTCCATTTCAGAATCTGTGATTTCAAAATGGCTGATAGCTTCTTTAGAGCATTCCTCTATGTTTTTATTTGCAACTTTCCCATTAGGCATATTTTGTTTATAACTCTTGTCTTGTGATAGTTGAGTGTGTTTAACCTGAGGAAGAAGGGTAGGTTGGTTTGAATAAGCAGTGTTAACCTTGTGTTTCTGTTTCTCTCTTTTCCTAAGTAGATGTTCTAGTTTGCCAAGCATACATTCCAATTTTTTCAACTTTTCCTCTGAAGATACTAGTCTCTCTTGATTTGCTTTGTCTTTCTCTATTGTTCTTAGTTGTGCCTCCCTATTTAGTATGTTGAATTCTACATCAACTGCTATCCTTTGCATTTCTTCTAGGGTTAAAGGATCTTTGTTTTTTATATGGAAAACCATCTCTGAGTCAAAAGAGTCTGGGTAATGTAAGAGAACACATCCGAGGGGTGGCTTTAGGTTAGCAGGCATTGCATGGTATACTTTATTGAACCTGGCTGAAAAGTTTTGTATTGTTTCCCCTGGTTGTCTTTTTAACTGATTGTACTCCTTTATGATAAGAACTTTATTACCCATGACCAACCACCTATCTAGGAAGATTTGAGCAAACTGATGAAAATTGGTAATTCTTGCAGCGGGAAGGTCTTGAAACCAACTCTTAATTTTTCCTTGTAATGATAAGGCAAACATTCTAATACGCACATCATCTTCTTCTATGTCATAAAGGTCAAGTAAATCCTCAAGTTTTTGGGCATGCTCTTTAGCAGTGACTTTGGAGCTTTCTCCATCAAACCTGGGTAATTTATTTTGAAGATTTGCAGGAAGGGCTTGTAAGATGGGAGGTAAAACCAGAGGCTTGTATCTTTCTGGGACCTTTGTGGATATAGGTAGTGTAAAAAGAGGTTCGTGACTGTTTGAGGTTTCAGCCAGAGTGGGAAAGGTAGCATGAGGCTCATGTTTTGTTAGGTTTTCCATAGGTGAATCAGGGGTAAGCATAGGTGTACAAACTTGCTCATGGTCTGAGATTTGAGGCTTGGATTTTTGAGGTTTGAGATCTTTCCAATGATCAATGTAGATCTCATCGGTGTATTCCTTATCAGGCTCAAAGTAGGATAGAACATAGTTACAGATAAAGACAATAATTTCTTGAATCCAACTAAGGCCTGAGTGCTTTTTCTTTCTAGGATGACCAGTCATGTTTTAGGTTCTTCCTCCAGTGGATTCTTTAGGTCTATTGGGAGTTGTGGAGTCGCCAGGTGGAACTTGGTTGTTTTTGTGAAGATAGCTATGGTCCACCACCAGTAACTAATATGGGAATGTTTTTTGGATTTTCTGAGTTTTATGTGCAGCCTATGGTTTGTTAAAGTATCCTAGACTTGTTTCAACACTTTGCTAGGGTGATGAGAACAAAAAGAGTTTACTCTAAAAAATGAGTTTATGGACTGCTTGCTTGTTTATGGTACCTAAAGGACCAAAAAGTCTATAAGAGTTTGTTGGACTATTATGTACTCAGTGTCTTACCATCTCCCGCTATGTTGGTGAGTGATGGGAAAGGTCTATCGGATAGTAGCCTAGAGTTTGGTGAAATAGTAAGGCTTACTAGAAGTTAGTGGAGTCGCCAGGTGGAAAATCAGTTGTTTTGAGATATACTTGTATGGTCCACCACCAGTAATGTCAAAAGCCAATCTAAGGGAGTTTTTTGTGGTTTTTTCTGTGTTTTTATGTGCAGCCTAGGATGCAAGAGTGTTATAAACCTGATTCATCACTTTGCTAAGATGGTGAAACATAGAGTTTGCACTAAATGATTCTAGAGGCTGATGGTTTAATTTAAAAGTTAAAGGACTAAGGAGCCTATAAAAGTTTGCTAGACTGTCATGTGCTCAATAAGTCCCACCGTGATCGCCATTATGTTAGGGTCCCGTGATTTGGCCGATTGGCTAGCCAAATGACGATGTAACATCAAACCAAGCTTTGGAGCCCAAGGACCTAGCCTTCCTGGACTCAGAGAGGGCTCTCTCTGTTATATGCAAAAGATGTCGGTGTGTTTACTTGCGATGTTCTGATATTAGGCTAGTTATGAAGTATGTTTTTGGTTTTTTGGTTTTTTAAGTTTGTGAGGGATGAAACTGATCAAATACATAAACTGGATAACAAGATGTAGATAAATTGGGCTATGGGGTCAAACAGGTCAAGGAAGCTATGAGGTGATGATGTGAGGCTGCTGTAGGGCCGATTTGATTCATGGCAGAAGGGATCTTTGGGAAAAATGGATTGAATGGACAACAAGTTGGTGAAAGACAAGGGATTTCAAGTGTAACTAGTTAATAGCAGACATAATCATGTAATAGCAAGCCATTAATCATGCTAAGTATAACTATAAGCTAATTAATACATATAAATCAAACATTCCAGCCATACATAGAGGTATAAGACCCTCTAACTTCGGGAAATGGCTATCAGACTTTGGGGAAAACATATAAGACAAACTAACAACTCATAAACTAAGCCGGAACGCCTAAACATAGTCTCTAAGTCATTGGGCACTTTGACAAACAAGCTTTCATAGTTTTTAGGCAAAGGGCTAGATCGGGACTAGGCCTCCTTGGTTCAACAAGATGATCAACAAATCAGTCAAAGAGAGAGTTTTATGGACAGAACTATGGGCAGCTAATAGGTAGGTAGGGCAAACCATACATCCTACTCAACATACATAGAACTTATGAATAAAACTTAGCAACAAAACCTTAAGTTACTAAAGAGCAGCTAAGAATTCTTTAGCATAACTAAGGGAGAAGAAAACATCAAGCTATGAAGATTCAGGGATTTTGAGGTGCCTCCATGGGCATATCTCAAAATAAATCTTTACTGATCTATAGCAGCAAGAAATATGTAATATGAATGAGAACTAGGAGACAAAACACATTAAGAAGCACTATACCATTCTACCATGACAAGGAATCCATCAACAAGCCTTCACCATTCCTCAAAAGCATCCAAGAAGCAGTCCAAAAATCATAACTCAAATGTATTCTTCAAAGCTCATATGACCAATGCATTAATTCTTCTCTCAAGTTCAGCCTCTGATTTACAATGAGAACCATGGAATAAATAGGCTTGAGGGAGGAAAACCTCATGGAGCAACTAGCTATCCCATTGGCCAAGTCAAAATATCTAAACTTGTCCTTGAGGCTTTGCAAAGCCCAAGGCACAAAATATCCCACAAAATATCTAAAAAATTGCTAAAAACGGAAATTATATTGACTTTACATCATTTCCCAATGATAAAAATAGCTTAACGCACATTTGGGAAAAGCAGATTTTTGGAGTTCAAAAATTACAAAAATACTTCATATTTATGCCTGAAAAAGGTCCTCTGACTTGCTGGATGCAAATGGCAGCCTTCTAGATGTCGGAAATGAGGCTCATGATGGCTCGTTGGAAGATCTCTGTGTACGCTTTCCCGACGCAAGTGGGAATCACCTCAATATGATCTTGCAGGAAGTACTCGAAAACTGTACACAATGTACATGAACCCAGAAAATAAACGGAGCGCGATATAGGCGGGCGAATGGCAAATGAGATGTTTCGCCAATTTGAGAGGGCGAATGATCTTCAAATGCCCTGAAAATTGCTGGAGACCTTCTCATGGAATTATGGCATCCATCGGTATAATTCTCTTCCCTTGACGACTCATCAAACTGAAATGGCGAATTTATGAGTTTTTGGCCAAAAACCCAAAAAATGCCAAAAAACAAAAAGTTGCCGAAACAGGCCCAAAATTTGCATGCATGACCCTCAAGGGTCCACTTGGCGCATCACTCAGAAAATTTGGGCTTAAAATATCAAGGGCTGATATGCTTTTTGCTTCCTTCCGTGCTAGGCGCTTCCCCTTTAACTTCTTCAATTTCTCTTGTGCTACCTTTAATTTTTGCCTGGCAAACTGATTTAGCTTCTGAAAATGAAGAGTCCTCTTTCTCTGTAGCTCAAGATCCCTATTCGCCCTCTCAAGCTTTGTCTCCAAATGCTGGTTAGCTCTCTCAAGCCATGCTTCTTTGTTTTCCTCAATTTCCTGCTCAAAGAGGGCAGTGAGAGGAAAGGCTTTGAAATGAGCTTGTTCTTCTGCTCTCTGTTTCTCCAAGGCTCTTCTAAGCCCGATGGTCCTAGGCCTCTTTCGCCTAGGCTGGTCTTCCTCCTCTTCATCATCAAACTCGCCAATGAGCTCTTCAATTCTTACTTGCGCTTTTTCTGCCTCTTTCTTATACTTGATCGCCCTTGCCTCATGAATGGCTGCATGATACTCCATTTGTCTTATGTGGACCGCTCCTATGATCTCGCTTTGGAGGCATTCTGACTTTGACCAAACTTTGGAAGAGGCAAACTGCCTTTACTGTATGAAAAATGCTCTGCTGGATTGAAACTGGTCACTAGACTGTTTGGACAGATTAGACAATGTGGTTTGGATGAAATGCAACAATTTTTCTTTGAATAAACCACCTCTGCACTCCTTAAAAAAACAGCCCTTCACCTCTGGATGCACTTCAGCCAGGCAAACTTTCTAATATGGTACCCTGTGTGAATATGTGACAAACTCCTGTGTCAATTTCCTGTATAGAGGGTTAAGCAATCATTCCTCCTGGTGAGTTTGTTAGAGGTCAACCAACCCTTGCATTTGCATCTCTAAGACCAATCTTCAATATTAAAAACCCTGCTCTTTAGAAATGATCTTCCTCTTAAAAAATATCACAATCAACAGCTCTTCAAAATGATACAATGTAGTGAAAAGAAAAAACAGACCTAGGTTGGGTGTAAAAACAGTGCACAGTGGTTTAGGAAACACACTCTTTGCTTGTGAGTTTAAGAGATCCACCAACACATCTATAACTCTGTCTCCAATATTAAATTCAATCACCAACAACTCTGCCCTTTAGAAAATGGCCCCTTTCACTTGTGAAGTTTAAGAAATCAAACACCACTTTTGTACCTCTACCTTCAATGTTAAAATTCAACCATCAACAACCTTTGCCCTTCAATGTGCTGTTCACCTTTGGAAATTCTTTACTGACAAATTCTGATGGGAAAATACGGTGAATGAAAGGTAATCTGCTAAAAGGTGTGCTTGTGAGAAAATGCCAACAATCACTCTGTTCTTGAAATCTTTGATGTCAACCAACACACCTAGCTCCTAGGAGGCTTATAATCATTTAACAATTATGTCCTGTATAGGTGTGCCTACTTTCCACTCTTTTGCATCTCAAGCAAACTACCCCACATATGATTAGACTGTCAATACACAGTATTGGAGCAAAAACTGACAGAGTTTTTAGAAGACTGTGGAGCTTTAAGACAGGGGTTATATGAGTTTTCTCTTTTAAAACAATAAATGGTCCCTTATAAGTGCAGCCCTCTGGTGATATTGTGAAAAGCTCTGCTAGGATGAATAACACTTGCCAAATAGGTTTTGAACAACATAAAACAGTCAATCAACAGTTTTCCCTTGTAGCCTCTGGGTGTCTTTGAATAACCACGGCAAAAAAGGTGTATGAAATACCTCTAAGATGATGAAAAACCCTCTTTGAAAGGCATTAACTGTGGAGGCTCTTAAGCATGCGCGGCACTGTGAAGAAAGAGCAGTAGCGCAAAAATTCACTCAGGCCCGACTGTCCCGGAGTCGGCTTTGTCGAAACCCAGTGAACGCTGTCTGCGAGGCCTTTGTCATAATGTCTGACAGCGTCACTGCATTCGAGACATCATAACTCCTGCATGACCTTTGTCGCCTTGCGTTCCGGTAGCGTCGCTGTTGCTCATGATCGCGAAGAAAAACTTCAATTTACTCAAAAAAGCACTTTGATACTTGGAGGGTTTTGGTTTTAGTTCGAAAATGACCTTCTTACTCACTATGACTATTCCCACTCCTTTAAAAAACCTTCAGCGGCTACTTTCATTGTTTATTTGAAATCCATAAATAAAGAACCCACGACTATCCTTTTGATCATAGTGAAGTCTTCCTTTCAAACAGTGGCATTTCCTTGCTTTGAGAGTTAATGTCTTTATTTGCTTTCTTAATTTCTTTATCACTGCAGGTATTTAAACTTTGCCGGCCCTATTTGGACTTGATGATATCTCTGCCTTTCTAAATGATACAAACCTGTGTTTGTTATCAAGCTATTTTAAACAGTGACAGTTCATCAAATTTTCTTTGCCCATTCATGAAGTTATATACCTATTCTTGTAAGAGAGACATTTCAAAACCTCAACTCTGTCTCCTGTTTTGACACTTTAGGTGAAATGTTAACAAAAGAAAAGTCATTCAAAATCTGTCAAAGGCATTTGAAAGCTGTTTTATCACTTAACAGGAGATCGCCTGTGCCCTTCCAACTAGTTTAACAATCTCTGTTCTTAGGTGATTTACAGGTTTCCCTCTGGACTGTAAGTGCCATCTATTGGCTGTTTCCTTTTATAACATAATTCTCTGCTTTCTTGAAAAGCGCCTCTTTGGACCTTTGGCATGTGATATTGTTTGTTGCTTGACCCTTTCCCTCAAGGAAACTGCCCTCTTTTTGGTATCAATGGCATACCTTATTCATAACATTTCCTGTCCACCAAGATGTATATTTTGAAAGATATTTTCATATGAATAGGAAGAGTAATATTTTTGAATTTGAAGCATTATCTTTTGACCTGTGTAATGACTTCCACTTTCCTTCCTTGTATCTCTCCACTGCACCTTTCTGACTAATTCAGTCTTCAACAATATCCAAGGTTTTGACCATCTGCTCATACATGGAGGAGGCTCTTCATCAGGTAAGGCATCTGAAGGTGTTTTGACAACTCTGTTTGACACAGCTTTTCTCAGGATGTGATGGTAAGTAAACCACTTAAAAAAAACATCAATCTTAGCATCTTTACTTGCAAGCATCACTGTGCTTCAGCAAAAACCCTAGCCAAAGTAACACTGTCTCCCTGCACTGTTCTAAGGGTGACTGAGATATTTATCATTTAGCTTGGTCATCTCATGACAGATTACTTGACAAATAACCTTTGTGACTATGAAGGTCAGTGCTTTTTTGAAAAACCAAAAACTTTCTTTCTGCCTGTGTAATGGCATTTGTTAACAGCATCTATTCCATTTGATCTTGTGGACAAAACAGACTACTTAAGATTGGAATGTTTACTGATGACATGCTTTCTAAAGTTCAACAATTCACATGATTTGCAAGTTTGAAATGAGCTCCTTTATCAGACCAGACTCCCCTTTCCTTTGAGCTAGCATATTTCCACTATATTCCTGTTATGATCATCAGTCACATTCATAAAACCTGGAGTCTCTGTTTCATTTGTTCAGTTTCAAGGCAAACCTGGACTCTTGCAATATTCAAAGTCAATGGTGGCCAGCGCCCTCTGCTTGTGGATGAAGGAGGTGCCCTAACCCTCTGCTTGTAAATGAAGGAGGTTCTGGGCCATGACCATTCGCCAGTTTGCTGTGATAGTGGTGTCTTTCTGTGATTTTCATGCTGGAAAGAGCTGTAAGGTCCTGATGAGTGACTTTTGTTTTGCAGCTTCATCTCAGGCTCATAATACATTTAGAAGCAGCTGTTCCTCTAACTGTAGATCAAGCATTTCCTCCTGAGATGAAGTTATATCTCCTGCCTTCGTAGAAACCATAGAACACTGTGAAAAACCTAATAGTCAGCTTGAGATTGGGCTTTATGCAGTGCTGAGATCTAGGGGATATGAGTGGCGCGACTTAGGGCTGTTTGTCAATTTCATTTGCAAAGTAAGAGGTCAGTCATGGTAGGTATGTTGCAGATGGAGGCTTTTTGGCTTTTTGATGATTGCCAAGGGTGAAATGTCTTAAAGCGCCACTTCCTAACATAGGGGAGACTTTTGAAATAGATGTGGATTTGCCTTTTAAAGCTGATGGGCAGACCAATAAGGCTGAAGCTAGACAGGATTGTGATAATGAGGTTTTGATTTCGACATGGGCGAACTGAAAAGGTAGAAAGGCGAAAAAAGTTTTAGGAGGGTTTTCTGGATGACATATTGACATGAGGAAATCAGTTTCTAGAAAACTCAGCTGTAGATATAGTCATCACTAACATGTAAAAAATACTGATGGCTAACACTTGAAATGATAAATAAATCATTTATTTGTTTATTATTTATAAATAAAGCTATTTAACCAACTTAAATTCCTTTTCCCTCCAACAAAATATAATAAAATATTCCAAGTTGTTAGATCTAGATCTTGGTTAATAATATTTTTTTATTCGTCATTATCGAGGATAACTCAATATTTTGTTATAAATAGGAGGGCTTTCCATTCATTATTGACTTTGATCACTTTCATTATCGCGCTTTAATCATTCTCATTGCTGCTACTATTTTCTTGCTTCTTGAACTCCCATAGAGTTCAACATGTTTTGGGTTTTCCACACCATCGAGAGAGAGAAAATTATGTATCTGAAGCATTGAGGACAGTGAAGAACCCATCGCATCGAGGGGGACTGGTAACATCATTCTTTGTTCCCTTCTGAGGTGTTATAATATATATAAAATTATTTATATCTTGCCCTGTCCGTTGGATGTATGGAGCATTTTCTTATTTATTTTCACTATTTAACTACTTTTACTACATATATCGGGTTTTTGGCAGCAATTTTTTTAACTATCACTTGCAGATCTAAAGAATTTAAGCAGCCATATTTGTTGTTAGGGATGTTTTTCACGTGCAGCTAAAGTGAGCTCTTTTCGTACACTTGCGTTAATCATTTATGATAACAATTGGCGACTCCACTATGTCTTATTCAGATCCCTACATGACCAAATTTAGTAACTAAGGTTTTTCTTCAGCTATTTTTACTCTCTAGATTTTTTTTTTCCTTTTATGCCATAAAATAGTTAAAATTCTAACTTTCATGTGTTTTCAGGTGTTTTCCATAGGTAACAGGTATCAGCTGTGTCAGAGATGAAATTTTTTTACGCAATCCACCACTCAAAGATCTTGGATTTGGAACTCGCACTTTTTGGCCCTGAAACTGTGATTTCCACAGTTTACAAGTCAGTACCTTTGAGGTGCAACTTTTTTCTGAGTTTTTTCTGTGATAGTTAGGTTTCACCGCAATCATTGTTTAGGGTTTCTTGGCCTCTGTCTCATCCTGTCTTAGGCCTGGATATGCCCAGTTTTCTCATTGAAGCAGAACCAAACCCCTTAGGGTTTCAGTACAGTTCCAATTTTCTAGGAGGGGTTTAGCTGAGTAGGTAGTCTGAGATTTTGCAGCACTTTTAGCCATTGTTTAGGGTCTGATCTATCCTTCTTTCAAGTTGCTTCTGATTGGTTATTATTCCATCAAAAAACCCCTCTTGAGTTTTGTTTGGTCTCTCCCTTAGGGTTCCCTTCTTTCCCCTAGGGTTTTAACCTTTCACCTCCCATTTTGTAGCAGTTTTCCCTCTAGTTTCTTATTGTTTTCTGCACCTTTTCCAGCAGATCTGAGACATTAGATCCTTGTCCCTTAGACCTTAGATCTTTTCGACGTCTTGTGTATTTTGAAGCAATTTTTCCCACCTCTTAAACTATTTGTTTGGGATGCCTTCTTCCGGTTTTGAATTTATGCATCTATAACTGTTTATTTTATTGTCATTTCAGTTTTATTCACATTTATTGAATAATTTTTCTTTTTCTTCATACAATAGTCAGGGCTTAGTTAAAATTAACAATCAACTTGCACACACGCTCACCTGAAGCGAAGAGCGTTTGGTTTACACTGCTAAGCCAAGACATAAAAATAGTAATTAATTTATTTGCCTCAATGAGCCTTTGTTTATCACTCTTCATCCTTTTCGTGTCATCTGTGTCTTGCCATCGTTGTGCCCCCAACACGTTTATCTTGGAGACTCCAAATCCTCCACCCTCAGTTTCCATCGGGAAGACTTACTCGACTGCATAGAATTCAAGTTAGCCCTCTGCCAAGTCCCCATACTGACTCTGATTCTGGTTCACCAAGTTCTTCCTCTGATTCCGAACCCGGTTCCCCTCCACCTCATTCTGTCACCATGTTAGGCACCAATGCAGGTGTTGGTCCTCAAGCTGGTGGTGGCCCCAACCCTAATGTTGGAGCTGCTACTATCATAGCCACTACCGAAATTGTTTTGGCTACTCCTTTTCTACCTTTTATGGCAGGTTTAACCCTTCTCTATTTCATCCAGTTAATTAACGACCATAAACTCCATGATCTAGGTTGGCATGCTATGCCAACTAAGGCTCCTTCATACTTTCTTAAGTTTGAAGGAAATACTGGAGAGGACCCTACCAATCACATCCGCTCCTTTCATATGTGGAGTTCTTCCAATTCTATCATCGATGACTCCATTCACCTTTGGTTATTCCGACGTATGCACAGTAGAGAAGCTAGAAAGTGGTATGTTGACTAGGTCACTGCCTCTCATTCCAATTTTGCGACTCTTTCTAAAGCGCTATTGTCCTACTTCTAGCTACCTCTCCACTATGATACCGGTACCGAGTTGTTAACCGCATTCCGTCAGACTTATGCCACTTGCCTTTCTGACCTTGTCCAAGAATGGTGTAGAAGGAGGAGCTTGTTTCGAGCTCCTACATTCGACGACCGTGTCTATATGGATTGGCTTCTCAGAAACCTTTTTCCTTCCATCGATAAAGATGTCGCGTCTCACTTTCATCAAACCGAGGAAAAATATCTCCAAGTTGCATTGAAATATGAATTCATCTACGCCCAACTGGTTATGTTTATACCGTTTAACCGGATCTTCCTAGACCTGGTGGTGCTAATGCACAAGGAGAATCCCACTCCACCGATGGTATCATTGGAACTCTTTCAGATCTGTATACTCATCCTTCCATGGGTTATGGTTTTCCTTAGGGAGGGATGAACTCCTCCAACGCTTATCCCCCTCCCGGTAGCATGTATCTAGGACAAAGCATGCCTTACACATTTTCCCAATTGCATCAACCGATGCCAGGGATAGATATTTCTCAACCTGTTTACCCCAATGTTACTCAACTTCCTTTCTATCCTTATCCACAGCCTAGTGCTCCAGCCCCTTCGGCATCAGCACCCCAGCCTCCCGTGCCTTCTCAACCTCCACCATGGTAGCCACCTCCCCCTCAAGGTCAGGTGTATTCATAGCAGAGTGCGAATAATCCTCTTAATTCGAAGAAAAAGAGGAAAGTAAGAACAAACCAACCCAGGGTAATTAAGGACGCCAAGGTAATTGACCAAACACACCCCAAGGGAATGAGCCTAAAACTACAAACCAGCAACAGGGCGATCATACCAAGAAAAACAGGCCTCTCCATACGAAAAATCCTTGTTCTTGTTGTGGTTTACATGGCCATTATACTCATTATTTTCCCCTTTTACCCTAGATGCACTAGTTGTGGGAAGAACAAGCAGTATTTAGAGGACAACAAGTCATTGCTTCAGCTCCTCCAAATACTGCACCGGCTCAACTGACTGTGTTCACTAATCCTTTCCCTCAACAAGGACATGTTGCTTCCCAACCCCCTCAAGGTCAAGCCACCCCTCAACCTTCAGAGTCTGATACCCCTGAGTACTAGATTCTCATGATGAATTCTAAAGAGGTCAATACCGTTGATTTCAGCCTTTAGGCTCAGTCGCGCCAATATGAAAAGCCACCTACTACATCTACAACTGAGTCCCAAACAAAATTTTCCATGAAGTCCATTTCGACACCTAATTCTCCCTTACAAATCCCTCATGCTTGGGCTGAGGTCATTCACAAGATCTCCAAAGGGCCATTATGTCGAAATGTTTCTTTTGCCAAAGGCCCACACCTACAGCATAGTAGTTGACTTGGCACAATCTCCTGCTTCCATGTCAACGCTGGAAGTCCTCTAGTCATGCCCATCTCAACAAAAAGGTATAATAGATACTTTGGGTGTTGTGGATCCTTTAGATGATCATTTGATCATCTTCGATGTTGACAAATTATAAAATCCCCCCTTACATTCATCCGTCGCCTTCCAAATACCAGTCGAGATTCGTAATGTCAATGTCTTGCGAAGCATCATTGACAAGGGTGCATCCACATGCATGATGTCGGCGTCTATTTATAATAAACTTGGATCACCCGAATTTTCCCCATCCACTGTCACTTTCCGTGCTTGGGACAATCACCCTTCTCAGCCCCTTGGCATGTTTCGCAATTATCATGTCACTCTTGCGGGAAAGACTGTTTGTGTTGACATTGAAGTCATTGATGCACCCTTGGATTACAATATCCTCTTGGGTCATAGCTATACCTATATTATGTATGCTACTGCATTGGAATTTCACCGAAAGATGTGATTTACTCACAATGGAAAGATTGTCACCATCGATTAGTTGACATATTACGAATCGAAGTCTCAGATTTCTCCCGAGTCTATCATATCTTCGGTGGCTGATAAAAAATCAGTCGCACCTCCCAACAGTGTTTCATGGGAAGTCTATAAATATTCCACCTTATTTGGTGCATTCGCTGGTTCCCCCCCCCCCCCCCCTATTACTAACCCCAACTCGTCGAATGTTTTCATGATGCAATCGTCTTGGGCTAGCCACAAGAAGTCTAGTTCAACCATCTAGTAGCCTACACCTCCGCAACCTGCTTAATTAACTCCAGAGATATATGACTATGTATTTACAAGTGAATTTTATAGTCAAGGAGCTCTAAAGGAATATGAACTTAAAGCATAATATTCATTAACATGTTTGTGATTTCCCATGTTGACCATGTGTCATTCTCTATTTATGTGATAGTTTTATCTTTTCTTTTGTTCCATAACACCCATATAACATAATATTGCATCATCAAATCTGCGACATATAGAGAGAGTATTGAAAGGACTACAATTCTCATATCCTAAAATTAGTCACTTGGTAATACTATTCTATAAAGGAATTATCCTTGGCAGTGACATTTTTAGATAACACTCTTAGTTGTCGATAAGTTGTGACTTATAAGCAATCAAGTTTACAATAACATCTTTATATTTTTATTTTTTACCTATATTGTTGGCTTGAGGGGTCCTCACCCAGGTTTGAAGTTGAGTTTAACCAACAAAACCCTCTTACTACTGGCCCTTTTGGCAATGACCTACTTGTGCAAGTCAAAGTCTCACCCGAAGTAGTATGTGTGGGGTGTTGGAACCAAGTTTCCACACCCTGAGAGAGAATTAAATGATGTGGGTGACTTTAGATCTAAAACAACCATGAATGGACCTCCGCAACAGAATCCCTTACCAGGAAACCCTTATTAGACAGATTCAGGTCAATTATATAGAATATCTTGCACGTAGGTTAAAAAAGAGTCCACATTCCATGTCATAACCCTTAACAGATAGTATTGGAACCCAATAGTACTAGATTCATTCAATAATCATTCATCTAAAGATAGATACATTTGCACAATTGATCTAAATACAGATAACATAAGAATCAGAAATAACATGAAGAAATGATCATAAAATAAATAACAAATGAATTTCAAACTCAGATATCAGCCAAAACATCTATTCATTCATAAATAGTTTAGATCTTCCTTAAAAAACCTTCAATTCACCCGCGCACACAGTTAGTGGGGTCAGCACATAGTAGGACTAAGGTCTCCACGCACACAGCCAGCAGGAGCCTTTTTACCCAGACAAGTCCACTTGAATATCAAAATACAATCAGATCTATCATCCATAATATTATGTCCTCTATTGACTCGATCTAGACTCCTGTTTATAATTTTAACCTGCGCTCATCTAAGGTCCACATTCCATGGTTTGCGGACATAATTCTATCCTTTTGACCCATTACAACTCATGAGGGGCTTTGACCCACCCCAAATACCCTTTACTTGTGCTGCGCATGACTAAATTTACAAAACCTTCACAAAAATATATAAAAAACTTATTAAAGCTAGGTCCTAGGGGACCCTGCTCCAACAGGCCCCCAACACAACCTTGTGACTCGTCCCGAGTCACAGCAACACTGGGTTCTTCATCTTATTCTGCAGCTCTTCGATGGTAATAGCAAAGGGTGCCAAGATGCCCGCACCCTGATATTTTGCACTCTGTGCGGTATCTACTAGCTTTTGTGATGTCGGCCCTTCTACGGCCACGCTGACACTCTGCAGGGTTTGATTTAGGGTCTTAACTGCAACACCCAAATCATGAGACAACTTCATTGTCTCGTCCGCCCCCAACTTCATATGGTCGGTTATAATTTGCTTCTTTCGGTGAAGCTCCTCAACCTCATCTCGTAGAACCTGACTGGTCTATAGGTGGGCCATGCATTGGGTAGGAATGAAAGTAGGTAAGGCCTCTTGCAGATCATCGAACGCCTGCTCCTTGGCAAGTAGCTCCTGATTAATCTTCTTGAAAAGTGGGTTTCTTTTCACAGAGTTCCACAGTCTCATGGTTATTTCGAGAAGCTCTGATCCCTTGTCGATGTTATCTCAAATGCTCGTGGATGTGTCTTTCACTAGAGATACCTGTCGTGCCCACACCTCTGGGGGAGTCTCAGGTTGAATCTTATGCTGCAATGCTGCAATTTTTTGTTCAAATTCCGCTTTCACAGTCTGAATTTCTATTTAGGAAGCCTTTAGTGCAGAAAACATGCTTTCAATCTTGACTTGCAGTGTGGCGGATGCTGGGATGATCACTTCAGGAATATCACTGCACATTTTGTCAATTACGTTCTCCAATTCTGGACTCTGAGCCACAGCCGCCTACTGCGTTGTTTGTGCTTGGAGCGACTCTTCTATTTTTGTTGCAGTTTTCTGTTCGGCTTCGCTTAACTACTGCTACATGTGTGCCTCTCTACATTGCAGCTCGTCGGAAATAAATGTTTGGAGAGCATGTAGCTTTCCACTTGGTAGCTTTGTGAGATCAATTCCGACCTCAAGGCAAATTTACACCTGCACACACAGCTCTGGTTTTTCCATTGTCACAGTTGTGCTCAGGAAGGGGCAGATTTTTCTATCTGATGTTGCAATAATTATGGCTACCATCAGGCTCGCTTGTATCAAACTCTCTTGATCTACGCTCACTTTCAATTTGTTCACCTTCAGTTGCAAAATCTGCAATCCAGTTTGTAAGGCCTCCACCGCAGCCTTGTATTGCTCCTCCATGGTAGTCCATCTATCTTGTGAAACGGAAGTGACTGCATCCGTAATTTTATCCAGGTCCTCTTCTGTCAGGGTGACCTTGTCAGTACCTCCAGCTTTGGATCCCTTCCGCTTCTTTCACGGACCCTTTGAAGTTTCTGCACCACGCTTGGTGCCACGCGGAGATTCGGCACCATCACTATCTAATCCATCTAGGCCACTGGGGTCCACATCAGCCTCGCCTCCCTGATCATGCTATGTATCTTTTTTTGTGTCTGGTTCCTTCTCATTGTCCTTCTGTGAGCCTGTTTCCACATCTTTTTCAGTGCGTGGCTCATCCCCTTTATCATTTTCTCCTGGAGTCATTTCTTTCCCTGAAGTCGAGGCTGTAACGAGCTAAGTGGAGAGGAGACCCAATTTCCATGTTATTGGCCAGGTTGCAATGACCTGGTCGACCTCCACCTCTATTCCCATAGAAGGTAAATTATACCATACCGGGTAACAGTGCGCTTTGACCTGCACATGGTGCATTGTGACCTTAAAATCAGTGATGCACTTGTATTTTTCATAGACTGTCGGTGATAGTCTTGGACTTGAGTGGATTGCAACGGCCATCTCTCCCTCAAATAAGACCAGAAAAATCTTGTTTTCCTTTACGCGCTTGGGATCAGGGGAATCTCACAGATTGGCGTAGTGCACCCCCTTGCATACTCCAGACTCTAATTATGGGAGGACTACATCTGACAAAGTCTCCCATGCTATTAGCGTGATAAGTAGCAACAACTAGGAGTAGCAAAACGACTTCCCAAACTCCTGTGCCTTGCATACATTGTCCAAAAATTCTTCGCAGAGGAACTGAGACTAGTTGTAGCTAATCCCCTTCTCCCATTGTCCTGCCAGCAAAATTACATGCGTGGGGACCGTATTTTGTCGACATTTTCTCATCAATTTTCAGCCTAGGACTATGGTTCCTATGCATACAGTCGGGTCCGCGATTTTCTGTACCAAGAATCCTCTCTTATCCCGTTCAACCTTGAAATATTTCTTGACTTTCATTGCAACCTTCTACTCGTTGCTTTTCCCAAATCCTGCCATGGGATGAGGCCCCTTCTTGGGCAAGCCAATGATCTGGTGGATACATAGACACCCTTCATGAGCTAATGCCAACAACTGGCGCATGCCGATAGAGGTGATAGGGTACCATCAAAAATATGAAATCCTTAGCAAGTTCAGAATCCCGACGTTTCCTAGCCCATGCGCCAATGGCATCGACTCGACCTTCATTACATCATCGTAGAGTATCCTCTCCAAGTATTACTCTGACGCTAACTCAGGTAATTTTTCTTCATTCGCCTAGTCGTGTTCATCAAACTTGACACTCGCCAGCTTGCCAAACACATCTTCAGCACAAGGAAAATCCTACGGGACCAAAGGCGTTTGAAGGTAGTCCCTCACTATGTCGACATTCTTTAGGGGGCGCGCAGAGGGTTTGTGTGGCTTGAAATATGGCAGTCACCACAAGATGGGCTCGACATACACAGATTCCTGGGTGGTGCTCATTGGTCTCTTCCAGGGGTCATCGATGGGTAACATGTCCTTAGTGGCCTAACGAGGGGATTCCATATTCCTCGGGGAGGTTCGCGGATTCGAGGTGGACCACTTCAATATTTTTTTTCTTTGCCTCTAGCTAGCGTGGACACGAATTCTTCAACCTCGGGGATTAGTTCGTGGACATCGTCCGATCCCAGCTTAGTCGATGCTGTGAGAGGCACAAATTTCTCTTCAGCAGGTGCGCTTTTTGGATTAGTGGTCGTCATTCTCGAGCGGAAGATGAATTCAGGATTACTTATGTTAGATGGGGTCTCTCAGCCATACATATAGTATTGACAGGAAGATTTACAGCACAAATCATGGATAATCTCAGGGCGCAATGTATTCAGAAATCAAAGGAACCAATTGTGACCCACGCCCTTCCTTTTATAAGCAATCCAAGGTAAAAATGGTCGGCTCGTCATTAAATGAAACTCACCTCTGTGGCATAAGACTCAAAGGGCTTCAGACGGCTTCCGTTGAAATACCTGGGAAGATTTTCATCGCGCAGTGTGGCCAAGCGCACCACACTGCCATCGGTGATTTCCTTCACAATATATGGCCCCAGCCAATGTTTCCTGAACTACCCTGGGTGGCGCCAAAATGACTGTCATATAACAATACCAAATCTTCCTACTTGAATACTTTTTGTCTGATGTGCCTATCATGCCAAGCCTTTTCATGCACCTTCTGCACTTGCTGACAGGAGTTAGCGATGAAACGATCTTCTTCTAAGGCAAAAATTTTGTGAAACTTTCCTCCATAATGTCAAGTTCGGCCATGTTAGTGAAATTTGTGATGCATAGGCTTGGGACGATATAATCCATTGGCATGATCACCTCTTGCCCAAAAACCATCCTTATAGGTTTCCCAAACAACTTCTTGCATGTGGTCATGTAAGCCCATAACATAGAAGGGATCTGCACATCCTAGTTGTTCTTATTGGCATTATAGATCTTTATGAGCGCATTCTCCAAGATTTTGTTGAAAGCTTCTACTGCACCATTTTCTTGTGGGTGATACGGGGTACTCTTTTGGTGATGGATCTGAAATTCCTCCGTCATAGCTTCAATGGTTTCATTCATGAAGTGTGTACCTCTATCACTCATCAGCATCTTCGGGCATCTGAATCTAGTCAAAATATGTTAAAAAATGAAGTGTGCAGTGGTATCCTCAGTACAATGCTTAACTGCCTTAGCTTCTACCCATCTGGTTACATAATCAGTGGTAGTGACGATATAGCGTGCTCCTGTATTCTTCTCTGGAGGGTTAATTGGTCCAACAAAATCCATAGCCCATTTATCAAAGGCCTGAAAGGGACATCTATAGTTTTAGGGGCATTTCATCCCTGGGAAAGGGCTTCCTGGTTCTCTGACATGCATCATAAGCTCGATAGTATGTATGTGGATCACTATGCAGTGTGGGCCACCATAACCTAGCACACAACACCTTCTGCGCAGTGGCTTTCCCAGCATAGTGGCCTCCTTCCACCCCTCCATGAGCCTCAGCCAAGATGTACTGCCTCTCATGTACCAACACATATCTTCTAACCACTTCATCTTCTCCCAGCTTATACAATTGACCCGCAATCAAGGTAAAATCAGTTGGGCGCACAACCAACTCCTTCTTCTGTTGTACTGAATATTCAGTAGTCGCGCTTCTAGTAGTTAGGAAGTGAATAATATCAACAAATTTCTCATCAACCACCTTGATAGCAAAGAGCTGCGCATCGGGTAACCCCTCCTCCAGACTGGTTGGTTCTTCCCCATTTTTGATCCATGAAAAATGATCATGTCTAGTATTTAGTCTTCTAGGCTTCACAATAATTTCAATTTCATACTCCTGAAATAACAACAACAATCTGCAAATCTTTCCTCCCAAAACAAGCTTATTGACTAGGTATTTTAAAGTAGTATGGTCAATGAACATTTTGAATTATCCTCCTTGCAGTTAGTGCCTGTATTTTTGCAGAACCTACACCATGGCCAATCATTCCCTTTCTGTGGTTGAGTAGTTGCGCTCTACACTAGAGAGCTTCCTACTGTCAAAAGTAACAGGGTGATCAATGTCTCCTTCTCCTAGCTGTGCTAAAACAACCCCAAGTGCTATACCAAATGCATCCACATGCACATGAAAGACCTTAGACCAGTCTGGGAATATCAAGATAGGTGCAATGACCATTTTATCCTTCAGAAGCTCAAATATCTTTTGACAATCCTCATCCCAGATTAATGACACATCCTTCTTTAATAACTTCTCCATCGGCGCAGTGATCAGAGCATAGCCCTTAAAGAACTTCTTGTAATAACCGGTGTGTCCTAGGATCGAGCGCAGCTATTTCTCATTAGTACGAACATCTAGGTTGATGATAATCACTATCTTGGTTGCGTCTACCATCAATCCTTGCTGGTATACTATATGCCCTAATAAAATTCCAAAAGGCACACAGAATATACATTTCTTTAGGTTAAGGGAAATCTGGTGCTTCCTACAAGTGTCAAGCACCATGCACAGGTTTGAAATGTGTTTCTTGACCAATCCAAATAGTGTCTAGTCATCAAAGTATACCTCCAAGATTTTATGAATGGATTCTTTAAATACAACCACAACCACGCACGAGAAGATCGCAGGTGAATTTTTCAATCCGAATGGCATGACATTGTACTGGAAAGACCACCACTCTGTTACGAAGGTGGTCTTGTTGTGGTCTTTAGAAGCAATTTTTATCTGATGATACCCCGAAAATCCATCAGTAAATAAATAAGCTTCTTGGCCTCCCACATTATCCAGGATTTCATCAGAAAATGGAGTAAGGAAGGGGTCATGCACACATGCATCATTAAGCTTGTTGTTCTTTTTCTCCTGAACCACCATTGGCCTTACCCAATGAAACTATTCTACAGGCTCAATGATGCCTGCAACCACCATATTTTCTAATTCATCTCTTACTTTCTACTTATATTTAGGATTCAATCGGTATGGTCACTGCTTGAAAGTGCGCGCATCTGGTTTCAGCATGATCTTCGTCACACCTAGGCCTCCCACAATTCACTTGAGTTCAAAGAACTTTGTAGGAAACAGATTCTGATATTCTGTCAATAGCTCCGCAATATTCCCTACTATATCATTATCCCAGTAATCCCCAATTTTGGCCAACTTGGGCTGCTCTTCCGTCCCAATGCTGACTTCCTTCAACTTTAGAGGTTTAGTAACATCTACCATCCCCAAGGAGGGCCCTGCAACTGCGTGCTCTCCTTCAGATTTAAGGATGTTAACATTCCTTGGATCATCTTTAGTATCCTCTATTGACAAGTTCCTGCAATTGACAATGTCTTACATCTACGCATCCCATGCTAACGCGACACATTCCTTGTTGGACACCTAATCCTCAACGGGTAGGTGTGGAAGGCGAATGGACTAATGGAGTCCAAGATACCACAGGGAATGGGAACCCAAGGGTCACGCTAATGTAATATAAATGTACATCTATGGTGAATAATAAAACATCTCATGCTTATCTTTTTATTTATGTGTGTTTAATCTTTCCCTATGTGTGTTTACCCATGCATGTGTTTAACATGGTATCAGAGCTGCAGGTGAGACCCTGACATTTTCAAATTCTGCCAGCTCCATTTTTAGGATTTATGCCCTGGTAAATCCTATCAATTTTAAACCATATTCCCTGAAATATTCACTTGAATAAGACATATTCTCTGCAATATGTTTGTGCATTCAAATCCCTTGGAGCTGCATTGAACGTCAGTTGAGTACGTATTTTATCCATGCATTATTTTTAGTTGTTCCCTGACAAAATTTCCTTCTTCCAACATAGATTCCTTCGTTCCACCTTCCGCATGCGACCCAAATTGTGGGTACCAAGAAGTTGAAAGTTACAATTACCTCCTCCCTCGAGTTTCTGTGCGTTGTGCGATCCCAATTTCCACTAATATCAATACAATTCCACTAGATGAGGCCTGTAATTTTTCTACTGCATGAGTTGCATTGCAAACTGTCGTCCACAGACCTGACCTCCATCTTTGACCCCTCTATAGCTTGTGTTTGGTATGGATACAAAAACATATGCACTCATGACTTCCATACGCGGGTTTTTTAAAGCATTGTGTTGGTAACTACTATGTATGGTTGTTGATGCATTACGGCCCATGTATGCTATACTGCATTGAAAATTGGCATGTATTGAACCCTTAATGTATGTTGCATTGAGTTCATTATGTGCTCTCTACTCTCCTTAGTCTGGTGCGGAACACAAAAAGATGCAGTTCCTACTCCTGTGATATAATTGAATGCTTGAAATGTGGTTTGAATATAAAGGGATTTATTTAAAAATGACTCTCGCCCACATACTGCTCTTTCACATCACTGCCTAGCTTTCAATTAATACATTGCCATATTTTGGCCCGTCGGCCCTTCACACCTGTCGTGGCACTCCACTGACTTACACCTCCCTACCGACCCTCTTCCACCTCATACCGCCTTTCCAACTCCACCTTATACACTTCTCCACCATTTCGGCATCACTCCTGCACCAATTCATCGATCTTCCCAGTTAAAACAAATCCCGACTCCATATATCGATATTAATCCAAAAATCATATGCACATCTCCTCCATATTAATCCACGTCAAGTTTTCTACGCTCCTCCTCCGACCTATCGAGTCGACCCCCATTACCACTCTCGGTTACCGTGGTCCGACCATTTATTCTTTGGAGATAAATACATCTCCAACAAGTCTCAATTATATATATTTTCGTTCTTGGCCGTAATCAGTGCACTCAGGAGTTGAAGGACATGGTGCTGGCCATAGATCTTTTATGGGCTACACCTAATTTTTTAGAAGGTTGAATTTACTATAGATCAGTGGCAAGATTGGGAGGTTGCATTCATTATTTCTTTGTAGACAAATCCCTTGTTTCCTGTAGTGTTTGAATAGCAGAGGTTCCAGTTTGCGTGGAAAGGCCAAGAATCCTACAGGCCGAAATTCTTATTTCCAAAGATCAAGACTTCAAAGACTATCATTTCTAAGATTGAAATTTTTGGTGGCCAACATATTTCATAAAGGAATGTGTGTTTTTTTGGTGGGTTGTGAAAATATCACTGTTGGGAATAAATATTTGCGTTATGGGGCAACAATCCCTCGTTGGTTGGGGCCACTGGCCTTATTTATGTTTTCTGGATTTATTTTGACAAGATATTGAACCATTGTCTATGAAAGACAGAGTATTATTCCTCCTCATCGATTGCGTGGGTGTCTCCTGTAGCAAAGACACGAGCTTCAGAGTGGGACACTTTCATTTGGGTGGTTGTTCAATCACTCTTATCTGCTCACCATATATTCATATTTCAAGTCGAGAAAAAGACTGTTTATGTTGATGCTATTTCCATATTTCCATAGACAGTCGATTTTCGGACTTCCTTCCACATAGACCAATGATTGCCTAGAAACAGACAAGGATTTGTGGTGAATCTACTTAATCTACGGATATCGACATGTTTGTGCATTATTGAAACAAACGGTGTATTTTTTTTGACACATTCACACCTAATTGATCGAAGCTCTGGATTGTATATGATGTGGTCAGAGAAATTGGATTGATATTATATGCCATAGTTCTTTCTGCGTATATGTATATCTAACCAATTCATTGCAGAAATTTGTGTAACAACATTCTAAAAATTGTAAGTTGCAGCTATAGTCCAACAGGTTTTGTACAATTTATATCCTAAGATATTAATTGTACCGTTGGAGAAAAAGGCTAGAATTACTAAAGTATTAGAGCTCTTGAAAACTCTGATATATTCTATAGATCATGATACAGTCAAAATCAACAAGAACACTCTTTGTGAGATTAAAACCTGTTTGCAGAATACACAAGAGAAAACAAATTTTTTGGAGCTTGAATCTCAGCTTTAGCAAGAAGAATTACAGAACTGGATTCATGATTCTGAACTTGTTTTTTTTTCAGAACATTGAGATAAACTCGCATCATCTCACTGAGCCCAGTACAAGAGCATATTTGAATGCAGAAGCAAAAATCCACCCTGCACCTCCCAAGCCCATCATCAGACCTTGGGAAGAGCTTGTCCATAACAAGCACATAACTAGTCTTGGATATGACAAGGATGTGTCCTTTCATATTCTGGACTACTCCAATTCTATAAAATTTCAGAGTGTCGTATTTCTTCATGACAGATCACCTTCAGCTGTTCCAAATCATACTCCTCTTCCAAATCAGAAACAACAGATTGAAAAATGCCAACATTGTGATTGAGTTGGCCATATGAAAGATCATTGTTGCGATATTCACCCATGCAAGCACTGTGGTCGGTGTTAGGCCTCTGTAATTTGCAAGATTGGAAAATAGAAACTGCAAAGCCTACATATGAACCACTTTGGGATTCAAGGATCTAGCCCTCCTGAATCTAGATAGGGATCTCTCTTATAAGTGCAAAGATTGATTTATCTTTAAGGTCTTTTAGTGTGATATTAGGCTAGTTATTAAGAACAAGGGTTTTTTTTTTTGTTTTGGTTGGGAAAAGATATAATGAAGGTGAAGGAATTGTAAATGAAGGGTGAAGGTGTATGAAAGTGAAGGGATGATTCAGCTAATAAGATAGGCAAGGAGAAGCTTCAATCCATTGGGCCGCCATGGAGTCATAAGAGGATTTAATTGAAACAGCAAGGTTCAAGAGTGGTCCATGGGGCAAGTCATCTATGTCAAAAGATCTCTTTAAGTTGATTTTATGGAATGAAACAATAAGAAATGAAGATCAAACAGATGAAGAACAAAGAGCAGCCTAAGATCAAGTAAGTACTTTGAAACTATCATGCTTTTGGCATGCACTTAAGAAAGACATAAAAGTAATCTAAGATTAGGTAAGTAATTTGAAACTATCCTGGTTTTGATATACTTTCAATAGAAAACATTAAAAAACACATAGAATAGCTTAATATCAAGTAAGGACTTTGAACCTATCCTACTTTCAGCATATTCAAAGGGGAAACATTCATGATGAACAGAAAAAGTAGTCTAAGATCAAGTAAGTACTTTGAAACTAGCCTGCTTTCAACACACTCTCAAAGAAACTTTCAAACAACCTTTGGAGAAAGAACTAGGAGACAGGGAAAACCATAAACTTTCCTAGTTTAACTCTACCTAGCATGAAATGAAAATAACATTCAAGAACAATGTGTAAAGTTTAGACAGTAAGACATGGGAACACCAATATTCCTTATCTTCTTTTACTGTATTAAATCATTCTTAAATACACAATTCGAGGAAAACTTAAAGATAAATCTTATCAGTGAGAGTAGGGTACTTTAAAGAGTAAATCATAGCTCTATATTTTTTGTTCTTTATCAGAGAAAAGTGGACAGAATGGAAAAAAAATAAAATAACAATTTACAATAAGAAACACATCACCATTGACATAGACCAGGATCCCATAAATCATCTTGTATTTGATGTTCAAACCAGTTACAATCATCAAGTCCAGTGGGTCTCTACAGCTTCAAACTTCTCATCTCAACTTATGTATCTTCAATTAAAAACAGGGCTTCAGCAACTTTAGAAAACTATTTACACGCAACAAATATTCAGAGACCAACCATTTATAATGTGCTCCTCAAGGAGATTTTATAAGAAAATGAGGAGGTGGAAGAGTTTCTAGGGTTCAAGTGTCATTAATTCCATAGTAAATGCAATTCCTAACCTTGAAAGCCATACAAGGCATAAGCAGGAATGCATTCAATTTAAAACTTTGTCTCATAACTTTGTTTCTGTTTTTTAAGGCTTAATGGACGAGAAGATTGACTTCAGGGCTTTTCTTATCTTTGTAATAACTTTGCTGGCAGTTGTAATAAGTTTCTTTGGTTGAAATAACTACTCAGCTGTCTTTAGGAAAATATATTTTGAATAGGAAATAACTATGCCTTCTGTTGATTTCTTTGAGGCTGCAGGTGGCTTTTGGTAGCTGGAGAGGATTCAATTAGCTTCTGATGTGGCAGTGGAGGCTTTTCGGACTGATAGATTTCCTTGTTTTATCTTAAAACACCTTTAATATACCTTCGCTCTGTGTTTTATGCCTAATTAGGCTTAACCTTTGTCTTCTGGTCTTCATACTGTCTTTATCTGTGGATTAGGCTTTTGGTTTCTGATTTTTTTGCCTTAATCCCTTTAAACTCTGCGTAGAAATAATTAAATCTTCATTTCTGCTTTGATCTGATGCTGTGTCACTGATACTCTTTGTCTCTTTGTCATTCACTGTGTTTCTGATGTGTTGCAGGCACGCAGAAGGTTTGATGAGATCACCAATGTTCATGAGGCATGGGTGAAATCACAGTTGGAACCCTGCAGATCTGC
The DNA here is from genome assembly GCA_034641835.2 of Pinus albicaulis. Classification (NCBI taxonomy): domain Eukaryota; kingdom Viridiplantae; phylum Streptophyta; class Pinopsida; order Pinales; family Pinaceae; genus Pinus; species Pinus albicaulis. The sequence goes on along the minus strand of CM076580.1, from coordinate 722,293,300 downwards.
TTTCTCCTTGGAAAAGTGCCTGTGGATCGTCATCCCTGGATTTTTATTTCTTTTTAAAACTGTGGAGAAATCTTAAAATCCTGCAAAAAACGAACAAAATTAATAAAATCCAGTGAAAATAGGTCAAAGGAGGCTTTGGAGGTGAGATTTAATCATGGTCGTTGGATGAAAACATCCAACGGTCCAGATCACTTGCTGGAGACAATCGAGGGGCGGACGGGTAAATGGTGGTAGGATTAAGTCCGAACCGTTGGATAAAAAAATGAAAGGTTGAGTTTGATCAGAAGTTTAGATGGTGGGGGAAATGAAATGGAATCGCGATCAGATTTTGGCTGTCAGATTACATTGATGAACGGCCAGGATCTTCTGATGAAGTCCTTTGGAGCAAAGGGGAAGGGTGATGGCTTGGTGGTGAAGTTGTAGAAGAGCCGTCGGATTAGAATATCCGATGATGGAGATTTAGCAATGAAATCTTCGAAGGATAGAGGAAGGGTAAATGAGTTGGAGACGAAGTGCAGTGAAAGCTGTTGGATTGAAATAATTAACGACCAAGATTAAAAGGAGGAATGTCAATGCATTGGGGAAAGGTGGTAGTGTGGAAAACCAGGATGGTTTTCACGCAGCTCTGAAGTGGTTTCAAAATTTCTCCAAAAAACGCGATACCACAAACCTGCTGACAAGTGTCCCCTCCAAAACCAGTTTTTTCGCGTTTTTTTTTTTTTTTCAGTTTTAAACTTCATGTGCAAAAAAACGTGAAACTCATTTCAGGCCATTGGATGAAGGGGTGCAGATCCGACGGTGTGGATTGCACGCGACAAGAGAAGTTGTGGGTCGGGGAGGTAGTGGAGTCCAGGTGGCAGCTTGTGAGTGGCTGGGTGCTTTTCGAGGCGGAAGGTAGGTCCCAAAAGAGTCGGGCCCCTCAGATTCAATCTAGACCATGGGATTTATTGAATTGATGGCTCAAATTTAATCTCGAGGAAATGAAAGTGTAAGGCTGGGGATCGGGAGAAAGGGAAAAAGTGCGAGGGTCGTTGATCTGGATAGATCAACGGTCGATATTCGCCGAAAACATTGAACTGACAGGTTTTATGAGAATAGAAAGGAAGGTCGAGTTAAAGATCTTGGCCGTTAGATCTTTGGAATGGACGACCAAGATCGAAGATGGAGCGGGATTTATGAGTAGAGGAAAGGTATGGTAGGGTGAACGGGCAGGGATTGGGTGGCCCAGGGTCGTTGATCTGTAATGATCAACGGTCCAAATCTTTTCCAGATTTGAAACGTTGGTATATAAAAATACAAAGGAATAAAGGAAGTGAGGGGTTATGACGGGGTTTAGGACCTTTAAGCGCCCATCTACGGGGCTGTAGGTCATATGAGGAGAGGGGTTTCATGACTTAAGCCCTCGGGGGCTTAGGAGAACTTTGTATGCAGAAAGGGTATTTTTGGCCTAAAAACAGAGTTTTTGAGGCAAAATAGTGGTTCCAATAGAGGAAATGAAGGATTTTAAACCAAATGAGAGGGGAACATAAGGTTTAAAAGGGGAAATGGATGATTTTGAAGGGTAAATGAGGGCTTGTGGAGGTATTTTATGGAGGAGAAAAGGGATGAAAATAGAGTTGTTTTATGAGTGAAAGGAGGGTTAAAAATGATGGAAAAATGGGATTTTCAATAGTCTTTTTCTGGCAAACAGAAGATTTTTCAGGATTTATGAGGGAAACAGTAGTGAAGATTAACTAAAGGATTAGTTATCTTCATAAGAATTTAATAACTCATAATTTGGCCATGAAATTTTTTCTTGAAGTCTTAAGACAGATCTAGCCACCATTTGATATGACAAATTTTTATAGGTGGCTAACGGTGGCTCCACATGGGGATGGAATCTTCTTGAAGATGTAAAGAACTTCAGACATGTCTTCTCTGGAAGCTGATCAATTCCTCATCCATTAGGCTGCAACTTTCCTTTCTTTGTTGGTCTTCTTTTGATTTGATGATTTCTGCAGTCATTTAAACAAATGGAATTCTATCAAAACAAGCTTTCTGCCTACCCAATCCTAATGATCCTAGCATTTTTTCTTCTTTCAGAGTTCATTTGCATTGGAAAACTCTTTTCATCAACATTTTATTCTTTTGAAAAAATAAAACTAATCTAATTATACCCTTATTTCTCCATGAACTCAGACTAAGCAGTTGAGTTCATAAGCTTCTCTACCTAACTACTATCTGTCAAGATTAGACTGTCTGACAGATTTTGTTCTCTAATTTCTAAAACAGAAGTTTAAAATCAAACAAGCCAGGGTTGAACAGTCTAACTTGTTGCTGATCTATGGCATAAAAACAAGCTACACATAGACTAAAATTTGCAGAAATTTAAAGCAAAATCATGAAGGCTTAAGATCTGAAAGTTTTAAGAACATCCTTCACTTTTCTTCAGCTCTTTTTTTAGGCTTGTTTGAGCTGCTTTTCTCTTTGTTCTCTGGTTCAAGTTTTGATATTTTTGGAACCAGTTCTTCTATCTTTGGCTCAAGATTCAAACAGATTAGAGCCATTCTTCCTTTTGAAACTCATGGTTTCAGATTTTGAGCTTTTTTTAACCTTTTTTCTTCTATCCTAATCTACCTTACTGATAGCCAAGATTATGTTGTTTGGTTGATTAATTCACTAACCTATTAGCAGTAAATTTAAAACTAATTATTCATGATTAAACTGTACGACTAATTAGAAGTGTGTTTTTTAGGAGTGGCATTTAAGCTTGCACACTTTCAGACTTTATTTCTCTTTTTTGGTATGGGGCTGTACCTTTCTTGTTTTTACAATCTGCCCTCTTTTCTCTTTCTATTGTTTGTGTATTTTTTTATTTTTTCCTTCAAGACAAAAATCAACAACTAACTAAATGCTCAAATCTGAGCTTTTATTGACATTCCTATCTAAGCTATTCTAACTCTTGGAATATTTACATTTTTCATATGATACAAAAGTGCCAATGTAGCCAATTGAGTAGTGACCAAAAGGAATAGAGAAACTGGCTACTAGTCAGAGGTAACCATAGTACATTTTGAAGATTAATCTTCAAAACCAAGTCTATCACAGGAGGTGACAACATTTTATGTCTTTGGGTCTTAGAAAGGATCCATGCTTGATAATTTGAGCTAGTTGGGGCCTCCACACACTCTTCCATAGGATCAAAAAAGAAAAGATGAGAATTCTCTTCTTTTTGGCCCTCCACAATTGGTAGATTATATGCTTCTAAGACATCAGCTTTGAAGACTGCATCTTCAGTATGTTGCTTGGAAGCATCATCATCCATAACCTGCAAATCAACAAGCAGTGAAATTTCTTCTTTCTCTAGATCTATTCTTGCTTCTGATATAAATTCAGGTTCTTTGAATGACAGATTGATATCAGTAATGGGTGAAGTTTCTTCTTGAAAAGATGGTATATCCTCAGTAGGATGGTCTTCTATTTTTTTTTCTCCCTCAAAGTCTTGCCAATATCTTTTATTTTTTGGGACAACTGGTCTGAATTTTTGTTGAATTGTATATTGTTTGCTCTCCCAAGGTATCAGACATGTACTAGAAACAAGGGCTAATCCACTGGAAAAACTGTTTTGTTCTTTAGGAACAAGGATAAATTGAAATTCTTTGAAAGATTTTAACAAATCCATGGCATCATCCTTATAAGCTCTACGTCTGGGATGTTTAAACATGCATTCTTCTTTCACTTGCCTAATTACCAATTCTGCATTTCCATGAACTGTTATCTTCTGGGCTCCTAATTTCTTCAATATGTGTAGCCCTAAGAGGAGTGCCTCATACTCTACTATGTCAGTTGTGCATTGAAAAATCAACTTATATGAATGGGCTTTAGAATGATTGTTTCCTGTATTGTAAAGCCATATTTCTGCACTTGCACTAGTTTTAGTACATGATCCATCAAAATTCATACTCCAAAGAGGACTAGTTTCAATATTATCATTAATTTCCTTACTATTCTCTTTTTCTTGAGTGTCATTGGATTGTTCTATGGAATAGGCACTATGTTCATGATTGTCTTATTTAAATGAAGGTTTGGAGGGTAGCTGCTTGCTTAGTATTTGATCAATTTGTTCTTCTGTCAAAGGAGAGATCTCTCTTTCAGCACAAGCAGAAATACAGCTGCCCTCTTTCTTTTGATCTACAAAAGAACTTTCTAAATCTGTACAACAAAGTTCTCCATGTGAATAGGCAAGAGTATTTGTTTTGGAAAAAGTTTCAGAGACTGGATGTTTATTAATAGTCTGATCTTTTTCTTTTTCTTTCAAAGGGGAAGATGTTTCTATGTTCCTTTTAACAGGAGTACAGTAGTTCTCTGTCTCTTGTGAAGACTGATTATAAGGGATGATGAATCATTGTTTGGGTTTCCAAGAATATCTTGAGGAACGTTCTTTATTTCTTGGATGTTTTCTTCCTCAACTGATTCATCTATGTTCTTGTAATTTTTCAATAGGATATTAAACTCATGAATGGCTACTAAAATATCTTCACAATGTATTTGTTCCAAATCTTCATCATTATCTATAATGTGTTGGGTGATTTTTTCTAATGTATCATAATGTAATTCACCCCATGATAATGATGTAGCGTTTCCTTTGTAGTTCTCATAAAACACATATTCAAGGTCTTTTAAAGAAAACAAATTACCAGATCTCAACCATTCATACCAATACCTAGCTTTACCTTCTAATGTTAACATGAACATTTTCATTAGGCAATCTTCATGCCATTCAACTTTCAACCTCCATACGTGTATATGAAATTTGATGAGATGTAATAGAGGGTCATCAAACTTTTCACCTTGAAAAACAAGCAGGTTGTCATCCCAATTCACCTGGGGCATCTTGTGTGGAAACCCAAGGATATGATCTCTACTCATTGGGGCATATCTTCGTTGTATCCTTGGAATCATGTTTGTAAATTAAGAAAGAGGTCACTGTGTCTGTTCAATCAGCTCAAGGTTTTCTACCAGTGGAGTCATTTGGTCTTTTGGGAGTTATAGACTGTGGAGTCGCCGGGTGGAAAATTTTCAGCTCTTAAGGAGGGAAAATGTTTTATGGTTCCACCACCATGTTTATTATGAAGCTAATCTAGGCTAATTGGTCTTCTGTCCCCAGTGGAGTCACCAGAATGTTAGGCCTCTGTAATTTGCAAGATTGGAAAATACAACCTGCGAAGCCTACATATGAACCACTTTGGGATTCAAGGATCTAGCCCTCCTGAATCCAGAGAGGGATCTCTCTTATAAGTGCAAATATTGATTTATCTTTAAGGTATTTTAGTGTGATATTAGGCTAGTTATTAAGAACAAGGGTTTTTGTTTGGTTTTGGTTGGGCAAACATATAATGAAGGTGAAGGAAGTCTAAATGAAGGGTGAAGGTGTATGAAAGTGAAGGGATGAGTTAGCTAATAAGATAGGCAAGGAGCAGTTTTAATCCATTGGGCCATGGAGTCATAAGAGGATTTAATTGAAACATCAAGGTTCAAGAGTGGTCCATGGGGCAAGTCATATATGTCAAAAGATCTCTTTAAGTTGATTTTATGGAATGAAACAATAAGAAATGAAGATCAAACAGATGAAGAACAAAGAGCAGCCTAAGATCAAGTAAGTACTTTGAAACTATCCTACTTTTGGGATGCACTTAAGAAAGACATAAAAGTAATCTAAGATCAAGTAAGTACTTTGAAACTATCCTTCTTTTGATATACTTTCAATAGAAAAAATTTAAAAACACATAGAATAGCTTAAGATCAAGTAAGGACTTTGAACCTATCCTGCTTTCAGCATATTCAAAGGGGAAACATTCATGATGAACATAAAAAGTAGTCTAAGATCAGGTAAGTACTTTGAAAATAGCCTCCTTTCAACATACTCTCAGGGAAAATTTCAAACAACCTTTGGAGAAAGAACTAGGAGATAGGGCAAACCATAAACTTTCCTAGTTTAACTCTACTTATCATCAAATGAAAATAACATTCAAGAACAATGTTTAAAGTTTAGACAGTAAGACGTGGGAACACCAACATTCCTTATCTGCTTGGACTGTATTAAATCATTCTTAAATACACAATTGGAGGAAAACATAAATATAAAGCTTATCAGTGAGAGTAGAGTACTTTAAAGAGTAAATCCTAGCTCTATATTTGTTGTTATTTATCAGAGAAAAGTGGACAGAATGGAAAAAAAGAAAATAAAAATTTACAATAAGAAACACATCACCATTGACATAAACCAGGATCCCATAAATCAGCTTGTATTTTATGTTCAAACTAGTTACAATCATCAAGTCCAGTGGGTCTCTACAGCTTCAAACTTCTCATCTCAACTTATGTATCATCAATTACAAACAGGGCTTCAGCAACTTCAGAAAACTATTTACATGCAACAGATTTTCAGAGACCAACCATTTACAATGTGCTCCTCAAGGATATTTTATAAGAAAATGAGGAGGTGGAAGAGTTTCTAGGGTTCAAGTGTCATTAATTCCATATTAAATGCAATTCCTAACCTTGAAAGCCATACAAGGCATAAGCAGGAATGCATTCAATTTAAAACTCTGTCTCATAACTTTGTTTCTGCTTTTAAGGCTTGATGGAAGAGAATATTGACTTCAGGGCTCTTTCTTATCTTTGTAATAACTTTTTTGACAACTGTAATAAGTTTCTTTGGTTGAAATAACTGCTCAGCTGTCTTTAGGCAAATATCTTTTGAATAGGCAATAACTATTCCTTCTTTTGATTTCTTTGAGGCTGCAGGTGGCTTTTGGTAGCTAGAGAGGATTCAATTAGCCTCTGATGTGGCAGTGGAGGCTTTTCGGACTGATAGATTTCCTTGTTTTATCTTAAAACACCTTTAATCTGTCTTTGCTCTGTGTTTTAGGCCTAATTAGGCTTAACCTTTGTCTTTTTGTCTTCATACTGTCTTTATCTGTGGATTAGGCTTTTGGTTTTTGATTTTTCTGCCTTAATCCCTTTAAACTCTACCTGGAAATCATTAAATCTTCATTTCTGCTTTGATCTGATGCTATGTCACTCATACTCTTTGTCTGTTTTTCATTCATGAGGCATGGGTGAAATCGCAGTTGGAACCCTGCAGATCCGCTTTCTCCTTAGAAAAGTGCGTGTGGATTGTCATCCCTGGCTTTTTATTTCTTTTTAAAACTATGGAGAAACCTTAAAAACCTGCAAAAAACGAACAAAATTAAGAAAATCCAGTGAAAATAGGTCAGAGGTTGCTTTGGAGGTGAGATTTAATCGTGGTCGTTGGATGAAAACATCAAACGGTCCAGATCACTTGCTGGGGTCAATCGGGGGGCGGTCGGGTAAAACGTGGTAGGATTAAGTCTGAGCTGTTGGATAAAAAAAATGAAGGGTTGAGATTGATCAGAAGTTCAGATGGTGGGGGAAATGAAATGGAATCGCGATCAGATTTTGGCCGTCAGATTGCATTGATGAATGGCCAGGATCTTCTGATGAAGTCCTTTGGATAAAATGGGAAGGGTGATGGCTTGGTAGTGAAGTTGCAGAAGAGCCGTTGGATTAGAATATCCAACGGTGGAGATTTAGCGATGAAATCTTCGAAGGATAGAGGAAGGGTAAATGAGTTGGAGACAAAGTGTAGCGAGAGCCGTCAGATTGAAATAATTAACGGCTAAGATTAAAAGGAGGAATGTCAATGCATTGGGGAAAGGTGGTAATGCAGAAAACCAGGATGGTTTTCATGCAGCTCTGAGGTGGTTTTGAAATTTCTCCAAAAAAACGCAATACCACAAACCTGCTGACACGTGTCCCCTCCAAAACCACTTTTTTCGCATTTTTTTTCCATCTTAAACTTCATGTGCAAAAAAAACGCGAAACTCATTTCAGGCCATCGGATGAAGGGGTGCGGATCGCACGCGATTAGAGAAGTTGCGGGTCAGGGAGGTAGTGGAGTCCAGGTGGCAGCGTGTGAGCGGCTGGGTGCTTTTCGAGGCGGAAGGTAGGTCCCAAAAGAGTCAGGCCCCTCAGATTCAATCTAGACCGTGGGATTTATTAAATTGACGGCTTAGATTTAATCTCGGGGCAATGAAAGAAATGTAATTCCGGGGATCGGGTGGAAGAGAAAAAGCGCGAGGGTCATTGATCTGGGTAGATCAACGATCAATATTCGTCGAAAACATTGAACTTTCGAGTTTTATGAGAATAGAAAGGAATGTCAGGTTAAAGATCTTAGCCGTTAGATCTTTGGAATGGACAGCCAAGATCGAAGATGGAGCGGGGTTTATGAGAAGAGGAAAGGTATGGTAGGTTGAACGGGCGAGGATTAGGTGGCCCAGGGTTGTTGATCTGTAATGATCAATGGTCCAAATCTTTTCCAGATTTGAAATGTCAGGATATAAAAATACAAAGGAATAAAGGAAATGAGGGGTTATGACGGGGTTTAGGACCTTTTAGCACCCGTTTGCGGGGATGTAGGTCATATGAGGAGAGGGGTTTCATGAGTTAAGCCCTTGGGGGCTTAGGAGAACTTTGTATGCAGAAAGAGTATTTTTGGCCTAAAAACTGAGTTTTTGAGGCAAAATAGTGGTTCCGATAGAGGAAATGAAGGATTTTAAACCAAATGAGAGGGGAATATAAGGTTTAAAAGGGGAAATGGATGATTTTGAAGGGTAAATGAGGGCTTGTGGAGGGATTTTATGGAGGAGAAAAGGGATGAAAATAGAGTTGTTTTATGAGTGTAAGGAGGGGTAAAAATGATGGAAAATGGGATTTTCAATAGTCTTTTTTTGGAAAATAGCAGATTTTTCAAGATTTATGAGGGAAACAGTAGTGAAGATTAACTAAAGGATTAGTTATCTTCATAAGACTTTAAGAACTCACAATTTGGCCATGAAATTGTTTCTTGAAGTCTTAAAACAGATCTAGCCACCATTTTATATGACAAATTTTTATAGGTGGCTAACAGTCGACACACCCATTCTTCACATAGGTTCTTCAGAAAAAGCCTCTTGTAATAAAAAAGATTCATCTTGGATGGAACGCTTCTTGGCAATGGGAATCAAAAGCTAAGAAGATGTTTAAGACATATGTCAGAACTTGTTCTAGAATATTGAACAATATTGCAGCTGAGTTTTCACCATCATCTCACCTTGTACCTGACAGGGGAAAATGGTGGTCATCTACAAGCTTCGAAGTCATACCAAGCGAGCCTGAGCCACAACCTGTCATTCTAGATTCAGTGTTGTAGCCAGAGACACGGATGCCCATGAGCATTCCTTTGGTTGGTGGATTACCTTAAACCATCTATGCGAGGTTTATATTCTTCCTCTTCAAAATAATTTGGGACACTTCCTCTAGCAGAAGACTTCAGCTTCTTGCCAGCTTTGGTAGTGTTTCGGGAAATGCATTAAGCATTCCAGTGTTGGTGGTCATCCATAAACCATCATAGGTTGTATACCTCCCTTGTTCTAGGTTTAAGGTCTCCCTCTTCCAATATGAGGGACACTTTCTCTAGCAGAAGCCCTCAGCTTCTTACCAGATTTGGAAGAGTTCCGAGAACTGCAATAAGCATTCCAATGCTAGTGGTCATCCTTAAACCACCTCTTTATGCCAACATTTCAGAGAGCTAATCCATCCTAAGTGTTTCCATGCATACTTTACAGATTTGTATTACAACTCTCTTCTTGGACTCACACATACCCCTTCGAATTAAGGGGGGGAATGTTGGACACCTAATCCTCAACAGGTAGGTGTGGAAGCTGAATGGGCTAATGGAGTCCAAGAGACCACTTGGAATGAGAATCCAAGGGTCACGCCAATGTAATATAAATGTACATTCCTTTTGGGGTCAGGATTCATCAAAGATAAGAGCATCTATATCCTGCAGGGCTTCATCCAATTTTTCCGATCACCCAACCAAGCTGAAGGTTGATAGGAAATCATCAGTCATTGTAATCCAATGGCTTGTCCCTTGGTGCAACTTCATTTCCAAATACCAATTGGTAGGCATAGACCCTAACGAATGAATAAATATATGAACCCACTCGTCCCAAGTCCTTTCCTTCCACACTTCCATCCATGTGGACAGGAATTTGTGCGGGTCTCCCTGACCATAAAACAACTCTGTTGGTGATCATAGGCTTAGTATTTTAGCTCCAAAATTAAAGTGCTACGAATTGAAATCAACCAGAATGAAAACGACCATCCTGTTACAAGAAATCCAATGCAACTCGTTTTGTCGAAAACCGAGTTCGGATGAGGAAGTTATGCTCTGATAATCGTCATTCAGAACAACCAAATTTTTATTAAAAAATTACAGAACAGGTACAGGCTAATGACATGGCATCCCTGACAACATTCAGGGAAACTTCTTCAGTTTTATTCAAATGGGACTGTGAAAAGTGTCACTGGGGGATTCACCAATTTGGTTTGTGAAGAAGAAAATTGCCAATGACCTCTTAAGGTTGAATTTTGGGTTCATGATATTATGTGTTGGAAATTAATTTTTTTTAATTAATTAATTAAGGCTGAATTTAATATTATATATATATATATATTTATTTAATATGTATTATGGTTTTGAATCATATATATATATAAACCATAGTCTGTTAGATTTTATGTGGCATGGAAAAGTACTTAAATGGTGGATATATTAAATATGCAGTGGTAGCAAACTATAGTCTCGACACACATTCAACTATGGAGTGGATTACATTATGGTAGGGTACATTGGTTATCACGTGGCACATATCAGAGTGGAATGGATAAGGTTCTGTGACACATAAATCATAATATGGTGGATTATACATATATTAAATATGCGGTGGCAGCAATCTATAGTCCCGACACACATTCAACTATGGAGTAGATTACATTATGGTAGGGTACGTTGGTTATCACGTGGCACATATCGGAGCGGAATGGATAAGGTTCTGTGACACATAAATCATAATATGGTGGATTATACATTTCATTAAGGTTTGTTTTTATAATATGGTGGCATGGCATAACATAATTCAGATGGCAGGTTTTGAATGGCACATAGTGCAAAAGACGTGTATGAAGGGACAGATCGGGGCTCGACCCCATGACCTCCCCCTCTCCACAAAGAACCTCCACCATTGGGCCATAGGCCATGATCCTTTAAAACAAATGTCGTGATCATATATTTAAATGTGCACTATGTGTTGTGGCGAGAATGGAGGGGCCAACCCGCGAGCCAGCCCCTCACCATGAGATCGCTCCCTTGTGACCATGTCGGAGGCTAACGCACTTAGTGCTAAGACCAAAATTAACCCGATATTATCCTTAATTATTACATAGTTAAATTGGTGGCGGATTTGGCAAAGTGCCATTTTTGGCGGACAACTCCAAATATAGTCAAAGTTAACTCCAACTCTCCAGATTTGGAGGCAAAATTGTAGGGAAAATTGGTTTTTCCATAACTGAGGCCATTTGTGACCAAATTGGGTGCAGGAAGAGTCATTATTAGCATATTTTGATGCTTTGGAGCCATTTGAATAGGTTTCAGAGGAAAAAGAGGTCAGCTACAGAGGTTTTTTTTGCCTTGAATATTTTTGAAGCTGAGGGCCACCAGGAGGGAAGGCCATGCCTAGAGCATCTGGTAACCAAATTGAGTAAATAAATATTCATTTATAATCTATTTCAACATTTTAAACTCATTGGAACATGTTGCAAGAGCATTTGATGCATGTAAACAACATTTTGAGCACAATTGAGCTAATACAAAGGCCCAAGCTATGGAGCTGGACCAAGGAGATGTAGCCCAAGAGGGGTGAAATCCTTCATCAAACTATATTTTAATGGATCATTTGTCATGCTTTGTTGTGTTTTTATGTTTCTGATGTTCATCCATTTAAATTCATGCTTTATGCTTTCAAAAACACTCGTAAAATTCAGTTTTAATTATCTCTTTGACACACATAAGCAACAAGGGAACCTGTACATCAAGCATAAGATGAGTGAATAAGTGTTATATATAAAAATGAAATTAGAACAGCAATAAATAACATTCATATTCATATCAAGTTGGTATCAGAGCACAAGGTTTCTAAGGTTATTTGCTTGATATTTTCTTGAAGTTTTATGCAAGTTTAATGGTTGTAAATTTGTGATGCTAACAAGGTTAAAGTTGCAAAAAGGTGAAGGGAAGTTGTTGGTTGCAAGTCCTAAGGTTAGGACCAGAAGAAAGATATTTGAAAGAGCATCATCCTAACCCAAAATTCCACTCATAGCTGCACTTTAAGAACCTCAATTTTTGTCTCAAGAAACTCATGAGATTGAAGAGGTGCAATTTGTACAAGAACTGAGTTGATTGAAGAGGTACAAGCATCAAAAGTTGAGCTTGAATCCTTAGCCATTATGTGAGGTGTTGGAGAGACTCAAGGACATTCAGAAGAGGAATATTCCAAGGGAGACTTCAATTACATTCAAATAATGGTTAAAATCATGTTTGATGCATTCACAGCAAAAAGAGCAAGAGAAGGTTCAAAGCCTCCATATGGACAAGGAACTTCAGATGGTAAGAAGGATGAAGAGAAGAGTTAAAACGCCAGCGGAGGAAAGCCACCTCCATCTCCACCATATTCATCATCCTCATAATTAACATCTGCATCATCTTCTACTTCCACCACAAAGACCACAAACACTCACTCAAAAGACACAAAAGGAAAAACTTTATTACTCAAATTGGACATTAAGTTTGAATTACCCATGTACAATGGTGAGGTAAATGCAGAGAGGCTTGATAATTGGATACGCGAATTGGAGGTGTGTTGCAGAATTCAGAACCTTCATGAAGAATACATAAAGATCCAGTTCTCTTCATTAAGGCTAGAAGGATTTGCACTAGTTTGGTGGGAAGAAAAGACTCAAGAGGAAATGTGAATCCATGGTAAGATATCCATTTCTTAGATTGAGTTTATTTCTTCCATTAAAATACGTTTTTATCCATTAGCCTATATGAAAAAGGTATTATGAGTTGGAAAAATTTTAAGCAACTCAAGGGTCAAACAGTTCAAGAGTATACCCAGGAGTTTACAAAGAGAGCTTTGTTGTTAGGAGTAAATTTGAATTCCCAAGATACAATCTTGAAATAAATTGGGGGTTTACATTCCTATTTTAAGCATACTATTCTTATGTTTAACCCAAGAAATTTAGCTAAAGTTTTTGTACAAGCCACACACTTAGAGGCAAGGGGAAAACAAAACATAGAGGAGAAAAGTGAAAGTGAGGGTAAAAAAAAGGAAATTTTTATGGAAGAGGAAAATGAAATACTTATGTAAAAAGAGAGAAGGAAAAACTCACATGTAAAAATTGTTCAAACACTGGCCATGATGAAGACCACTATTGGCAACTTCATCTAGAATTGAAACCAAACAGACTAAAAGCCAAATAGAAAGGTAAAATTGTTGCTATAGCTGAACATGACTTAGGGTCAGATTTAGGATATGAGACAAAGCTTTAAGCCATGGGTTTGAAAGGTAAACATGTTACAAACACTAGTTTTTCAAATTGTTCAAATGATACTCATGATGAAGATACAAGAATAGAACTTTTCCACATTAAAGTTGTCTCTAAACATACCAATATTGATACACTTTTTGATAGTGGGTCACAAGCTAACTTGATTTTTTAATATTTGGTTAAGAAACTAGGCCTTGAAACTATTAGACATCCAAGACCATATCCTTTGGGTTGGATATGCAAAAATTCAAACTTGCAGGTTACAAGGAAGTGCTTACTAAGATTCACCATTAACTCAAACTTTCTTAATGAAGTTGAGCTTGATGTGGTACCGCTTGAGATATCAGGTATAGTATTGGGAAGTCCTTATCTGTATGATAGGAAAGTTGTATTTCATCCCCATGAGAACAAGTATCACTTGTTTAAGGATGGTATTGAGTACATAATTAGAGCACATAAGAAGAAGACAGGTTTTTCTCTTATGCATGCAAATGAATAGGATAATGAATGCAAGTCAGAACTTGACATTGTTGATGATCAAACAAAGAGATGTATTGAATCACACTTTTCAAAAGGATGCTTATTCTTGTAATGAGTTGTTTCAGGATGTTAATAGGTTTCCTTTGAAAGAAGGTGAAAAACATTTGCAGCAGTCAACAGTAGTGTTGACTAGTGTTGGAAACAAGATGTCGGTGCAAGGGAGTGCAAAGGTCAAAGAGGAAGTGACAAAGCAACTTGGAAAATAAGGGATGGGTTCCACAAATTCTGGTTTATGGTTTCCAAAAGGTACATGGCAATGGCGAAGATACTTGGTCAAGAGTCAACCCAAGTACAAGGCAAAAGCAGCTAAAAATCGCCATGGTGACAGTGTGCAAGGTGAGAAAGTTTCTAAGTTTCCTTTGATTTTTAACCAAGGTAGGAACAAGATGGTTTTTGCAAGAATAGATTTATATTCTGCAAATTCAAAAATATTGCAGCATGACGATGTCAATGACAACAAGAGAAGGTCGCAAGAATCAAGGAAAAAGTTGACTTTTTTTTTAAATCTCCAAATTAAGAAATTGGGAAAATTTCAAAGGATAGAGACTAGAAGGGTGAGGGAACATTACCCTCATCCACATAATCACTAATCAGAGACCTTTTGGGGTCCAAAAGGCTTCTAGTGGGGAGGAATGATTAGAGGCTCAATATTTTAGCTCAAAATGAAAGTGCTCAGAATTGAATTAAACTAGAACGATAGTGATTGGCCTGTCGCAAGGAATCCAACACAACTTGTTTCGTTGAAAATCGAGTTTGGATGAGGAAGATATGCTCTACTGGTTGCTATTCAGAACAAGAAATTTTCATTAAAAATTTGTAGAACAGGTACAAGCTGATGACATGGTAGCCCAGTCAGTAGTCATGGAATCTTCTTCAGTTTTAGTCCAATAGGACCATGACAAGTGTCACTGCGGGATTCAAATGTTTGGTTTGTGAAGAGAAAGTTGCCCAATAACCTCCTAAGGTTGAATTTTGAGTTCATGATATTATGTGGTGGAAATGAATTTTTTTTAATTAATTAATTAAAGTTGAATTTAATATATATATATATATATATATATATATATATATATATATATATATATATATATATATATATATATATATATATATATATATATGTCTATCTATCTAAACCATAGTCTGACATATTTTATGTGGCATGGCAAAGTATTTAAATGGTGGATATATTAAATATGCAGTGGCATCAAACTATAGTCCCAACACACATTTAACTATGGAGCGGATTACATTACGGTAGGGTCTTTTGGTTATTACGTGGCACATATTAGAGTGGAATGGATAAGGTTCTATGGCACATAAATCATAATATGGTGGATTATACATTTCATTAAGGTCATTGTTTTTTTTTCACAAAGGAAAAATTCGTAATTGTATTATGAAAACAAAATTACATGTTATATGAGTTGGTAGATGTCATGCAAGACAGTCATGTATGCCACAAGTAAATATTTACAATGAGAGGAAATTACGCTTTCCTCCCTTTTTTCTTATTAACCGTCCGCCAAGGACATGGTGTTGGCGTGGTCGATACAAGGACGAGTTGGTTATCTTCCGCAAGTATTCCAATGTCCTTGTCTAAGTCCAATGTGTCTGAAGTATGTAATCTTTTATTTCCCCCGCTGTCTGGTGCCCCATGATCCATTTCTGGCTGTGTCACGGTAGTGGCAGCTATGGGTTCTTGCATTTCCTATTCTTGTGTGCCCAAAGTAGTATCTGTCTGTATACTAGCTTGTGGGATGGGTTCTTCCTCTTCTTCTTCTTGTTCTGGCGCTTCTGATGGATATTGCCATCCTTTTGCCGCTTTACCTATTTTCTTATTTTTCTTGTTTTCTCTTGTGGATGTCGGACATGTGTTTTGTAGGTGTCTCGTTTTTTTGCAAATCCGACATCGAAATGTTGTGTTCTCATAATCTAGGTGCTATGTCCATCGTTGTTGTTTGTGATTCAATATAATTCTCTCTGGTAGACCTTTTCTCAGGTCCACTTCCACATAGATTCGTGCGAAAGTGTCGATGCGTTCCTCCAGCCTTTGGGTATCTGTTTTAATATATCTGCCAAGGATATTTCCAATGCCGCCTAGAATGCTTTCCTGCTAGAAATGGAGCGGAAGGTTGTGGAGTCGGGCCCAAACCAAAATTCTAGTCACCTCCATAGTGTTAGCATCAAATTCCAAGAACCATGGTGTGATGAAGAGTCCAGTAGATCCCCAGAACCGTGGCCCCTCCTTAAGTATGATATCTCTGTCCTCTGATGATAAAAACTTGACAATAAAGAAACCCTTTGAGCATAGGTGGATTTCGCAATCTATAGTCCAGTTGGTAAAAATCCACTAGAATAGTTCCACTGGTTTGGGCCAGAAGCAGCTGAATCTGCAGATTATTGCTTGAGATTCAAATTCGGTTCTATGCACATCTATGTCAGGAATGTCAATGTTTATTTCAGGCACACAGTTCTGTTGTTCCATAATGTATGGCTTGGGGGAGTTTTCTGCATGGGTCACAGTCGTTGTGGCAGCATTTTTTTTTCCTCCCTGTATGACATTCCTGTATGTGGGTCCTTTAGGGAGTGCAATGTTGGACGCAATGGCACCCGGAGTGATTCCATGTGCCCTGTTTTGTCCAATCTTTCCCCCCCTTAGCCTTAAATTTAGACAAACAGAGGATCCAGATGTTATAGCATATTCATTAAGTGTGCTAGTATCAACTAATGCTTTTCCCCAAATATCAAGGGTTGGAGGTGGGATGGATAACCAACATTAGTCTGAATTTTATCCTTCAGATTTAGAATGGATATTATGTCTCGTATCCAGATTATAAAATTGTTGCCTACAGGAGGCTTAATGAATATTTGAAAAGGTTCAGATCCTACCCGATAATCTGTGTCGGTGATGAAGCAGCGGCGCCCAGTATCCTTTGTCACGACAGGCGTGGGAGGAACAATAATAGAGGCACGCATACAGAGGCATGCATACAAGAATAGAGGCACGCATGCAAAGCACAATAAATACAGTCACAAAAAAGGGAAGTATACCGTTCGCCCGTCGGTTCAAACTCCCACCCTCGTTTGTAGTATTCCGCCAATACAGAAATGGTTCTGTGGAACCGAAGTGCGTTGTATCCTCCGCGAAACAATGAGCAAAAACTCTGCGCAGATTCCAAAAGCTATCTATAAGGTATGAAATCAGCCTTGATGAGAAGCCAGCGTTCTGTGCGATCAGGTGGAGTTGAGTGAGCCACCACCAAGCCAAGGTAATCAGGCCCGCAGATGCGGTGCTACTCCTCTGTGTCTCGTCCAAGGTGGACCGCCGCCACCAGAGCCAAAGAACCAAAACATTTTTCCCTAGGGTTGCCACAGTGATTCGCTCCACTTCCCTCCATTTTTCGAAGAGCTCTCTAAATGATTTGGATCCTAGAAAAATTAACTTAACAACAAATATTACCCCATTAAGGTTCGTTGTTATAATATGGCGGCATGACATAACATAATGCGGATGGCAGGTTTCGAATGGCACGTAGTGCAAAAGGTATGTACGAGGGGAGGGGTTGGGGCTCGACCCCATGACCTCCCCCTCTCCATAAAGCGCCTCCACCATTGGGCCAAAGGCCATGATCCTTGAAAACAAATGCCGCGATCATATATTTAAATCCACACTATGTGTTGTGGCGAGAATGGAGGGGCCAGCCTGCAAGCCAGCCCCTCACCATGAGATCGCTCCCTTGTGACCATGCCAGAGGCTAACGCGCTTAGCGCTAAGACCACAATTAACCCGAGATTATCCTTAATTATGACATAGTTAAATTGGTGGTGGATTTGGCGGAGCACCATTTTTGGCGGACAACTCCAGATTTAGTCGAAGTTAACTCCAATTCTTCAGATTTGGAGGGAAAATTGTAGGGAAAATTGGTTTTGCGATAATTGAGGCCATTTGCGACCAAATTGGGTGCAGGACGAGTCATTATTAGCATATTTTGATGTTTTGGATCCATTGGAACAGGTTGCAGAGGCAGAAGAGGTCATCTACAGAGGTTTTTGTTGTCTTGAATATTTTTGAAGCATAGGGCCACTAGGAGGGAAGGCCATGCCTAAAGCATTTGGTAACCAAATTGAGTGAATAAATAATCATTTCTGATAGATTTCGACATTTTAAACTCATTGGAATAGGGTCCAAGTGCATTTTATGCATGTAAACAAAATTTTGATCACAATTTATCTAATACAAAAGCCCAAGCTATGGAGCTGGACCAAGGAGATGTAGGCCAGGAGGGGTGAACTCCTTCATCAAAACTCTATTTTAATGGATCATTTGTCATGGTTTTTTGTTATTTTATGTTGTTGTTGTTCACTCATTTAAATTCATGCTTTATGCTTTGAAAAACACTCATAAAATTTAGTTTTAATTACCTCTTTGACACACATAAGCAACAAGGGAACCTGTACATCAAGCATATGATCAGTGAATAAGTTTTATATTTGAAAATAAAATTAGCACAATAATAACTAACATTTAGATTCAAATCAGTTGGCAGGGTAGCGGGAGGTTCAAATCACAACTTCATCATTTAGCTACATTCCTCCCAATCCTTAAACACATCCTTGTGGGTATCCCACAAACGTGTCAGGGTTGGGCGCATAGCCAAATCAAGTGCCCGGAACCTTCGTTCCTCTGGGACAACCTTTTCCAATGCTTACAGAAATATTTTGACACTACAAGAACCATCAAAATAGGGTATTTCTCTTATCTCTGAGGAGATGCATCAGAAGTTCTTCATGATCTTGAGCTAGCGCGGTGCAGAAACATCGTGCAACTGATTTTGTCAGCTCTCCATTTCTCCACCCAAATCTGAAAAACATGAACTATACTTCTCCCAATTCAGCATCCCATCAGCTGTAGGGTTAATCCAATATTTGTCTCACGCAGTCAACTTATAAATATGGTCAACATCATCCCCTTCACGCACTGGCTCTGTATATCTTTCCCCTTATGCTGGATCCAGTGGGACTATCACCCGTGTACCATTATTCTCAAAGGGCATGCTTCTCCGCTTCAGGTTCATAATACCTCCCATATCAATGGCCCAATCCAACCCTAACAACGCAAGGTAGGGATCTGCATCATCCATAATTTGTATTACTTCAAATCTGTGCGTACCTTCACTCCAACAATGCCTACTAGAACTTGTGGAATTCTTCCAAGTGGAATGATTTTCTGCTGATTAGCGATGCGTAACTGAATGGTGGACCATTCCAGCTTTGGTTCTCCCATATTCTGCCATGTTTTCTTAGGTAAAACATTTTCATCAGACCCCAGATCCAAGATGACTTGATCCATCTCATACTCTCCAATATGCACATTCATCTGCATCTCCCGACCAATTCTCTTCTTGTTCTTATAAATCTTGTTCAAAGCCTTAGTCTCTGTTCGAGGTACTTCTTTCTCTACACAGTTGTCTCTCAGAGCCTGGAGATTATCTAACATCTTATGATTGTGTAATAGCTTTATGCAAGCTTGTAGGAATTGTTTGACTTCATCATCTTCCTATAGTTCCATGATATCCCTTGATGTGGATGCTCCGGCAGCAGTAAAATCCCTCCTAGCTTCAATGAAAGTCTCTTTTTCTTTCTGCAGGTTGAGTCCTTCATTATTGTTAGATGCCTTTTTGATCAGTGGCTCTATGTTAGCCTTATTTTCCTCATTTCCTCTGGTGGAAACACCACTGCATGTAATTACATTTACACTTGGACCATCATCGCACAGTTCAACTTTAACCATTTGTATGTTTTGCGCAGGCATATGTTGTTGTTTTTCCTGCATTTTAGCCATTAACACATGAAAATATTCCATTAAATGATAAAATTGCCTACAGTACCTACAGGATTGTCGCACGAGGTTCGGGCAGTCACGCGCATAGTGTCCAGTGTCTCCACAATTATAGAAAATTAATTGCCCTCTCCCCCGACCTACTCCTTCACCTCTCCCCACTCCCCTTCCTCTTGTTGGGGATCCTCATCATCTAGAGGGAGATTCTAGTGATGTAGGGTCAGCCTGCACTCTGTAAAGGTTCGCATTGTCTAGCATTAGGTCAAACGTCTGGTAGTGCTGCTCATCGTGACCAACTGAAAAGAAAAATTTGCACCACTGTTGCTTCAGTTCTTGCACACAGGCTCCTATCTGCGAGCAATGGTTTGTATCATGTCATCCAGCTACCCTACAATCAGTGCACCATAGTGTGGGGGTACTAGGCACAACAGCATCCCTGGGATGCAGTGGATTCTATCCCCCTGCTTGTTGGTAATCCAAGAACATAGGGCACTAATATTTGGTGTGGCTAGCACCCTTGCAGCGTATGCACTAGACATCTACGCCAACTTACTTTCCCCAATATCTACGTAAATTTTGAATTTCCAAGTGCATAGCTTCCAATTTCCTTTGAATTTGCAGCACTCTGAATTGAGAATCTTCTCTAGGCATAACTTCTAATTTCATGGCAACTTCCAGGGCTTTGGCCTTAGAATCAATCTTCTGTTGACCCATAGGCCCGTGCAGATGTCGCAATAGCATGGAAATGATCCATTCCTTATGCTGCTTATCATCGTAAACAAATCCTCTGTCATTGATGGTTTTCTTCATCCATTGGTCTCCTTCCCAAACCGATTCCTTTAGCCCTTGCTTGATATCTTTTAGTTCTATTAAACACTGTGAATAGGTGTTACACAAAATTTTGTCACTGTCCTTGCAATCCCCATCCCGCACATTGGAGGGTCATTTCTGTGACTTTTGAATAGTGTCATTCCTTTCAAATAACATCATTGCATCCCTTTTGATGAAGGAAACATTCTTCTTGTTGAAATTTCCCTGAGCAGAGTAGTAAAAATCCTTGTTTTTTCCTTGGCGCGAGTAGCCAGTTCTACCCTCGCACCGAAGTTGAAGATTAACACTAGGGCCCGCACCACCTGGCGCTCTATCCTAGTGTAATTCCTGCACCAAGCTATTTATGAATTTTTAAAAAAAAATAGAGGCATAGGTTCCATTCTAACCACCTCCGGGATGAGTCATTAGGAGTCATTGAACTGAAACAACCACGGGCCTCCTCCTTTAGTTAGTAGTTTCCACCTCCCTTAGAACACTCCTAAAGGATAGGCCTCCCTTCCACCTTTGTAGGGATCCCAACCTCCTCTTTTCCCTCTATATAAACAAGCCTTCTCTCTTTATGAAAACTAGCTATAGTTGGAGCTGAAATAGTTGTAGTTGAATTTGGGTAGCTGAACTTGGAGAAGAGTTGAACGAATCATAGTTGAATAACTAAGTTATTGAGAAGGTAGAACAAGGAGAAATCCATCAAGAGGTCCCTTATCCCGTCCGAATTCCCCGACGAGCTTTGAGACGTGCTTGAAACGAGCCCCACTGGAGGAGACCGCAACATGAGAGCATGGTTGTATCTCTTCTTTCTACCTATTAATATAAGTGACTATTGTCTAGTTCCTTTCTTGTGTTTTGTCTTTATCGAATGCAATATGCTAGTCTTCTCTGACTGATTATTATTTTTTGGATGAAATTAGCATGTGGTATGTGGTTATCGTTTTCTGATCTCTGTGCAAGTGTCCAAACGTGAGAAGTGGAAGGGTTACGACTTATCTTCGATCAGGAGCGGGAAGTTCTCATCATCACTACGAGTGTCGACGACAGCTTTGGACCACAGGTAGGCTATCTTATTCGCATCCGCTTTCATTCAAATGTTTAGGAACCTACACTCTAGCATGATTCCTTGTTACTAGACCCACCCTAGGGCTAGAGGGATCGTCTCTGTCCGCAAAGAGGATTTACCTACATAACAAGTTGGCGACTCTGCTGGGGATCAATGTGAGTTTGTCTTTGATCTTTTTGGGTCATTTTTTGGGTTTTATCCTTGTTTTTTACTTTTCTGGTTGTTTAACTGTGTTTCAAACCCTTGTTCAGCCCCAGAGTGTCAAGATTGACCTTTGTTTTGTTGATTTTTTTCCCTTTTTCCTTAGTTAACTGGCTTGGCACAGTTTTTCCCTGAATAGTCGTGTCGATTGGTGCATGTTTCTTTTGTAGCACTCGTGCCATCTCATGTTTGTCGTTGAACACCGCCTCACAGTCGCGCCGACCCTTGTGAATTTTTGGGTGTGAGCTTTTCATGAGTTTTTGGTCACTTGTATTTGTTTCTGGTTTCTCCTTAAGAGTAATTGAAGTGTTTTTGAATGTATTTGATTGCCGGAGACTTTTTTTCCTCAGTTTTTTGCACATTTCTCATCAATGTAGCTTGAGGTCTTAGGGTTTCTGAGTGCCTTGGTGCACTGAGCCTTCTGTTTGGAGATCAAGTTTCTTGATAAGCTATCAATTTCGTTCGCTGTTTAATTGCTCTTGGTCTCTTTGATTCTGTTGAGTACGTTCATTGGTTGAATGATCATTTCCTTTCTCGTTTTGATTTTTCTTCCTCTTACTCCAAGCACCAATTACATTGATTGTATGGGTCATTTTCGAGATTTATCTTTGATTTGAAAATTTTGTGTCTTTGGTTTGACCGTTGTTGTGTTTTTTTTATGCTGGAGGAGTCATTCCGTTTCAAATTTTGCATTCGCTCTCTCAAACTACTGTTTAGTTTCGTTTTTCATATCATTTAGTGCATTGTTTTCTCTATTGCATTGAAAAAACAAAACAAAAAAAATATTGCATTCTTTTTGCTTTGAAAATGAAACTTTCATTCTCTTAGTTTGCATTGTATAGGCTAGGAAAGAGTTTTGTTTTCCGCAGATTGAATTAGATGCATTAGTGGATGTTTTCTCATGATTTCATTATTTTCTACTACTTGAAAGTTTTCTTTCCTTCTCGTAGATAGCTTTCATTGAACGATAATGGTATCCTTTTGCATGTAGTTTTTCATTTAGGAAGATTTCAAATCCAACATACGTTAAGGCCTGGAAATTGAAACTTAATCCAAGATCAACGTTAAAATTTATTTCAATTAACTTAAGGCAACATTGGAACTTAACAAAATATTTTAATGGTCTAAGTTAGAGACATGTTCCGGCGTCTTAAAACCTAGTAGTTGTTGTTTGCCATCTCGCTTCAGACAGCGCTAGTACAGACTTGTGCACCCCATTCTGTTGAGTATATAAAGGGAGACCCCTCTAGGTTGCAATAATTTTATCCATAGGAAGCCGAGTCTGTCGCCTTGTAACCGTGATACACCAAACACAGCATTTGGGGAGACTACCTGCACGTACGTCAAGTCCTTGGTCATTTATTTTTCATTTGATCACCAAGGTGTACATGGCAGTTCACGAAAACTTGGCATACCCTCTTGCTTAGATTACCTGAGTAGTCATTTTTTATCTTTACTGACTCTTTAAATTTGAAAATATCATCAAGCACTTGTCCTTTCGTTCTCATTCAAAATAGAAAGTGACTAGAATCATCTTTTGCCTGTTTCCTGACTCTTAAAACGTGAAACAACAAAGTTTTGTTTCAGTATCTTAAAATAAACTACCCACGATTACACACCCATTATACAGTTTCATTACTTGTCTTGTTTTTTTTTTCCTTAGTTTTTTGAGTCTTTTCTCGGATCTCTTTTTTCCTTCTTGTTGTGAAACAGTCACGGTGGCAAAACCACCATTTTCTTCGTCCTAGCTCCCTTCTAGAGGTAGTCCTCTACTGGACAGTTTATTTGAAACTCCTCAATCCTCTAGGTCTTCCAAGCTTCAGTAGCCTATTCTCCCGTCAATCTTACCCCTTGCTACCCAATATCCCGCTGACGAGTCAGTTTAGTTCAATTGGCCTCCCTCAGGTGCTTGGTCTGGTTTTGGGGATGAGGGATAATTCCCTCCTCTTATGTTGGGATCGCCATTCTTAGTTGATATTATACCTCCTAGTCCCCGTAGTATTTTCAAAGATATTATGGAGGAGTCAGACATGGACACATCAGGTCCTATTGGAAGTGATGGAATTCCCGTTTCTACAAAAGAGTATCAACTTTTTCTTGAAAACACCCCTCATGTGTTTGCTCAATATTCACCATTGGTGTCACTTCTAGTCGGATATAGGTCTTTGGGTCAGATTATTGCTGGTGTTGCATCCATGGCAGCATCTACTCCATCCAGGAGTCTAGTCCTCCCATCATTAGGACTGCCACCGACAACACCTGCTTTGTCGCTTATAGTTACATCTATCCTAGTTCAATCTACTGTTTGTGCGGCTGCATCTGCGTCGGTCACTCAGTCACCAGAAACCTCTACTGAGATACCTGTTGGCCTCACTTTTGAAGAGTATCTATTGGCTATTCATCAACATAACTCTTAGGTTTCTCAGCAACCTCATGCTCCTGTTAATCCACCACACCATTATAATGAATATGGTAATCCTGTTTATTTTCCCTATCTTACTCCTCATCACTATAATGTTGTCGGTACCCCCATTTATGCGTTTCCTACTCCCCATCATTATGATGATCATGGTGTTCCTATTTATGACCCTTATGAAATCGTTCCTAAAATTGGAATGACTTACCAGGTGCAACCTCCTAGCCAACAAGGACAACCCTTGCAGGGACAAACTTCGATTCAGTCAGGGCTTGCATTTGGTCCTCAGGGACAACTTTACGGTCCACAAGGCCAACCTTTACAAGGCCAGCCTATGGTCCAACAAGGACAACCCCAAGGGCCTTATGGTCAACCTTTATATCAACCAGGACCTTCTTATGGTCCGAGGGGGAAAATCTATTCGTTGCAGGGACAACCTTTTGTACAACAACCCAGATCATATACTCAAACTAGTTTGAATGTTGCGCAACAAGGACAACCCTCTGGTCCTCCTCCAGGACAACCTTGTTCATTGCAACCTTCAAGCCAAACTACTTAGCAAGGGAAACCTAGTGGCTCTCAACATCCAGGCCAACCTACTCCGCAGGGGCAACCTGCTCAATCTACTCAACAACAATTTTACTCTGCTTCGCAGCAGGGTCCTACCTTTCAACAGCCTGTTTAGTCTTCTCAGCAACTTTTTTACCCTATTTATTCAGCTCAACATGGCCCCACTTATCAACACCCAGTTCGACCGCAAGGCATTTATTATCCTCATGGTCAATATTGACCAGTATATGGTACGCCTCAATGTTTTACTTATTAATCTCAAACTCAGTTACCATATAATCAACCGCAAGGCCATACTTACATTCCACCGCAAAATCCTCAACAAGGACCTCGATGGTATACTTAGAATCAGTATCCTCAGTATCAACAAAATTATTTAGCTTATCCCCCAGATCGTCTGAATCCTTCGGGACAGAACCCATGGGGGAAATTTTTTTCTCAAACAGGATGGAATGCAATTTCGAGTTCTTATCAAGGACATATTATGCCTTTTAACCCTTAATTTCCATTTCTCACTACATTGGAGTTACCGGACGTGTCAAAGTTAACGAATGATCCTATTCTTCACAACCCTTATTGGCCTCCGGTTCCGACTAAGATTCCTGGTGATTGTCTGAAATTTGAGGGCAAGTCCGGAGAAGACCCCCAAGCACATGTTATGACTTACCACTTGTGGTGTTCTTCTAACTCTTGGGTTGATGATTCTATTCGGCTTCGTCTTTTCCAATGGACTCTTACTGGTGCTGCTGCTAAGTGGTATATCAAGCTTTCTTGTGGTATCTTTCAAGATTTCAACTCTCTTGCCATGGCGTTCCTTACTCATTTTTAGTTACCAATTCGTTATGAAGTTGGGTCACATCTCCTTACCTCTTTGAAACAGGACCGGGCTACTCATATCTCGGACCATATTCATGAATGGAGATGTCATTGTCGCTTGATCAAATTTGAAATTCTTGATTAGCTTCTTACTCATTGGTTTACTACCTCCTTTGTCAATTAGATTTCGAAAGACATAGCCATGGGGGCATGTGTAACTGAGGAATAGGCCATTGCTCATGCCTAGTACCTTGATCTCATGTACTCTCAATCGGGCATATTGTATGATATTTTGACTGATGCCCCTCGACCTGGAACTTCTAACGCACCGGCGACCCCATCCGTCGATGGCGTTATTGGTTCTGTGTCTCAAAATTCGCGTAAGTCTTCTTCTTCCAACTCTGGGAAGCAAAAATCTAATTCTTCCAATGATATTGCTCCTCAGTCTAGTCTGAATCCTGGTAAAACCTTGGAGGTCAATGCCGTTCAGGCCAATCCTACAAATAAGACTTCTAAAGGAAAAAAGAAGGGTAAAGGCAAACCCAAGGCCGATGTCCTGAAACCAGATTCATCCAAACCTCATGCTGATGATGGTTTGCAGCGTAAGCCGAATTATCCCTATCTTATATGTGACGAAGAGCACTACACCAAGGACAGTCCTCGACGGGCCGAAGTGAGTAGATTTCTCAAGAGCACTCAGGGCACTCCTGATGTTCTTAAAGAGCCTTTTCCATCTCAGCAGACCCAGATGGTTGAGCAGCCTCAATTGTCTACTCCATTTAGTTCTCAAGTGTTCATGATGAATGGTTCTGCATCCGTTTCCATTGCTACTCGATCAAAATATTATACTGGATCGCGTCAGGAAATAGGGAAGGAGATCGCTGATGGTACTCCTCCCCCACCTATTTCCGGACCTCTTGAGATTTAAAGGCCCAATGCTAAACTCGTTGTGCGACCACCTTCCAAAGGTGTTCTCCGGAAGTCTTCTTATAATACCAACGCCCGTGCTGCTCAACATTACAGTATTGTTGAAGATTTGGTGCAGGAACCGTCCGCGATGTCCGCGTTAGAAGTACTTTAGATTTTTATGTCTCAACGGAAAGCTTTATTATATGCGATTGGCGAGTTGATCCTACCGATACTAGCCTTCTTGGCTTTTGATCTAGATAATTTCATCCCACAGCTTCCGCACCAGATTGTGCTCATTATACAATTCATCATTAATGGTCTCGACATCCATCGAGCCATTGTGGACGATGGTGCCTCAACCTGTGTCATGTCCGCTTCGTGCTGGAAGGCCATCGGTTCTCTGGCCCTGAATTCCTCACCAAATTCCCTTGAAGCATTTGATGTAAGGGAATCAAAACCTTTAGGTGTTCTCGCAAGTTTATCGATTACCTTAAAAGGGAAGACAATCAGTGTTGAAGTAGAAGTAGTTGACGCTAAACTCAATTAAAATCTTCTGCTCAGTCACAGTTAGACTCACGCTATGCTTTGTGTTCCATCCACCCTCTTCCGTGTTTTGAAATTTCCACATTAGGGAAAAATTGTTACTGTTGATCAGTTTTCCTTCTTCAGCTCTTCTTCCAAGAACAACATTCCTTATGTGGATAAGATTCCAACTCCCTTCGAGAGCGTTGGGTCGGGTCTCTTCAAGGATCCAGCCCTCATGGGTATTTTTCCCCTTTATGACTATTCAAGTTCATATGATCTCTCAGTCTGATGACCCATGGATTATTCGTTCGCCTGAACAAGTTAATTCATTTGGTGATTCAATGCCTTTGAGTCCGATTGAAATCGATTATTGTGAACTCATTGTTGCATTTGATACTCCATCATCTGATGGCGCTCCTTTGAGCTTGTCTCTTCACGTATATTCTCAATCCCCCTGGCTTGGTGATTCAGATTTGCCTGATCCTTTGAAAGAAGTGTTTATTTCCGATGAAGCTATCATGGAAACCATGTCTCTCGAAGACTTACCGTGGGACGATGGTCATCATCGTTCTTCGTTTATGCCTAGCCTCGGGGCTATGTCTACATGTCTTGAGCATTTTTCATCTCAAGCTCCTTCTCCTCCGCTTCAAATGCCAATCCTGACACATGAAGTCTTTACAAAAGGGAACTTGAGCAATATCACACAAACGATGCCTATTGACATTTCCGTGAAGTCGGGAATCGTCGACCTATGATACGGTGATATCATCGTCTATCTCCAGACTTCCACGTTCCGATCTAAGTTAACAAAGGATGCCCGCTGTCATATCCGGCATCACTCGTAACCTTATCATATAGTCGGAGATACGCTCTATCGTGTTGGAGTTAATTTTGTGCTTCAGCGATGTTTGACCCTCGAGGAAGCTGAGAAAGTATTAAATGATTGCCACAATGGCACCTCTAGTGGTCACATGTCTTTTTACGCTACAACACAAAAGATACTTCATGTTGGTTATTTTTGGCCTTCTATTTTCAAAGACTGTATTTTCGCAATTCGTAAATGCCATGATTCCCAAATTTATCAATGCAAGATGCGTGCGCCACCCGTTCCTCTTCACCCTGTCATTACCATTGGTCCCTTTTCCAAATGGGGCATTGATTTTATGACGTGTAACCCTCACTTGGCCGGAAGGGCATGCTTATATCATCGTAGCCATGGACTACTTCACCAAATGGGCCGAAGCAATGCCTACACTTGCCGATGACGGTAAGATAGCTACTCAGTTCATATTCAATCATATTATTGCTAGGTTTTGTGTCCCTCAAGCCATCGTTACCGATCATGGTTCCCATTTTCTGCATTATATGGTGGCAGAGTTGACTTCTAAGTTGGGTCTGCGTCACGACAGCTCAACACCGTACTAATTCAAGCTAATGGCCAGGTTGAAGCTGTGAACAAAGTTCTTGTCACAATTCTTTAGCATACGATTGGGATCCAAAAATCAAATTGGAATCTCATGTTATTTTCGGCTCTTTGGACATACCGAACCTTAGTGAAGAGTGCAACCGGATTCACCCTGTTTTAGTTGTTTACGGTTTGGAAGCTACTCTCCCGATTGAGTGTGAAATACCTTCACTCAAGTTAGCTATGGAATTACTGCCAAATACTTCGCTAGAAGAAGAGCGTCTCCTTTTCTTAAAGAGGTTGGACGAAACTCGTTGCTTAGCCGCTTTGGTCATCGAAGCACAAAAGAAGCAAGTTAAAGCTCACTTTGACCATTCAGTTTCTCCTCGTTCCTTCATTGAAGGACATCTCGTCCTCCTGTATGACCAAGCTCATGATAAGCTGGGGGCAGGAAAATTTCAACCTATGTGACATGGGCCATACATCGTTAAACGTGTCTTACAAAATGGGGCCTATGAGTTAATTGACTACGAAGGTTATCCGCTTGAACAGCCCAGAAATGGGTTGTATCTCAAAAGATATTATGCCTAAGTCATTCATGCATAACAGGTGTACATAAGTGTTTTTTTCCATTTTTGTACATGTTTTGGGTTTGGTGTGCTTTGTGAGAATTTTCCTACTTGTTGGGTCTTGCTTATTGTGCAGATGTCTATTACCCCTTATGTCGGTTTCGCAGATGGTGCTTCCCGCAGTACCCGAAATTTGTCTTCGGCAACCTGGGTAATTTATAATCCTGCTGGTGAGTTGATAGATCTTCAAGGCATTTGTCTAGGATGAACTACAAATAATGTCACTGAATATAGCGATGTCATTGAGTTATTAACTGAGGCAATCAACCTCGGTATACGCGCATTTCTTGTAAATCTAGATTCATAGCTTGTTGTTCTACATCTCAATAATCATTATTCAGTTATAAATCTGCACATTTTGAGATTGTATTTACGTATTCATTTATTGGAAAGACATTTTGATTTCATTACTTATCAACATATTCCTAGACGAATGAACACGTTAACTGATACAGTGGCTAACATTGTATTAGATAGGCATTTGCATAATTTGTAAAAGATCCATGTAGGGAAATAGATATAGATATATAAATATATATATATATATATATATATATATATATATATATATATATATATATATATATATATATATATATATATATTTATATATTTATATATGTATATCTATTTCCCTACATGGATCTTTTACAAATTATGCAAATATATATATATATATATATATATATATATCACATGTTTGCAACTGTGTGCATCATAATGTCAAAAAATATGTGTATGTTTCTGTTACATCCCGAGACATCATGTCTCGCAAAATATGCAAATAAAATAAACCTAGGTGTCTAATCTGCATGGTGCTCATGATAACATGTCATAGCCCGTATTAGTCGCCTCAGCAAGCAGTGAATTCGGTTGGACACCCCTATGGTATGCCTCTGGTAGGCACGAGGAACATCATCAAAACGTTCATAATCTGGAACTCCTTGGGTGATCCCCTCCAGGTTGCGCACTATCTCGTCTTCCTCGCCGCCCTCACCTTGAGGGTCGAAATCGCGAGGGATTCACCTCGCTATTGGTGACATTCCAGCAGGTATCTCTGGGCCAACATCTGCATCACATGAATTCAATGTTATAACATACATAAATAAACAAAAAATAATAATACTCATAAAATTTAAAAAAATTGAGTCTTACCCAAACCTTCATCCCAATCTTCTCCCTCCGAGAGTGGGAGGTCTGGATCATCAGTGGAATCTGTGCCAGCAAAGGGCCAATCCTCCACGACAATAAGTTGTCGATGGAGCTAATCAAAAAAATCCAGCCTCCAAGACATCTGTTGGCCGCCCCCTACCCTTGGCATCAGTGCTGCCCATTGGGCCATCCGTGATTCTCTCGCTGGTGGATTTGGAACTATAACCTCTTGTCGCTGAAAAATTGGTAATCATTCCAAGAAGAATGATACCAGAATGGATCCATAACCAAATTGTTTTAGTTTGGTCTTCTTACATTTGGTTATTTGGTGCTTCATGTTGATGGTTACGGCGTCTGCCCTATTGTAGAGAGTTGACGCCATGTAGTCTGGTCTTCTTACATTTGGTTATTTGGTGCTTCATGTTGATGGTTACGGCCTCTGCCCTGTTGTAGAGAGTTGACGCCATTTAGTCCACAGCAAGAAGCAACTGTGTCTTTGTTGCTTCATGCGGTGCTTGTGATCTAGCAGCCCATGTGATGGTATGAAATACCACACATAGTTTCAAATAAGGGATAGTTTGAATATCAACTTTCCCACTACCTGAACCTTTCTGCGCTTCTCGACATACCCTGTCGATTATGAAGGTCATGTTTTCCATGCAGGGCCGGGTTCCGATTAGGAGTGGTGCTACATGCCTCTGCAATAATCCTGTGATGAAATATACATTGGAAACATAAATTTCAAGCTCTTGATCCCGTAGGATGAACTTCTCTTGGTTTTCATCCCATATACTGACTAGATATTGTAGCATCTCTGGTTGGGCTCGGAGGCACGGTGTTAGAAAGAATTTTAGCAAACCATAGTTTCTGATGGTTGCCATAACTCCCTCATTTTCCATGGCCAACACATTTTCTTCACTATGCTCCCTTTCTTTCCATTATATGACCATTTTTCTCTTATCTACTTGCAAACACACACATACAAGTGGTATAAGTCAATATTTATCCTTGAAATTGTGAAAAAATGGGACATTTGGTATGTATTTTTGTTTTAAATTGGTTTGTGCCATTGGCGCGACTATTTCTAAAACATTCACGCCAATGGGTGCGCCCCAGTATTAAAAAATGGGCGGTTGGTGTAACTCCGTGCTTGAAACCCGCGCCAACCGCGCAGCCCTAAATTTTACAATTTCTCCCCCCAAATTCAAAATTGACAAATGCAGGAAGCAAGGAGTAGCTTAAAATGACAAGAGGGATCTCAGCTCTTACCTGGAGTTAACGGATTTGCGATTGTTGTACTGGATTGGCCGCTATTGATGCCACAATATTGCATAGTAAAATGCGTGAAAATTGCTCCACAAGAGGTAAAAGTGAAAAGTAATTATTTTTACCATTTTTGGCATTTTATAATTTTTTCACAACCCTAATTAGGTTTTAAGGCATGTTTTTTGATTATTTTATTGAATTGTTTTTGAAAAATACGTTTTACACATGTCTCTTGTGCAGCAACAGGTTTTTCGTGCGACAGTGATGAAGTAACGAGTTAGATTTTATTATTTTTTCAGACTCGGTAAAAACATGAAAAATTCACTATTGGAGTCATTTTTCAGCTCTTTTCTAACTCTCTAAAATTGAAAAAATTGTCGAGACGCTTGTCATTTTGAACTCATTAAATGGCTATGAAACGATATCTACCCAGTATACGTTTAACCCTTTTTCAGGCCGGGATAGATTATTTACGAAAAAGGAATACCTTAGCATATCGCAACTAAGAGGTTCTCTCAGACACAGTTTTCTACCTTTTCGGATCTGTGAACTACCTACGAAAAGGGACTGCTGGAGTTTTCTTTTCTGCCATCTTTTCAAAATCTCTAAACATGAAAAGATGTTGAGTTCTTCCTTTGTCATACTCGTTAAACTCTGATAACATCGGGCTTCGTCACCATGACGTTATTCGAGTTCCTCCTTCCTATGGCTCGTAAAATGTACTAGGATGGATTTGTCTAAAGGACAAACTTACAGTGCAAGCATATGCTATCCCCTTCAAGCTTGTTTTCAAAAATAATTGGGTACTCACCAGAAATGGTGGGGGAAAATGGAACCAGATTGTAGTCGTGTTGGAAGTATGTCGCTCTTTAACATGGCACTTGTCTGCATTCGTGTCGGGTTGGGGATATCTCATTTCATCATTTTTTGCCTCCATGGGTTTGGGTAATCTCTTTTGACCTCTCATTTGCTCGTTGCCATGTCATCATGACCTCAGATCCTTTGATGTCAAATACTGCCAAATACAGTGTCGTGTTGCTGATATGTTCAAGAGAAGTTTGCCTCTGAAATTTTCAACCTCCCTCTGATTCTCTGTTGGTCCTGATTCATAAAAATCATATTCCTCTATCTTGTGTCGATGATGTGGGAATCATTATGGCCCACCTTCCATCAGGTCACTTCCTGTCGACTTCAGATCATTATTCAGGAATCTGATCTAAAGACTCATTTTTGGTACCTTAGAGCCTGCATGCCTCAATGGTAGGTTCTTTGCATTCAACGTAAGGTCCACATCATTGGCCTTTGATCGACTGACTCTGCGGGTGTTCGACGCCAGATCATTGTTCACATTCCTTGGATTGTACCTTTGGTACCTTGGGAGCCATTGTCATTATTGGTGGTTTCTCTCGCGTATGTTAACAACTTTCATCATTGGCTAGTAATCAGACGATTTTCTTGCATTGTTCGACTTCAGCTCACATATCTGCATGCCTAAATTTGTACTTTTTTGGATAGAGATGGAGCGCAAGACCCTGGGTTTTGTCTGATAAAATCCAGGCTACGGGTTCTTTGTGGATTATCATGACTTATTGCATGACTCTTTGATTGGATGGTTGCAACCATACCTGAGTCTATTTGTTGATATTTGCTACTGGATGGTTGCGTCCATAACTAAATCTCAGTTTTTATATACTCTTTTATGGATGGTTGTGCCCATGCCACATGATCATGTATCATAGATATCATTTGTATTTGTAATTGCGGGTTTTCCGACAGCAGTGTTTGGTTTGAATGCGTTATCATAAAGCATTTCACCCCTCCCTCTCCTTTGGACTTAATGCTTTAGGGGGCATCTGTTACACAAAAAATTTTCACTATCCTTGCAATCCCCGTCCCACACATTGGAGGGTCATTTATGTGACTTCTGAATAGTGTTATGCCTTGCAAATAAAATCATTACATCCCTTTTGATGAAGGCAACAGTCTTCTTGTTGAAATTTCCCTGAGCAGAGCAGTAAAAATCCTTGTTTTTTCCTTGGTGTGAGTAGCCAGTTCTGCCCTCACACCGAAGTGGAAGATTAACACTAGGGCCCGCGCCACCTGGCACTTTGTCCCAGTGTAATGCCCGCTCCAAGCTATTTATGAAATTCTTTTTAAAAATAGAGGTGGAGGTTCCATTCCAACCACCTCCGGGATGAGTCATTGGGAGTGGTTGAACTGAAACAACCACAGGCCTCCTCCTTTAGTTAGTAGTTTCCACCTCCCTTGGAACACTCCTAAAGGATAGGCCTCCCTTCCACCTTTGTAGGGATCCCAACCTCCTCTTTTCCCTCTATATAAACAAGCCTTCTCTCTTTATGAAAACTAGCTGTAGTTGGAGATGAAATCGCTGTAGCTGAATTTGGGTAGCTGAACTTGGAGAAGAGTTGAACGAATCATAGTTGAATCCCTGAGTTATTGAGAAGGTATAAAAAGGAGAAATCCATCAAGAGGTCCCTTATCCCATCCGAATTCCCCGACTAGCTTTGAGACGTGCTTCACTCGAGCCCCGTTGGAGGAAACCGTAACGTTAGAGCATGGTTGTATCTCTTCTTTCTACCTATTAATATAAGTGACTATTTTCTGGTTCTCGTCTTGTGTTTTTTCTTTATCGAATGCAATATGCTAGTATTCTCTGACTGATTAGTAGTTTTTGTATGAAATTAGTATGTGATATGTGGTTATCATTTTCTGATCTCTGTGCAGGTGTCCAAATGTGAGAAGCGGAAGGGTTGTGACTTGCCTTCGATCAAGAGCGGGAAGTTCTCATCATCACTACGAGTGTCTACGATAGCTTTGGACCACAGGTAGGCCATCTTATTTGCATCCTTTTCCATTTAAATGTCTAGGAACCTACACTCTAGCATGATTCCTTGTTAATAGACCCACCCTAGGGCTAGAGGGATCGTATCTATCCGCAGAGAGGATTTACCTACATAACAATAGGACTTCGGCTTCTGGAATTGCTGTTTCAAGACATCCTTAATCTGCGCAACAATGGGATCTATGTTTTGAGTGAGATATCCCATGAACCAATCTAAAGCACGACCTTCGAACTCCATATCCAACTGCGCTCTCTTAAAAACATTAGTATTGACATTTTTGCAATCTACACTACATTAGCCACAAACCAAAACCGATCCATATCCTCATCCCATGCACCCTTAAAGGTGGGTAGCTTCATGTGCACGGCCATATCTTTCGCAGGTGGCGATGGAGGTGGGGTAGGAGATGTCTTACCCTTGCGTGATTTCGACGGTGGTGTAGCAGGAGGGCTACCTTCAGTGCGCATAGCCTCTTTACCTTCTATATTAGATGAATTTCTGAGAGGGTTGTATACAGATATGTCCCCTCTCTGATTGATCCGATAATATTTTATACTACGCGTAGTGTTTTCGATCTTATCAAGGGTCACTCACTCAGTGTGGTTGCACAAAACACCTTTTCACACAATAGCATCTTAATCAGCAGAGGAAAAGTTTGTAAGAATTTACCTCTCAATCCCTTGAAAAATATCCTTTCAAATTCATAATACGACACAAATTGATCTACTGTAAATTCTATCACAAACCCACCCAAGATGTTGTCAACCCAGTGATCTACAGTCCGGGTGATGGAATTATATGTCTTTTCCAATTGTTTGATCAATTCGGGCATCCACTGCATGACCATATTTTCCTTCCAACAGGTTTGGAATTTTGTTGATCTTGATAACCACTCCTGTAATTCATGTGCAAAGGTCACGAAGAAGATCTCGTGAGCCTCTTTGAAGAAATACTTTTTCTTCCACTCTTCATTAGACAACTTCTTACTTCTGTTTTCTTTTAGGGAAAATTCTTGAATCTGCTTCTCAAACCAATCCTCTAGATCGGGCTTTAAGGTTTTCCACAACATCTAATCTCTCTCAAAATGATCCTGATCCTAGCAAAAAAACCATTTGTTGGCTTGAGGGGTCCTGACCCAGGTTCAGAGCTGATTTTAACCAACAAAACCCTCTTACTACTGGCCCTTTCAGTAGTGACCTACTTGTGCAAGTCAAAGTCTCACTAGAAGCAGTATGCGGGGGGGTTCCGGAACTAGGTTTCCACACTCTGAGAGAGAATTAAATGTTGTGGGTGCCTTTAGATCTAAATAAACCATGAACATACCTTCGCAATAGAAGCCTTAACCATGAAACCCTTATCAGACATATTTAGATCAATTATACATAATATCTTGTGCGCAGGTTAAAATAGAGTCCACAATCCATGTCATAACCCTTAACGGATAGCATTGGAACCCAATAGTACTAGATTCATTCAAAAATCATTCATCTAAATCCAGAAACAACTGTGCAATTGATCTGAATACATATAACACAAGAATCAGAAATAGCATGAAGAAACGGTCATAAAGTAAATAATAGATGCATTTCGGAGTTAGATATCAACCAAAATAGTTCTTCATTTATAAATAGTTCAAATCTTCCTTACAAAACCTTTAGTTCACCCATGCACATAGCCAGCAGGGCCCGCACACAGCAGGACTAAGGTCTTCGTGCACACAGTGAGCGGGAGCCTTTTTACCCAGACAAATCCACTAGAATATCAAAATACAATCAGATATCTCATCCATAACATTATGTCCTATATCGACTTGATCTAGACTCCTATTTATACTTTTATCATGTGCTCATCTAAGGTCTGTAAACCATGGTTTGTGGCTCCTAATTCTACCCTTTTGACCCATTACAACTCATGAGATGCTTTGACCAGCCCCAAAGCCCCTTGAATTGTGTTGCGCATGACTAAGCTTACAAAATCTTTACAAAAATATATAAAAAATGTATCAAAGTTCGTTCCTAGAGGACCCTGCTCCAACATGTATGTTTTCTCATATTGCAATTCAACTTATAAAACTATGGTATTTCGAAAAAATATTAGATGTTTCTCACTATGACCTTGCATTAGTGAATCAAATAAAACCGTGACAGAATATGCCTTTGAATGATGCTGTCTTTTAACATTAGAAGCAACATTGTAAACTCCTATATTTTTGTTGTTATGAATATAATCATCTAGTTGATATGGGTTCTTGTAGCCTACATGCCATCTTCTTCCATTTCAACCTATAAAAGCTACTGCAACTGTTACTTATATATTTTGATGTGTGTCCATATGTTGTGGTGAAGATCGTCTATCATACTTATGTTTTGATTTTTAAATTTAATTTAATCATCTTAAATTGACTACACTTGTGGATAAAACCTCAGTAAAAATCCTTATATATGATATTATGATTATGAATGATGACGATTATGAATGACGACGTTGAGGTGTGTGGAAAATGTGAAGTTGGGTTACACTTTTTGCCTTTTTTTGAGAAAAACATTTCATTTTTTTCGGTTCTTCAACTTTTTGCAAACTATAACAATTTTTTTGTTTAGAATTTCATTTTGCGATAAAAATAAAAGTTGTCAGAAATTTTGTTAGCTTTCTATTGCTTATTTTTTGAAAAAAAATTATGTAGATTTGATATGTCAACTTAGCGTTTCTTTGAGTGTGTGTTTCTTAACAATCAAAGGATTCATAAGAAGTCATGTTAATACGCAATGTTGTATTCATTGAAAATTTGTGTTTTTGAGAAAAAAAAATGTGTTACAACAATCCAGACAGATTCTACTTCGGTTTCGTCATATTTACAAAGCCAATGGATGCATATCATAATTACTAGAATTTTTTGAACTGGTCCAATATGAAAAAACTGCATATTTTGGATATGTTTCGCGACGCAACAAATTTCTTAAAATATAAGTTACAAACTAAAAATATAAAAGCTACCCATTAGATATGACGAACCAATGTAATGCCCCATAATTTTTTCAATTTTTTTTACAATGTATTTTTGGAGATACAGAATTTTGATTTCACTGAATCACAATGATCCTTAGAAATTGTTTACACCCATTTTATTAGAAAATTAATTAAAATTAGTAAATGTTTATGAAATTCCATAAAAGTTATATTTACTAAAAGTAGATTCAATTCTGAAAATGCTTGTCTTGGTTCTGACAGTTAATTCAGAATGTTTCATGGAGTTTAATCGGTCCAAAGTTGCAGAAACATCAAGCTGCCTGACTGGTGACGCGCTAGTTCAGCCAAAATTTGATTAAAATTTCGGCCGAACTATTTTTTGCACCGACGGCCAGTTAACTCTAACAACTTAATAGTTCGGCCAAACTATTAATCAAAGTTCGGTCGAACTTTTAATAAAATTTCAGTGGAACTGTAATCTAATTTTCCATCGGTCGGAAAATTTCGCAGTGCCCCTCCTAAAACACATTTCTCGTCAATATAAATTGTCGCGAAATCATTCATAATTTTCACACATTTCGCACATTTGATCTGATTTTATAAAGGTTTTGGTTTGGGTTTAAAGAAATTTCTTGGACGTTTGAGTTTAAGCGCATTTCTTGGAGGCGGACCAATTTTGCAAAGAATTGTTTTGGGTTTAAAGACATTTCTTTGAGACGGCTTGATTTTTGAAAAAATTGTTTTGGGTTTAAAAAAATTTCTTGGACGTACATTCAAAGGAAATTTCTTGGAGGTATGTGATATATTTTTTTGGATGTTTTTTTTTCATTTTTTTGGAAAGTATGGATTTGTGTTTAATTTCGAATTCTTGGAGATGGTCTGATTTTGAAAATAATTGTTTTGGGTTAAAAGAATTTTCTTGGACGTACATTCAAAGGACATTTCTTTGAGGTATGTAATACCTTTTTTTGGATGTTTTTTGTGCTTCATTTTTTTTGAAAGTATGGAGTTAGGTTTAATTTCGAAAAGACATTTTCTGAAAGTATTTTTTTAAGTTGGAGGCATTTTTTGAAGTGACATTTTTTTAGAGTACGTGTTTTGAGTTGAAGTAAATATTTTGAGCTTCGTTTCATTTTTATAAGACATTTTTTCTCAAATTTTTTTAAGTGTTTTGGATTGATGCATTTTTTGCAAAAAATTTAAAATGATTTTTTTTTTAAATTAAATCTTTTGTGATGCTTTTTCTAATTGAGTTATTGTCTAATTTTTAGAAGGAAATTTTTTGAACTTCATACTCTATTATCATGGAAAATTGAAGGACTTGTGCGAGAAAATATGATCGAAAAAGAGAACCTGAAGAACGTAGAGAAGAGACGAGACAATCTCGCAAAAGAAAGATAGAAGCCCTCTCAAATATTGAAGGGGAAAATCAACCTCAAGCAGAAATTGAAGCAGGTATGTAAATGTAAATATTATGATCTATTGATATATTTAAAATTTTCCTAGTGTAAAAATGTGAAGCTTAATTTTTATTTGATGAACTAATTTGAATTTAAATATTTTGTTTAATGTAAACAGACAGAGGTATTCCTCAAAACATTGATGATGAGATACAAAATTTTGAAAGAGAAAGTGAAAGAGGTATTGAACCAATGATTGAATATGGTGAAAATATTGAAAGAAATTCAAATGAAGAAATTGAATCACAAGGTATATATATATATATATAGATATATATATATATTGAACACATGCATGTATTATTGAAATTATACATATATTTATTAATTTAGTTATTTATTGTTCATATGTAAGCTTATTATGTACTATTTTTTCGAATATGTACAGATGAAATCAGTGTCGATGATGAGATGTTAGAAAATGTTGAAACTCACACATATGGAGATAAAAAAACTGACCATGTTATACGATATCGTGTTAACTGCATTTTTGAAAAGTATTTCTTAAATGAGCAGGTGACAGTTCAAGCTCAAATGTTGAAAGGTCTCCTATCGTTAAGGAAAATAAAAGAAGCTACGACACTACTGGGTATTCGAAAATCAACCAAAGATTAAAAAATGAAGGAAAATGTGATACAAAATATAAGTAGTACTATAAATTCAATTAAGAGATCTAGAGATAAAAATGTTTCAATTGTACATAGAGGAATACATATGGCAATGGTTTCATCAAGTACTAAAGAGAATCGTTTGGTAACATCTATGGCATGAGCATTAGGAACCTTGCGAAAAAACTTTGCACAAACATCAGAAATTTCGGCTGCAAGTAGATGTAAATTATGAAATCGCTTGTTGGAGAGCTATTTGTAGGCAACCATACAAAGATAGAATTGGAGAAAATGTTAAAAAATAATATATGAATATTGGAAAAACAATTCGTGTGCTTCGCCAACTGCAAGGCATGTGATGTGAAGAAGAATAGCACGAAATCAGTACGAAGAACATGAAAAATATTTCTTGGAAACCACTCAGATAGAGTTATTCAACAAGTTCAAAGAAGAGAATCATCAAATTCATGTTTCAATCAGTGCTTTTATTCAACAAAAACCATG
Source organism: Pinus albicaulis (assembly GCA_034641835.2). Taxonomy (NCBI): domain Eukaryota; kingdom Viridiplantae; phylum Streptophyta; class Pinopsida; order Pinales; family Pinaceae; genus Pinus; species Pinus albicaulis. The sequence continues at coordinate 722,253,244 of CM076580.1, read as the reverse complement.
TTATGTTAAACCTATCACCGTATGCGACACTTGCTGTTGTCGTTATCATGTGGAATTTGAGTTATATTATGACACATTCCTTGATTTTGGTGGAACATTATGGAAGGATTCACCTCCTCCTTCCACTATTCGTGATTTCATATCTCAAATTCTATGTGAAAGAGAAAGCGATGAACCATTTTACAAAAATAAATGTGTTGGTGGTAAAAAATGCAATGATTGTGGAAATTTGACTAAATTTCAAAACAAATATTGTACTGATATAAATTATCAATCATTTTCCAACATGAAAGTGAAATGGAAGAGATATGAATATATCGGTACATCGATTCAAGGTGCGAATAGTGTTAAAAGAATTAAATTACTAGAAGACGAAATTTTTGTAATAGACTTTTTGAGAAATTTTGAGGCGAAAATTTAAAAATACACCAAGCATTCCCATAGAGCTCGATGGAAATACTTGAAATTCAAAAAATCTCATGAAGTTTTTCCACCAGGGACCATTTTGTCAGTGATTGATTTTGCAGAAAACTACACATTTGTTCCAAAAAAAAAATTCAAAGTGAATACTATCATTCTGACCAAGTCTCCATGCTCGTCCATATTCTATATAGACATGCTAAACAAAACGTCGATCATATAGAAAGCATGAGTGAAAATCGACATATCATTAAAGAATATCACTTTTATATCAGTGACGATCGTACACATGATACATATTTTGTACAACATTGTTTTAGAAAAATTTATGATTCCTTGAAAAATCGTGGAATAACATTCAATGAACATTGGATATGGCCAGACGAATGCGCAGGTCAATTCAAATTTGCGTGATCATTCTTTTGGTTGTGTTGTCTTCATAAGAAAACCTGCATTAAACATTGTTGGAATTTCTTTGAGACTGGCCATGGAAAAGGAGAACATGATGGTGTAGGAGCATGCATAAAACGAGCACTTCGAAGATATCAAATGAACCCCTCTGCAAGTCAACTTGTGAATGCTAAAGAAGTTTTTCAATGGTGCATCGCTGCTCTAAGCCATGAGACTAACCCATCAAGGGAAGTGCGAAGGTACATTCAATTTAATTTTTATTGGAAATCTAATTTTAAACATTGTGTACATTTATCGTGAAATGATTATCTTTGATTATATTTTGATAGATCATATTTGCAAATTCTTCTTTTAATTTTCCATATAAAGGTTTTTCTGACATATTGGGATCGAAGATGTAGATAGATCAATTGGAAATGACGTTGAAACAATAAAAGGGACTCGAAAATTTCATTCAATTAAAACAAAGTCGTCCAGAAATGTGTTTTCATTGGATAAAAGAAAATATTCTTGTTTTTTTTTTATGTTTACATAGACAACACAAAATCCAATGACGTTTGTGAAAACAACATGTATGTAAAAGATTGGAAACATACAGAGCTAAATACAAAGGGAAAAATGTCTGTTGCAATGTTTGAAGAAATGCAATCAGAGGAAACTACAATATCATCTGATGGTGATCAAGTTTCTGATCTTGTTAGAGAAGGTAACATTTGAATTGCTTTCTAATGATTTAAAGATCTAGAAATAAATTTAAATATGTATAATTTTGTTTAAAAGTTTGTTTTATTGTGCAGGAGATGTTTTTGTTGTAATTGCACCTATTGACAATGATGAAAATGTTAAGTATTATTTGATGTGTTGCATTGAACGAAAAATGAAATTATTAGAAAACTATAATGATTACGGATTTCAATATGACAGAGGATCTATTACACTGAAAGTTTATTTTTTCAAACAAACTAATCAAAGTGAGGACTTTGTTTACTTTGAAGACTATGAACCTGATTCCATAAGTTTTCAAAATATTCACTTGGTGTGTGCAGCACGCATAAAGTTGATATAGGTTCAATCAAAGAGAAAAACGAAAATTAAGAAATGGAAAATGTCAAAATCTGATCATGAACGGATTATTGAAGATGGAATTCCATTGGAATTTTTTTGATTGAATTTCCCAACAATTTATTCTTTTTGGATTAAATATGTTTTAGAACTTCCAGTACACTTGAAACTAAAAATTGAGTTGCTTATGTTACTTGTGCAAGTGTTTGCACATGTACAAATTGTTTTGGTACATGTGCACATGCTCTAGTATCAATTGAAAGTATCAAGGATATATACATGTGCATTGATGAAAAATGTTACATGTATCAAGGATATATATATATATATATGTTCTAGAATGAAATTAATTGTTCAAGTAGTTTTACTATGTGCATTGATGAAAAATGATTCACGTGTACTCAATATATATGTTCTAGAATGCAATTAACTGGAACTAGTTTTTCTTATGTGCATTGATGAAAAACTAGTTGGATTTTGTGGTAAAAGCATCCACAATGTAAATAAATCATCCGCAGTATAGTTTTATACGAAGATTCCTTTCAGACAAGGGACTCGGAGCACTTCTCCGACTTTTGGTGGGATTTGACCCACATCTCTATTCCTGATTGAAAATATAGTACAAAATTTGTTTGTCCAATGGTTGAATATGTTCAATGTGCATTGATGAAAAATGTTACTTACATATTGGATATATATACATTCTAGAATGAAATTAATTGTTCAAGTAGTTTTACTATGTGCATTGATGAAAAATTATTTAAATTTACTCAATACATATGTTCTAGAATGCAATTTTAACTAAAAGTAGTTTTTCTATGTGCATTGATGAAAAATCGTATTGGATATATACAGGAACTTAATGTGCCCAATTTATCTTGTGAGCTTTTCTGGTAAAAATTATCCATGCAATGTAAATAAATCATCTACAGTATAGTTTTGTACGAAGATTCCTTTCAGACGAGACTCGGAGCACTTCTTCGACTTTGTCAGGATTTGACCCACATCTCTATTCTTGATTGAAAATTTAGTACAAAATTTGTCTGTCCAATGGTCGGATATATGTTCTAGAATGCAATTAACTAAATGTCATCAATTTACCAAATTATAAATCAACAAGGCTACCTATTTGAGTGCATTAATGACATTGACCCAAATTCAACAAACATATATGTACTAGAATTATATTTCCAATCAAAATTAAAGGAATAATTTGTACATATATCTACTTCTTTAAACTCTTTTTTCAATTAGAGCTGAATTGATACATGGTTAGTTGCACTGAAAAGCTATGTTCTTCCTATTGGAAATTTTTTCATTCAAACAAGACTACATGTAGCGATCAAAAGCAATCTTAAGATTCCAAATGTACTTCAACCATCCAAAACTTGAGTTTTAAAAACTTTCTGATTAAATCAAAACAATTTACAAGTCACATAGGAGTCTTCTATCTAAGCCAAATGTAGATTGAAACCGTCCAAAACTTAGATCAAAACGTTTAACATTATATCAAAACATTTAACATTTAACATTAAATCAAAATTAAAGGGATTTACATATAACTACTTCTTTACTCTTTTTGATTAAATCAAAACAATACTTCACATGGGAGTCTTCCATCTAGGCCAAATGTAGATTGAAACCATCCAAAACTTAAATCAAAACATTTAACATGTTATATCTTGAAACATTTAACATTAAATCAAAATTAAAGGGACTTACATATAACTACTTTAATCTTTTTGAATATATCAAAACAATACTTCAAATAGGAGTATCTTCCATCTAGGCCAAATGTAGATTGAAACCATCCAAAACTTAGATCAAAACATTTAACATTTAAATAAAATTAAATCAAAATTAAAGGATTTACACATATATAACTGTAATGAACATAATATACATAGCGAGACCCGTCTCCTGGGTTGCCTAACTAGCCAACACCAGAGGGGGTATGAATCAAAAAACAGAAAAGGAACTTCCCATAACCGAGAAAAAGCTAAATAGGACCTGACATCAAGCTAGCTATCGATGTGTGTAGGAGGATTTTCCTCCACAATTGGAAAATTGTGGTCCTCCGGATCATCATCTACTCCCTTGGAGTGTTGGGAGGAGTTGTTGCTGCTTGCGCCATCACTGTTGGAGCTCGTCAAGGTGGATTTGACTGGAAGAGATGCCAACTTTCTGGTGTCCTGGAGTTAATGGGCTAGGATGGTGGACTTTCTCCACCGCCTCCTAGAACTAGAAGCACATTGATCTTGCGACTCCTCCTAAAAAGAGATGGAAATGGTCGTCATAATTCGCAGTCTGACCATAGCGCTGGTGAACTGAAATTGTGCTTCATTGCTTGCTAGAGGAGGGTGGCTACCTATGTCGTGGATGGAAAGAGGAGGGCGAGAGCCAGCACTCCTACCCCCTCCATCCCTACCCCCACCTCCCCTTCTGCAATGCATCCATTGTCTACGCATGGGGTCTTCCATAGGCCAAATGTAGATTGAAACTATCAAAAACTTAGATCAAAACATTTAACATTATATCAAAACATTTAACATCAAATCAAAATTAAATGGATTTACATTTAAAAAACATTTAACATTAAATCAAAATTAAAGGGATTTGTGCAACATTACTTCACATGCCATGCCAATTATAGTGAACAAGTATCCAATAGAAAAATTTAACATTATATACCACATGTGCCAAATGTAGATTGAAACCATCCAAAAATTTTAAGTTTTAAAAACTTTTTGATTATATATCGTGCAACATTAAAACATTAAATATCACATGCGAAATGTAGATTGAAACCATTAAAAACTTTTTGATTATATATATCGTGCAACGTTACTTCACATGCCATGCCAATTATAGTTCAACTAGATCCAATAGAAACATTTAACATTACATACCACATGTGGCAAATGTAGATTGAAACCATCCAAAACTTAAGTTTTAAAAACTGTTTGATTATATATCGTGCAACATTAAAACATTAAATATCACATGCGAAATGTAGATTGAAACCATCCAAAACTTGAGTTTTAAAAACTTTTTGATTATATCATACGTAACATTACTTCACATGCCATGCCAATTATAGTTCAACTATCCAATAAAAACATTTAACATTATATCACATGCCAAATGTAGATTGAAACCATCCAAAACTTTTAACTTTTAATTTAACAAAAAATTATAGATCACAACATTACTTCACATGCCAAATGTACTCCAGGCATCCAAAACTTAAATTTTAAAAACAAAACAAATTATAACACATCATTACATAACATGCCAAATGTAGTTCAAAAGACAACATTAATTTATAGATGACAACATTACTTCACATTCACATGCCAAAAGTACTAAAACCATCCAAAAATTAACATTTTGAAACAAAACAAATTATATTAACAATGTAATAAAATATGTTCAAAAATTGTAGATCTCACAAGTATCAAACTGTATCAAGTTATATATATATATATATATATATATATATATATATATATATATATATATGACAGTGCATCTAGATCATATATAAAAAAAAAATTAAGACTATCTAAATCTTGAAATCAAATCTACAAATCATGTCCATCAAATAGAGACGGATCTAGCGTCTTTCCTATCAGGGTCTCAATCTGCGCACTATCATGTGAAGCATCATGGGAAACCTACATACACAATGCACATGTACTTGAACATTAAAATTTGATGTTTTAAAAATGAGTGAGAATATATATATCTAGAACTTCATGTAAAAAACAAAATATAACAAAAAAATCATGCAATACCTCATGAGGATTCCTCTCCATTTGATGAACAAGTTCTGCCCCCATAGGAACATCTGCAGTGGTAAACTATACAATATACATGTACAGTTATATATATATATATATATTAAAAACTTTCAAATGAAAATGCACGTGTACATATATAAACTTATTTTCAATAATATTAAAAAAAGGAACTAAAGACAACTTGTTCAAATGTTGTGGATGTTCCTATCTCCGTCGCTAGAGTCCGTGGATTAAAGAAATCTTCTATAGGAACCTAAATTCAAAAAATTTTAGATAACTCAAAATATAGATCTCTATATCTATATATATATATATATATATATATCTCAATTTTTAATGGAACTTTTTGAGGTAGAATATATATATATAAATTTTAAACATAAATTTTAAACTTGTGAAAAATTGTCCATACTTGTGGCTCATCTCCCAAGGAAGTAGAAGGTACATCTCCCAAGGAAGAAGAAGGTACTGCCATCCCAAAAACATCAGACGGAATCGGTACCTGTTAAAACATTTTATCAAATTATATATATACATACATGTACATGTGTGGCAACAATTATTTATTTTAAAGTCACTTAAAAAAAACTAACATTTGCCAACATATCTTGATGGTCAGACCCATCTGCATTGTTTGAACCAGAGGTCCCGAACGTGATATTAACATTTTCGTCATGCATCATGTGTGAGAATTGCAAATGGTGTTTTAACATATAATCATACATTTTTGTTAGATTAATGTACATACAAATAAATGTATACATGTACATACACATGTATTTATTACAAATTGTACACATGTATATGTATGTTAAAATAATTTCAAACCCTAAGGTCATTAACACATACCGTTCCGGTGCCCTCTTCCTCATGAAGAATTAGGTCTTGCAAACCATTGCGACAATTTTTTTGCATATATTCGGAGATCTTCAACATTCATGTTGTCAATCTCTTCATCTGTACAATACACAAAATTGGCACGTGCATTTTCACGTGCTCTTTGTCGATTTAAACAAACATCGACTCCACCCAATCCGCTGTAAAAATTGTCGATCATGACATCCCTTGCTTCTCAACTTATTTGAGAAGTCGCATCCATCTCTAACCGCAGAGTTTCGACCCGAAAAGGTCGACTCACCAATGGCGGCTCAGGGTGAGGCAACTCCACATCTCGCTTAGCGCCCTTACGGTCATATAATTGACCTTTCTCCAGGCCAAAAAATTCTGATAGAAGGTCATTGTAGTTGGGTTTCATACCCAAAAAAAATTCTGCGTAAAACATTTGTGCAAAATAAACAGGAACCTCGTCGTTCCATGGGAGCCTTCCATAGGCCGCAAGGTGCCTATCATACCAATAGCGAGCTATATTTGGGTGCTTGAAATATTGCACCTTCAACATTTTTCTTTTTGGCCCTTCCTTGAAATTAAACATTGACTTGGCCACATCTTTTGTAACTTTTTGTTTTACATCCTCCCATTTATCTGGACCCATTACTGTTTCCTTTCTCTTTCTTATCACTTCTACAAATGTATCAGTGGTTGGCCCAAGAGTTTTGTACACATTTACAATTTCGCCCAATGAATGTGTAACAATTTCAAGGCTTTTTCGACTCTTAGCAGGTAGAGTCAAAGCCACGAGATCTCTCTGCAATTTTGCATGAATTTTTTCACACCTTTGTAAGGTGCATTGCACCATGTTTGTTTCCCATGGTATATCAGAAATGTCGGCCGGATAAGTTGTGCTGGGTAGACAACCTTCTTCTTGAATGTAGCGGTCTGCCCTGCGTCTATTTTGACCACTAGTTGGAACATTTTCGGCCTCTGCATCAATATATATATAATTTCGTATATTAGAAAAAACACATGTAAAAAAAGTTGTACAAATTTAATGAAAAAAATATTGAAATTGATGGCAACCTTGACATTGTTGGTTAGCATCTTCTCTAACATGACCCTGCTGAGAACCAGACCTAGAACGACCCTGCTGAGAACTAGACCCAAAATGACCCTGCTGAGAACCAGTAGCCATTGATTGGCCTTCGGGGGAATAAATATCACCCCCTTCATGCAACCTGCTACCACTCATTGATGGCCCTCTAAGTGGATTTGAACCACCACCAACCTCTCGAGACGAGAGAGAAGCTTCATAAACAAATACGAATTTATAATCAATTGAAAAATACATTCATGTGTACATATAAATACATATACATATTCATTGATTAAATTGCGTGAACCATACCGCGAATGGTTGAACCATGGGCACGCTCCATGGATGGAGTAGAAAACATTCTCCTCTTACCTCCTAAAAATTAAAAAATGAGACTTATTAACAACTAATTTAACTCACAAAGTTAATAAAAAATCAATTCCATATGTACACACATGTATGGAGATTTAAGATTATATTTAAATACCGTGAACATCCCCCGATCCCTGAACCCCCATATGGGATTCAGTTGATCTTCGTCGTTCATCCTCCATGATATATATATCTATTGGTGGACATTTACACAAAATAGATTTCAGAAAATTAATTTGTAATTTAGTGTGCACAAATTATGTAGAACACAACTTTCAAAGCAATAATTGATGTGTGAAACTCAATTTAAGCAAAAAATAAATTATAAAAATGATAATTTCACCAAATTGCGCTTTACATGGTGGGAGCACACTTGGTATAAAATTGAAAAAAACACATGGTCATTAAAAAAGAAGCGTGAAACTCCATTTAAACAAAAATTTCTTGAAGTCCCCGCATTTTAATTTTATAGAAACGTGAAGTTCACCACTTGTTGCAAATGTGAAGTTCACCAAGTTGCGCTTTACATGGTGTGGTGGGAGCACACTTGGTATATAATTGAAAAAAACACATGGTAATTAAAAAATATGCATTTATAAGTACACAACACAAACATATCCAAGATATATTACAATGTCCATCAATAAATTTTGAAGGGGAGCGTCTTAACACTAATTCATTTGTGAGAGATGAATCTTGAATTTTTGAAGAAGAGAATCTAAAAACCAGTTCATCTTTGAGAGATGAATCTTGCATTTGCATTGCTCTGTATAATTCTAATTCATCTTTGATATATGAATCATGAATTGTCATTGCCCCACGCAATATATCAACATGCATCTTATTCACATTTGTACAATGCCTTATACTAAAAAATTGAAATTGGCTAACAATATTGTTTGCTATTCCATGCAATTCTTTTAGCCTCTCCTTTTTAACTTGGCACACGCCATTCATCTGGTTGCACATAAGTTCAGAATTGGTGAAAACTACAATTCCATTTGATCCATACTTCATCATTGTTCCCAAGCCTTCTATCAATTCAATATAATATGCCTCGTTGTTTGTTGTTCTTCCTGGTATATTCATTTTCCTTTGGACGAATTTTCTAGTCGCGATATTGGAAAGCACATATGTAATCACTGCTTTCCCTAGATTGGGATAGCAAGAAAATTCTATGCATAATTTCCATTTTCAACCATATTTAATGGTTTTCTTATCCCTGAAAAAAAAACAAATTCAATAAAAATATATATATTAAATCGACATTTATTGCAAATGCATGAGAAAAATGACATAAGATCATGAGGTAAATGACATTTGCATTGTTTATCTTAAAGTTTGACTTAAAAAGTTTATGGTAGAGTTCACATCTAAAATTAATGGGAGGAAGCCTTTAGTTTGTGGGAGAAATGACACATGTAAAAAGTTTACCTTAAAGTGGTTTTGTTTTATGGATATTAGAGGAAGCCTTTAGTTTGTGGGAGAAATGACACACATGTACATAGTTTACCTTAAATTGGTTGTGTTTTATGGATATTAAAATGAAGAACTTCTATTTAGATCCATTCCAGAGATTGACTGTAGGGGAATTTACTAGATATGTCACCTTTCATAAAAGATGAGATCCAAAGGCTACCTGGCCCTTTACAGACTCTGCCTATAGAACTTGTAGAAGTAAACACTAGACCTATTCCAATTTCACCGTGTGAAGGGTGTAGAGGACCTGTGGAATCACTCAAGGTTGTATTATTAAACCTTTGGTTGTACTTTGAAGGTCCTTGCCCTTCATCCTTCAACCAGAGGTTGTAGATCCTTCAAATTCTCTTGTTAGAGAAGCATTTGAATATGTGAGAAACAAATTAGGAATAGTTCTTGTAAATTAGCTTGTTAGAGAACCATTTGAACATGTGAGAAACAAATTAGGGAAAGTTCTTGTAAATTATTGCCACTTATTTGACTTAAAAAAAAGAGCCTATGAAATTGAGCGCAATATCTATGTGGTAGAGTACACAATATCTAAGGGGGAGAATACAATATATTTGACTTCAAAATAAGAGCCTATGAAATTGAGTGCAATATCTATGTGGGAAGGAATAGAAAGAGTAACAAAAAGCATATGATTGTGTCAATAATTTGAAGTAGTCAAGAAAGATAACAAAGGACCATCAAAATTGAGTGCAATATCTATATGATCAAGTGTCAATAATTTGAAGTAGTCAAGAAAGATAACAAAGGACCATCAAAATTGAGTGCAATATCTATATGATCAAGTGTAAATAACTTGAAGTAAATAAAGATAACAAAGGACCATCAAAATTGTGTGAAATATCTATATGATTGTGTCAATAATTTGATAATTTGAAGTAGTCAAGAAAGATAACAAAAGACCATCAAAATTGAGTGCAATATCTATGTGGGAGAGTACACAATATCTAAGGGGGAGAATACAATATATTTGACTTCAAAAGAAGAGCCTATGAAATTGAGTGCAATTTATCTATGTGGGAGAGTACACAATATCCAGGGGGAGAATATACATAAGGAAGGAATAGAAAGAGTAACAAAAAGAATATAATTGTGTCAATAATTTGAAGTAGTCAAGAAAGATAACAAAGGACCATCAAATTTGAGTGCAATATATATATTCAATCAAGTGTCAATAATTTGAAGTAAAGAAAGATAACAAAGGATTGGATCAAAATTGAGTGCAATATCTATATGATTGTGTCAATAATTTGATAATTTGAAGTAGTCAAGAAAGATAACAAAGGACCATCAAAATTGAGTGCAATATCTATGTGGGAGAGTACACAATAACTAAGGGGGAGAATACAATATAAGGAAGGAATAAAAATAGTAACAAGAAGCATATGATTGTGTCAATAATTTGAAGTAGTTAAGAAAGATAACAAACCTGGCCATCATCAAATTCAAATTGAAAGATCAATTAGTCTTCTTCATGAAGAATAAGCATTAACTAGGTTCATCATTTAAAGGGTTCATTTTTTGATGAAAAAAATTATGAATAATATGGAATGAATCATTGTACATTATGATAAATCTTGTATTTAAATGAAATTTGATCTATGAATAAAAAAAGAAAATGGGATCATCTCTTAATATATATATATATGTGTGTGTGTGTGTAAGAGAGAAATAAAAAGCAAAGGTAATTCCACCAAGCCTAAAGGAACATGTCCTAATTTATTAAATTATGTTTGGTTTCTAGAAGCATTAATCATGAAAGCAAAGGTAATTCCACCAAGCCTAAAGGAACATGTCCTAATTTATTAAATTATGTTTGGTTTCTAGAAGCATTAATCATGAAAGCAAAGGTAATTCCACCAAGCCTAAAGGAGCATGTCCTAATACATTAAATTATGTTTTTTTTCTAGAAGCATTAATCATGAAGAGTCATGAGATCCACATTTCAACCATGTACTATTTTCAAGTTAAAGGAGCATGTCCTAATACATTATTATGTTTGGTTTCTAGAAGCATTGATCATGACTTTTCTTTGAGATCCACATTTCGATCATACTATTTGCAAGTTCACATTTCCATCATGCTATTTTCAAGTTATATATGAAGATATGTAGTCTAATAACTAATTAGTTCACATTTCCATCATGCTAAATTTGCAAGTTCTATATGAAGATATGTAGTTTAATAACTTATTAGCAAGTTGTGATGTCCTAATAAATTATTATGTTTGGTTTCCATAATACTATTTGCAAGTTCTATATGAAGATATTTAGTCTAATAACTATATAGTATAGCCCATATAACATATAACGACCTTTGACAGTATAAGCAAAGAGTCAAAAAACAGAGAGGCCTCCCAGCAGAGTTCCACCTGTTCATCAAGGTAAGCAACATAATATCGGAAGTGAAACAATGACACCACTAAAAATATGTGAATTTAGATATTAAATTGACATTTATTGCAAATGACAAGTCCATGGTTTATCTTAAAGTTTGACTTAAAAAGTTTATGGTAGAATTCACATCTAAAATTAATGGGAGGAAGCCTTTAGTTTGTGGGAGAAATGACGTGCATGTAAACAGCTTACCTTAAAGTGGTTGTGTTTTATGGATATTAAAATGAAGAACTTCTATTTAGATATATTCTATAGATTGACTATAGGGGCATTTACTAGATATGTCACCTTCCATAAAAGATGAGATCCAGAGGCTATCTGGCCCTTTACAGACTCTGCCTATAAAACTTGTAGAAGCTGAGAAATTTACATTGACAAATTTACTTGTGAGAAATTTACATTGAAAAAATATAGAGATTCAACTAGGCTTGTGAATTTAGTACAAGTGGACAATGTAAAATTCTACTTAGAAGAGTCTTTGGTTTAATGGTTAAGCAAGAAAGAGTTGTTACTCTCTCTATCTAGAGTAGAAGCGGAATACATAGTAGTTACTTATTTTTGAGTGTTTTGGATGAAATGGGCTCTACAAGATATTAAGGTAAAAGAATATGATTGTGTCAATAATTTTAAGTAGTCAAGAAAGGTGATTGTTGGCAATATGATGCAATGTGTTGTCCTTGATGGCAACCTACTTGATGAAGTTGTCCTTGATGGAAACTGACTTGATGAGTTGTCTTTGGATAGCAACCTATTTGTTAATGATGTAAATCTGATGTATCTACAGAGCAGTTCAGAAGTAATAAATAAATAAATTCCAGTAAGTGCCAGAGTAATGATGAATAAGATATGTCAAAAAGCATACGCGGGTTTGTAAAGGCAAAGTATCGTATGTACGCGTAAAAGTACGTACCAAGTAGCATATGCCTATTTGCGCTCTAATTTTATAAAACCAGGGGACATGACCATGGTATTGGCCCACAGTATTGAGCGTTGGATTATCTATTTGATCCCATCCAAGAATACCATCAGCGGTTAAGTGGTTTTGACTCATGGTATTGATAAAGGCTAAAACTATATAAGGAGAAGAGGATCATAGTGCAAAGTGTGCAGGTGTAAGGGTTGTTGATGATAAATTTCTCTAAGAAATATCTGCATGGATGAACTCTGTTCTTAATTGATAGATCTCAATCTATGATGCACCCATGGATATAATGAAGGTTCAAGATCTCTAGATCTAGAAATGATGAATCTCTAGGCTGATCTTCAAAAGAAATGATGAAGAACTGGCGAAGTCTGCTGATGATAATGATGAAATCTGGGTAAGTTTATAGATCTGGTATATTATACAAATTATACCATTTACAGATCTATACGCTAGTTTGTCTTGGTAAAAGCACGTGTATATGCGGGTTCTCTTAATAAAAAGAGTGTATGGAAGTTAGGGTTTCTGAAGCTTATTTACATATATTACTTTTCTGATTTCTGTTTTTCTCTCTGCTGTCGGTCAATGAAGTCTTCTTGAAGTTTTGGGTTGATTGAATATGGAGTATGTTGCTGATTTGATAATGAACAAATATAATCAATGATTGAGAAAACATGATGAAGGATGAGTGACTATCTAAACAGTTCTGCATTGCTGATAGATTTTCTGAATTGAAAGTTTCAGATCTGAATATGAGTCTAAACAGATTCTGAAAGAAATCATACGCTAGTTGGTGAAAATAAAAGCGTGTGTATACGCGGAAACTGTGAAGAAAAGTCGCGTATTATTTCAAGAATATAAAACTAGCATGCACTGAAGCATACGCAGGTTGATGTGCAGGAAAGCGCGTATGTACGCAGCTTCAGTGAAGCAAAGTAGTGTATGCTATTTGAATCAATGACTGTTTAGGGTTGAGTTTGTATCTGCATATCTATTCTGAAGTCTGGGTTATTTCTGATATTCTGGTTACAATGGTCTTACTGTTTGGATTGAATTTTTGGGCAAAGTATGGTTGTTAATGTTAAGGGGTTGTGTTCAAGATGTTTAGATCCAGTATGAAAATTGATGAAACGTGGTCCGCAGTGAGTCTGAGGGTTGAAGCCTTTAGTATGGAAGTAGAAGCTTTCAGCCAGTAGAAGCTGGTGTTGAAATCAAGGGGTCGAAGCACCCTTCCAGGAGAGGCTGGTAAACGAGATTAGGGGGTTGGAGCTCCCTTCCAGTTGCAGTTGGAAAACGAGAGAAGGTTGCAGCCTTCTACAGGTAGAATCATGCGTACTGGTATAATTCTGCATCAGTACAATGTTGTAAAAGGTTTTCTATATAATAAAGATTGAAGACAGAGACGACAATAGCAGTGGTTTTCTCCTGAATTGGGTTTCCACCTTAAATATTGGTGTTCATGTGTATGATTCTTTATACTGTTGATTACTACTCATAACTTCTAATTATCTAGCCTTATTCATAACTGATAAATCTGTTTAAAATATTGTTCCTGAGAAATTCTCTAAATATGAAACGTAAATCAGTATATGCTAGTTTCCTTCTATATTTCCACGTGCATATGCTAGTTCAGTTCATAAAAAACGCGTATGGAAATCTGCTCAAAGAAAAGGTTGAATTTATTTTATAAACTCTAAATACTAATTCACCCCCCCCCCCCACCCCCCCCTCCTAGTATTTTTCCCAACAATTGGTATCAAAGAAGGTCCTTCTGAAAAATCTTAGCAGCTAGAAGGAAGATCAAACAAGATGAGCAATGAAGATGGAACAACATCTATCAGGCCTCCGCTCTTCAACAGAAACAATTTAATCTTCTGGAAACAAGGATGAGATCCTATCTTCAGTCTCTGGGAGCAGATGTATGGGCTATTGTTGAAGGAGGATATCAATATCCAGCCGCAGTACCAACAGATCCAACGACAAGAAAGAATTATGAAAAAAATGCAAAGGCGGTCAATGCTCTATTGGGAAGTCTAACAGGATCAGAATTTTTCAAAGTCATGTAGATGGATATAGCAAAGGAAATATGGGACAAAATCATTCTAAGTTATGAAGGTGATGCAAAGGTAAAAACTTCTAAACTCCAAACTCTCAGAATTCAATATGAGAATCTAAAAATTCATAATGAGGAGAGCATTGCCAATTTATTTTTACGTCTTGATGATATTGTAAATCATATGAGAAATCTGGGAGAAACAATAACCGAATCTACTTTGGTTGAGAAAGTTTTAAGATCACTAACAGCAAAATTTGAGTCAAAATTTTCTGCTCTTGAAGAAAAACAGGATCTTCAAAATCTTACTATGGTACAACTTCATGGCATACTAACCGCATATGAAATGAGAAGAGGAGGACCATCTGAAGTCAAAGAGGCTGTCTTCAGAGCTTCTACAAAAGGGAAAGAAGTACAAGAACCAGAAGGATCAGGATATATCTCAGAAGAAGATGAGGCAAATTTTGTAAGGAAACTCCAACTTGGCACAGGACGATTCAGAGGTAAGCTTCCTTTCAAATGTTTTGAGTGTGGAAGAATTGGTCATTATGCTACTAAGTGTCCTCATAAAGAAACACCTGCAAAAGGGAAGGAAGTAGCAAGAAGGAATAAGAATCGGTTTAACACTAGAAAAAGTTACTATACTCATGAAGACAATGATGGGTTATCTGATAGTGAGGAAGAATGTGAACAAGATCTTAGACTTCTCATGGCATTTGAAAAAGAATCTAGAGAAGAAAAAGATACTTTTATGGATGCTTTAGAGGACAATGATTTTCTTAATGAAATCAATCAACTCAAAATATGCTTAGAAGAAAGTAAAATATCCATATAAACTCTGAAAAATCAGCTTGAAGAAAAGGTGAAACACAATGAGAAATTAGAATGTGAAATAGTAAGTCTAAGAAAAGAAATTGAGAAAGTAAAGAATTTGAATCTTAGATTTGCTAAAGGATCTGAAACCTTAGATGAGATTATCAAGGTACAACGTTCTCCTTTTATAAAGACAGGTCTTGGATATATCGGAGAATCTTCTCAGACTTCAGCACCAAATTATCTAAAAGCAGCTACAACCAGTATACAACATTCTGCCACTCAACAAGGGAATAAAGAATCTTCACAGGTAAAGCATGACCATCTCAATGCAAATAACACTAACAAGAATACCTTTCAAAGAAACACCAACCAATAGGTAAATTCAAGTAGAAGATTTCATGATCGCAGAAAATTTCTTCTTCAATGGACAATGTTTCTCATGTCACAATTTTGGTCATAAAGTTGTTCAATGTGTTGCATATAAAACCATCATGACAAGAGAAGCAAGAAAGAAAAGGATTGATATTGGAACAAAGAAGAATACCTATAACAACTTTTCTCCTCTTCAAAATGAAGTTAAATGTGCTTATTGCAATAACTTTGGCCATGAAGAATCTGAATGCAGGATCAAAGTCCAGCCAAAAGAGCATTTTCCTTCAAGCTCCAAAATGTGGAAAAAGAAGGAATTACAGGTTGAAAATTGTGGCATAGCTTTATTTGCAGAAGGTGAAGAAAATCAATGGTACATTGATAGTGGATGCTCAAAACACATGACAGGTTACAAAAACAAACTTCTTGCATATAGTGCTCTAGAAAAAGAAAAGAATGTTACATTTGGAAATGATACTCCTGCTGTCATTAAGGGAAAAGGGTTTGTTTTTCTAAAAGAAAAGGTGAAAGCTAATAATGTCATGTATGTGGATGTATTAAAGCATAACCTGTTAAGTGTAATTCAAATGTGTGATCAAGGAACTAAAGTTGTCTTTAGTTCAAAAGAATGTGTGGTACGTGATCTTGATACAGGTAAAGCAATTATAAAAGGAAAAAGAACTCCAAGCAACCTGTATGTATTGAAGAACTGTAAAGAACAATGTTACTTGAGTAAATCTTCAGAAAACTGGCTATGGCATAGAAGGTTGGGGCATCTGAGCTTCTCTCAAATCAACAAATCAAGCAGACTTAAAGTTGTTCGTGATCTTCCCAATATTACTCTACCTGAAAGTATCATATGCAAATCTTGCAAGTTCGGTAAGAAAACCAGAGTGCAATTTAATGCCAAGGAAGGATCATCAAGTAAGCCTCTTGAACTCATTCATACTGACATATGTGGACCTATGAGGAAAAAGTCACCACGTGGTGAACAATAATATATCTTATTTATTGATGATTTCTCTAGAATGTGTTGGATTGGGTTGATTAAACACAAAGATGAAGAATTTGATAAATTTCAGATCTTCAAAGCACTGGTTGAAAATGAATTAGATCTAAAAATCAAGTGTCTTAGATCTGATAGAGGAGGAGAATATACATCAGATTAATTCCTTGAATTTTTTGAACAACATGGCATAAAAAGACAGTTTTCTATAGCTGGCACTCCACAACAAAATGGCGTAGCAGAAAGAATGAATAGAACAGTTCAACAAATGGCTAGAGCTATGCTTGATGATTCTGGAACACCTAACACATTTTGGGGAGAAGCAGCACATACAGCGGTAAATATTCTTAACAAGGCACATGTTCGTGTAAATAGTGATAAAACTCCATATGAACTCTGGTATGGTAATCCTCCCACTGTGAAGCATTTTAGAGTTTTTGGAAGCAAATGCTTTATCAAAAATAATGATGAAAAACTTGGCAAGTTTGAACCCAAAGCAGATGAAGGAATACTTCTTGGTTACTCCTCTAGGAGTAGAGCATATAAATGTTACAATAAAAGACTTCAGAATATTGTTGAATGTATTGATGTTGTTATTGATGAGTCTCCTGCAGCTCCAAAAGAAGAAAAACAAACAACAGATGAAGACGATGGTGACATATATCCTTCTAAATCAAATAGAAATGATATAGACAGTGAACCCAATGAATAACCCGAAGATGATTTATCTGAAAAAGCTCCATCTAGATATGTTCAAAAGAATCATCTAGAATCTCAATTTTTTGGAGAAAAGGGATCAGGTGTACAAACAAGAAGGAATCTTGTGGGATCTTCTAGCTATCTA
Organism: Pinus albicaulis; assembly: GCA_034641835.2. Lineage (NCBI taxonomy): Eukaryota > Viridiplantae > Streptophyta > Pinopsida > Pinales > Pinaceae > Pinus > Pinus albicaulis. The sequence continues at coordinate 722,235,352 of CM076580.1, read as the reverse complement.
GCATTTCTATCCACTATTGAACCACACAATGTCAATCAAGCTAGCAAAGATGAATTTTGGATTCAAGCCATGAATGAAGAGCTTGATCAAATTGAAAAGAATCACACTTGGGAATTAGTACCAAGACCTCATGACAAAAATTTCATTGGAAGTAAATGGATATTCAAAAACAAGTTAAATGAGAATGGGGATGTTATAAGAAATAAATCTATACTTGTTTGCAAGGGGTATGCTCAACAAGAAGGTATAGACTTTGAAGAAACTTTTGCTCCTATAGCTAGACTTGAAGCCATAAGAATGTTTCTTGCTTTTTCAAGCTTCCAACAAATCAAAGTTTATCAAATGGATGTTAAATTTGCTTTTCTCAATGGTGATCTAGAAGAAGAAGTGTATATAGAACAACCAGAAGGATTCATTTTGGGAAATGATGAAAAACTTGTTTGTAGACTTAAAAAGGCTCTATATGGTCTCAAACAAGCTCCAAGGGCATGGTATTATCGTCTTGACAAATATCTTCATCAACAAGGATTCTCAAAGGGGTCTGCTGATAGCAATTTATACACAAAAACCGAAAATGATAAACTATTGATTGTGGTTGTATATGTTGATGATATCATTTTTGGAAGTAATGAAGAATCTATGAGTCAGAAATTTGCTTCTGCTATGCAGCAAGAATTTGAAATGTCTTTACTTGGGGAACTAACATTCTTTCTTGGCTTGCAAGTGCATCAAACTACATATGGCATATTCTTATCACAAGAAAAATATCTTAAGCAAATTCTGAAGAAGTATGGCATGGAAGAGTGCAAACCTGTAAGTACACCAATGATAACCAGATGTAATCTCAGTTCTCATGATGATTCTCCCACGGTGAATCAACCAGAATACAGATCTATGATAGGAAGTCTACTTTATCTCACCGGGACTAGACCGGACATTATGCATGCAGTTGGGATTGTTGGACGATTCCAAGCTAATCCAAAAGAGTCTCACCTTCAGGCTGTCAAAAGAATATTCAAATATCTACAAGGAACTCAAGACTTTAGACTATGGTATCCAAAGAATGCTGATCTCACTCTTCATGCTTACACTGATGCAGATTGGGCTGGAAATGTTGATGATCGGAAAAGCACTAGTGGTGGTGCATTCTATATGGGGCCCCGGTTAGTATCTTGGTTCAACAAGAAGCAAAGCTCTATTGCCTTATCTACAGCAGAAGCAGAATATGTGGTTGCCGCATCATGTTGCACTCAACTTATTTAGATGATGCAAACCTTACAAGACATTCAAATCAAATTTTCACCTCCTATCTCCATTATGTGTGATAATACAAGTGCCATCAGTATCTCAAAGAATCTTGTTATGCATTCCAAGACCAAGCACATTCCCATCAAGTATCACTTCTTACGTGAACAAGTGCTTGAACAAAAGGTGAAGTTGGAGTATGTTCTCTCCAAAGAACAAGTTGCTAATATATTTACCAAACCTTTACCCAGGGAAGCATTCGAATATCTCAGACAGAAGCTGGGAGTAGTCTCTGCCATGCAGAAGATCAGATCTACTTAAATATAGAAGATTAACTTGGATACGCGGATTTCCTGGAGGACAGTCGCGTATATACGCGCGTTTATACATAGAAAACCGCGTATGGGTGTTTGCTGACAAAAAAAATTTTGGGTCAGCATTCTTCAGCATAGATGTGGTGTTGTTGGGTATCTCTGGTGATGTTTCAGCTCTCATATTTTTGTTTCATTCTTTGATATTTGATGAAGATGCCTTGATGATTTGTTGTTGAAAGTGTTCAGGATGCACAAGCTAAGGAGGAGCTTTGGTCATATGAAAAGGATGCATTGTTGGCATTCTAATTATTTTTTGTGGTCTGATCTCATGCTTGAGATTCTTTGGTCTTGATTGTATAAGTTATTTCTATAATTTGATGAAAAGGTCATGTTAAGACCTATGATGTAAAATTGTAATATTCAGCCATGTAAGGACTTGTTCCAATTTGTAAACCCACTTGGTTGGGTAGTTGAGTCAAATATGTAAATCCACTTGGTTGGATCATTGATGTAAGTATGAGTCCTTGGTGATAGGATGAGTTATAGAGTCATGTACTTCATTGAAAAATATGTTTTGAAAATTCAGCATAAACTCAGGGGGAGCATGATACCTTCTTCAGAGCTCATCCTTATACAAGGGAAGAAAAACCTTGTGTTGGTTTTGATCCGCCCTTTTCCCTTGATGTCAAAGGGGGGGATTATTATGTATTATGGTGTTTTAATAATGGTGATGTCAGTATCAAACACCATCATGGTTTCCATCAAGTCCAAAAGGGGAGATTGTTGGCAATATGATGCAATGTGTTGTCCTTGATGGCAACCTACTTGATGAATTTGTCCTTGATGGAAACTGACTTGATGAGTTGTCTTTGGATAGCAACCTATTTGTTAATGATGTAAATCTGATGTATTTACAGAGCAGTTCAGAAGTAACAAAGAAAGAAATTCCAGTAAGTGCCAGAGTAATGATGAATAAGATATGTCACAAAGAATACACGGGTTTGTAAAGGAAAAGTAGCGTATGTACGCGTAAAATTACGTACCAAGTAGCATATGCCTATTTGCACTCTAAATTTATAAAACCAGGGGACATGACCATGGTATTGGCCCACAGTATTGAGCGCTGGATTATCTATTTGATCCCATCCAGGATTACCATCAGCGGTTAAGTGGTTTTGACTCATGGTATTGATAAAGGCTAAAACTATATAAGGAGAAGAGGATCATAGTGCAAGGTGTGCATGGGTAAGGGTTGTTGATGAATACATTTCTCTAAGGAATATCTGCATGGATGAACTCTGTTATTAATTGATAGATCTAAATTTATGATGCACCCATGGATATGATGAAGGTTCAAGATCTCTAGATCTAGAAATGATGAATCTCTAGGCTGATCTGCAAAAGAAATGATGAAGAACTGGCGCAAGTCTGCTGATGATAATGAAGAAATTTGGGTAAGTTTATAAATCTGCTATATTCTGCAAAGCCTACCATTTACAGATCTATACGCTAGTTTGTCTTGGTAAAAGGGCGTGTATACGCGGGTTCTCTTAGTAAAAAGCGCGTATGGAAGTTAGGGTTTCTGAAGCTTATTTATAGATATTACTTCTGTGATTTTTGTTTTCTCTCTACTGTCGGTCAATGAAGTCTTCTTGAAGTTCTAGGTTGATTGAATATGGAGTATGTTGCTGATTTGATAATGAACAAATCTAATCACTGATTGAGAAAACATGATGAAGGATGAGTGACTATCTAAACAGTTCTGCATTGCTAATAGATTGTCTGAATTGAAATTTTCAGATCTGAATATGAGTCTAAACAGATTCTGAAAGAAATCATACGCTAGTTGGTGAAAAGAAAAGCGCATGTATATGCGGAATCTGTGAAGAAAAGTCATGTATTATTTCAAGAATATAAAAAACTAGCATGCACTGAAGCATACGCAGGTTGGTGTGAAGAAAGACGCGTATATACGTGGGTTACATAAAGAAAAACAGCGTATGGTATCTGAATTAATGGTTGTTCAAGGTTGAATATGTATCCTATTATCTACTCTGAATTCTGGGTTATTTCTGATATTCTGGTTACAGTGGTCTTACTGTTCTAATTGAAGTTTTGGGCAAAGTATGGTTGTTAATGTTAAGGGGTTGTGTTGAAGTTGTTTAGATCCAGTATGAAAATTGATGAAACGTGGTCTGCAGTGGGTCTGAGGGTTGAAGCCTTTAGTATGGAAGTAGAAGCTTTTAGGCAGTAGAAGCTGGTGTTGAAATCATGGGGTCGAAGCTCCCTTCCAGGAGAGGCTGGTAAACGAGATCAGGGGGTTGGAGCTCCCTTCCAGTTGCAACTGGAAAACGAGAGAAGGTTGCAGCCTTCTGCAAGTAGAAGCCTGCGTACTGGTATAAGTCTACATCAGTACAATGTTGTGAAAGGTTTTCTATATAATAAAGATTCAAGACAGAGACGACAACAGCGGTGGTTTTCTCCCGAATTGGGTTTCCACCTTAAATATTGGTGTTCATGTGTGTGATGCTTTATACTGTTGATTACTGCTCATAACTTCTGATTATCTATCCTTATTCATAACTGATAAATCTGTTTAAAAGACTGTTCCCGAGAAATTCTCTAAATCTGAAAGGTAAATCAGTATACGCTAGTTTCCTTCTATATTTCCGCGTGCATATGCTAGTTCAGTTCATAAAAACCGTGTATGGAAATCTGCTCAAAGAAAAAGGTTAAATTTATTTTATAAACTCTAAATATTGATTCAACGCCCCCCCCCCCCCCCCCCCGCCTCTCAGTATTTTTCCCAACAATAACAAAGGATCATCAAAATTGAGTGCAATATGTATATGATTGTGTCAATAATTTGATAATTTGAAGTAGTCAAGAAAGATAACAAAGGACCATCAAAATTGAGTGCAATATCTATGTGGGAGAGTACACAATATCTAAGGGGGAGAATACAATATAAGGAATAGAAAGAGTAACAAGAAGCATATGATTGTGTCAATAATTTGAAGTAGTCAAGAAAGATAACAAAGGACCATCATCAAATTCAAATTGAAAGATCAAGTAGTTTTCTTCATGAAGAAGAAGCATTAACTAGGTTCATCATTTAAAGGGTTCATTTTTTAATGAAAAAAATTATAAATAATATGGAATGAATCATTGTACATTATGATAAATCTTGTATTTAAATGACATTTGATCTATGAATAAAATTTAAGAAAATGGGATCATCTCTTCATATATATATATATATATATATATATATATATATATATATATATATATCTGTGTGTAAGAGAGAATAAAAGGCAAAGGTAATATGTGTGAGCATAAAGATGTTAACTTCTTAGTTAAAAATCAAAATTTTAAAGTTGAAATTACTAAAAAAAATTCTCTGGATCACAAATCACTATACCATAACAATGAGACAAAGAAAACCATAGCCCACTTGTAATAGAGGGATAAAGGGATTCCTGTCACCTACTCCAAACCTAAAGACATAATAATGAAAAAGAACATAAGGATGAAAAAACAATACACTTGTCATAATTGTCAAGCAAACCATAACCCACTTATAATAGAGGGATAAAGGGACTCATGTCACCTACTCCAAACCTAAAGACATAATAATGAAAAAGAACACAAGGATGAAAAAACAATACACTTGTCATAATTTTCATAAACTTATATCTAGTTTAATATTTCTAGCTACATGGTACACAATAACACATGGTACAAAATAACACATTGATTAGTTCAGGTTATATTAAGGTTAACATGGCTAACTCAGAAGGTATAAGTTCAGGTTGATTAGTTCAAGTTGATTAGTTCAGGTTATATTAAGGTTGATTAGTTCAGGTTACATAAACATTGAGGTACAAAGTTTTACTCCCTTTCTATATGGTTTTTTGCCCTTCCCTGGTTCAGTATGATACTAGTAATCAAATGAACTAGTGTACACTTACATAGAGTAAACTGTAATGGTATTATCGTAAGAAGTTAATCGCATTAGCTTATATGTAACGATGTAATGATATCATGTTCACCACATCAAAGATTATGGATGTACTTATACCTATGGAATACACCACGTAAACTACCTCTATAAGAGCTTAAGCTTACCATATTACGTAAACAGGGTCTATAAATCCCATGTATTAAGGAATAAAGCACGCATAAGAGTGTTATGTAATACTAGCTATAAGCTCCTAGGAATATCTGTAATGAATAAGCAAGTACTATAAACCCCATATGTTGAATTAGACCAATATCACTGATTAGGCTAATTACTCTATTGCTTATGTTTCCATCACTATGCTTAGACTTCTAGATTTCCTTATACTATAGCTTTTATATAAGTTGAATCTGTAATCACATGGTGTTCAATCTTACTTGTATTGTGAATATAGAAGCACTATAATGAATGGTAAGCATACTAGGAATCGAACCTGTTCATGTAATATGCTAGCTTATATATACATAGTGTTTAATCTTATAGGGTACCAAATCACAGCCTCTAAGAGATCAATGGTTACTATTATTCCATAATCTATGACTCTATCAACTAAATTAGTAATACATGATAGTTACGGGATCACGAGTACATAACTACTAACAGAGATAAAGCAATCATGGAGGCATGAGTTTTCCCTTTCCTTATCTTGCGTTTTCCACCCCTCTAGTGTGCCTTTTACTATTTTATCATATTTTCTTGTTATGGGTGCATGGCTCAGGAGCCCAATCTTGCATTTGAGAGATTGAGCATTTATAATTCCTTAGGATGAGGTAGTTTATTGCTTGTTAAGGTTGGAACAATACAGGGCTCCTTTTATGTGTGGAGCATCAAGTGCTCTAGGAATTAGGTGATGACTATGGGGTAAAGCTCATACTAGGATTTTTCCCACACGCTAAGTTTTGTCCCAATCATTTTTTCATTTTTCGTTTTTCCTTTATCGTGGCTTTCTTTTCTTTCATCATTCATTTAGATGCATGAAACTCTAGTGCAATTTTCTTTGGCCCAAACACAAGGATGGGGATGAGTGTGTCAATCTCCATGATCAAAGATTACTTTCCTGAAGAATGGATATGGAATAGAGGGAATGATGGAAAGTGGCAAGTATGGAATATCATGGTCATCCTACTTCAATTAGAGCCTCAATAGTATTATCCTTATTATAATACTAAGGCCTTAGAGGAGGTCCCATTGGACTAGGATCAAAGACTAACCTCCCAAGTAAAGTGAGGGAGCAAGAATACAATGAAGATCGGTCAATCATTTAGATCACCCTTTGATTCATATTAGTATCCCACAAATTAATAAGCAAAATCATAACTACAAAATGGTAAAAGTCCCTCCTAATGAATTACCACCTTCCTTCGAGAAGAAATGACAGATGGGAGAGAGAAATCTAACTAGAGCATATATTTGGAGGGTCCATGGCATCATGTCAAGAGGAACTACAGTGGAACATCACATAAAGGAGAAACTACAAATTATGATGATTTTCAACCTATGGGTAAACATAACATCGAAGGGAGGAGGAATTCTGACAATGAGGATGAAAGTTCAATGGGAAATTCTCTTCCTGCAAATACTTCTTTGTTATTGCCACAAGAAAGTTTGCTTGAAGAAGGACATGAAGATGAAGGAACTAGAAGTGATTTTGAAATCACTAAAGATAAAAAGGATGATTTAGAGCATGGTTTTGTATCTTCAGAGGATAAATCTAAACCACCTGATGAATCAACATTGGACTCAGTTAAATCTAGTAATATCAAGGAGATTTCCAACAATTCCATGGTCTTGCATGGATCTACACTAATTGGGACAGATGAGAGGATGCTTTTGGAAATTCCAGCAATGATGGTCCAGCCATTGAGACTAATAAAGGGAAGATTTCAAGTGAGTGTGTTTCCATTGAAGTTATCTGTATGGAACCTCTTGATAAATTGCTTCCATGTGCACATTGTTGATACTTTGTTCTGTCTACAATGCCTTCTGATTTGGCAGAGTATTTCTGTTATTATTTATTTCTTTTTTTGTTCAAAAAAATTTTTGGATGTAGTATTTAGGATTTCTTTTTTGTATGTGTACTTGCTAATCTAACTACTTTTATGTTTTTGAGCTTAGAATTTTGGTTAAAAATTTGCAATTTTTTTCTAGTCTTCCTATATTGTAATTCTTCTAAATCTATGAAGAGTGGAAAAATGCTAAACATAAGCCATTCAATTGTTGTGACAAGATATTAAAGTCTTGCGACAATTCTAGTTACTTTTATTTTGTATGACTAGATTGAATAGTTTGTAAATTATTATATATCAGCTTGTTGCGTGAGTCATGTTACATTAGCATGAAATTGAGGTAACTCCACTGAGTTATTTTTATAAAGTTAAAAATATGGATTGCATGATTATATATTTTACAAATATTACGCCATTATGTGTCGAGCATTTTTTAAATCAATGCCTATAAGAGAATAATTTTAGGACAGGGAGTAAGCATGCCCAACTACTGAAAACAAAGCAACTAAAATATGAAATGACATGAGTAAATATAGCTATCATGTTAGTGAAATAGCAGCTAGACTATATTTCAAAATAAGATATGATTAGCTCTAAATAATATGAAATTAGAATCTTAACTAGATTATGAAATTGAATGTAATGAATCCAACTATCATAATATTAAAAACTAGTTATATTATAAAAGAAATGACAGAAAATGATACTAAAAACTAGTTACATTATAAAAGAAATGGTTCAAAGGAAACATGACAGAAAGGGTAACATAGCGATATCTGCACCTACCTAATCAAAACTACTGAACCTAATCACGGCTACTGATCATGATGGAAACTAGCCCTTGTTTCAGTACTTAAAACACTTAGCATATTGGACAATGTTAAAAGGTTTACAAAAATATTAAAGAGGTTATTTTGACCCATGTCCTTCCCTTAAACTCAGAAAAAAGAGGCCCTTCAAAGTAGAAATTTCCCAACTACTGAAAACAAAGCAACTAAAATATGAAATGAGATGAGTAAATATAGCTACCATGTTAGTGAAATAGCAGCTAGACTATATTTCAAAATAAGATATGATTAGCTCTAAATAATATGAAATTAGAATCTTAACTAGATTATGAAAGTGAATGTAATGAATCCAACTATCATAATATTAAAAACTAGTTAGATTATAAAAGAAACGACAGAAAATGATACTAAAAACTAGTTACATTATAAAAGAAATGGTTCAAAGGAAACATGACAGAAAGGGTAACATAGCGATATCTGCACCTACTTAATCACAACTACTGAACCTAATCACGGCTACTGATCATGATGGAAGTTAGCCCTTGTTTCAGTACTTAAAACACTTAGCAGATTGGACAATGTTACAAGGCTTACAAAAATAGTGAAGAGGTTATTTTGACCCATGTCCTGCCCTTAAACTCAGAAAAAAGAGGCCCTTAAAAGTAGAAATTTCCCAACTACTGAAAACAAAGAAACTAAAATATTAAATGAGATGAGTAAATATAGCTACCATGTTAGTGAAATAGCAGCTAGACTATATTTCAAAATAAGATATGATTAGCTCTAAATAATATGAAATTAGAATCTTAACTAGATTATGAAAGTGAATGTAATGAATCCAACTATCATAATATTAAAAACTAGTTAGATTATAAAAGAAATGACAGAAAATGATACTAAAAACTAGTTACATTATAAAATAAATGGTTCAAAAGAAACATGACATAAAGGGTAACATAGCGATGTCTGCACCTACCTAATCACAACTATTGAACCTAATCACGACTACTAATCATGATGGAAGCTAGCCCTTGTTTCAGTACTTAAAACACTTAGCAGATTGGATAATGTTAAAAGGTTTACAAAAATAGTAAAGAGGTTATTTTGACCCATGTCCTGCCCTTAAACTTAGAAAAAAGAGGCCCTTCAAAGTAGAAATTTCCCTTGAAGAATGATAGCAGAATATCAATTTTTTATGATCCTGACTAGGCATTAGATTATATTAAAACTATACTAAAGGAAATTGAGGAGAAGTACAGTTTACCATTCCTGCCAGAAAACAAACTTTGTTTCCATCATATCAAATACTAGTATAGAATATTCTCCCAATAAAGTGCTCAGAATATGAATTTTAATTGGATATTTTGTGAGCCTCTTGTTCCCATGTTTCAAGGAATTTGGGGCTACAAATATGTAATTTAGTCATGATGATGTACTATGTCTAGTTGAAGTCCAATGTTAGGTTTATGACGTAAAAATATGGATGACTATTTCATTACATCTGGAGGTATTTATCATGCATGCATTATTCACCTTCACAAAAAATAACAAAAATTCCATAGAATGATATATTAATTTGGGTAATTTTGTAGTGCATATGATATTTACCACGGTTAAATATTTAAATCTTGACATTCACATGGTACATCTAACATCATTCCTACAGCTGAAGCAACGGGAAGCACTACAAATACATAACTACTAACACAGGTAAAGATCATGCCGAATATGTTGAATAAAGAGCAAGACAAATACTTGGTATTGAAGTCGCTTGAAATCATCGCAGACCAACAGCACGGACGGAAGCAGCAGACCTATAGCGCGGACGGAAGCAGCAACTCAGAAAAAAACGCGCGAACAAACAGACCAGCAGCAACACAGACAAAAAAACACGCGAACAAACAGACAGGTAAACAAATAAAATTCGCAGGCGATTTATTTATAGCAACTAGTTCGGCCGAACTATTTTAATAGTAAAAGTTCGGCCGAACTTTTGTTGCCGGTTTTCCCATCTCCGGAAAAAATTATGTTTTCCCACGCTGTCAGTGTGCCGTCAATCTAAATGGAAGCATGAGTTCGGCTGAACTTTCTAAGAAATTTCGGCCGAACTATTGCCGAAAAATTTTTTCCACCCCTGATTCTCACAAAAGTGTAACCCATCTTCACATATCCGCCCTGGAGTGTCATTCTGAAAATTATTTCACTGAAATAATTCTCTGGATTCTTTAATCTATAGAAATCACTCCCTTATGATCTAGATTATTTAGTCTATAGAAATCACTCCCTTGTGGAATCCCCCAAGACAAAGCACCCCCTCACCTATAATATAAAGAGAGTTTTTCGGCTAGTGGCTATGACCCCAAGGCTCTTGTTGTTGGTTGTTTCTACCTTCCTCCCGGTACCATTCTTAAATGAACAAAGATATCCACATACCATACATAATATCTATCCTTGATTATGGAATAAGAGACAAGATCCAGTCAGACTATCTATGAGCCTTGTCATATCAATGCCTACATTGGGAGACCAACTAACATGATGTTGTCTGCAAAAATCAAAATGGTATAAATAGAAGCAGAAGTTGTCCCATCAAATTCAAGTGGTCCACATAACCATATGTTCTTGGATCTCTTTTCCTTTGGAAGCCATATTTTTTATCATTTTTCCTTTGTTATGCCCACAACCTATCCCTATGCTTGTCATTACATGATTTACCTTAAATGTGGTGAGCACTTGATATGTTGTAAACATGTAACCAAACTCAACCAATGAGTTCTCATTTCTTATCATGTTTCTTTTTTAATATATTTTACCTCCACTAAGTAAACTAGCGTCCTAGAAATCCCAGTCCTAAAGATGAAGATAGCAAAGGTTAGGGTTGCATCCACATGCCTTATTTAGTGTATAATTCATTTCCATTACTCTGTATTTAACGCTTGTTTATTTTGGTCCTTTGTACAAGCATATTAATGTATCTTTAAAATAATTGATATATCTAAGCCTTAGGGAATTTTGGAGATTGCATGGACGTACGATCTTTGTGTATGATTAATTTGATGTGGGTGTTAAATTACCATTTGAAAAACTATCTTTCCATTTTTCAATATTTTTCTTCCTTCCAAAACTTATTTGAGCACTAAGTTATCTTTTAAAATGATTAGGGATGTTTCCTTTCATTCTTTCATAAGGAAAGTTACAACTACGTTTGCATTATGGTATCTCACTTCTGACATCTATTGTCTCTAAATTTTGTCAAGTTTAGTTTAAGTCTTGGCTATTGTTGTTCCCAAAATCCCCTCTGCCTATTTAAAGGGGACTTGCATTGTTCTTACAAGTGTGTTTTCTTTGGAGCACAGGTTGTTATTCAAACAAACTCCACTAAACCAAAAATAATGGCAACACATACATAAAAATTTAGCAAGTTTTAAAAACCATGAGTTCTTAGAGATTTGACCTACACTACACTAGATTGGTATCGTGTGAGATGAATTTTAGTCAACATGAGTCCATAGATGAAAATTTTACAATGCTCTTTAGCCAAGGATTATAATTTCCTTGCCTTGGTTTTGAATATTTATTGTCTGTAATATTTAATGTCAAATTATGAATAGCTAAAAGTTATTTATTTTTCATTACAATTTAGTTGTTTCTAATTCCTGCATATAAGTCAAATTCATCATCATAAATTAAACATTCCCAAGGGTAATACATTTTTTCAAAGAATAAATGGGATAGTGTGAGTCATACTGGGCCATGCTGTTTATATGGAACCTCACTGTGAATTAGTACATATATTTGTATATTTTTTCATTGATTCCATTTATTATCATATAGGCATTAGACTATCTTACTCCAAATTGCATTACCATGTACTTGTCATAAGTCACGGTAAATGGAAGGGAGGGAGGATCTAACCCTATGTATATGAATCCTATTGTTGATATAACCATCTTAGATAATGCACTTCTAAATAACCATCAAGTAGTCATGTGTAAATTGTTGTGATACACTTTATCTTCTAGTGGTGAACTATGATTATATAGTAGTAAACATTGATTGGAACTTGAAAGGATTTGGATGGCCATATAGTATGTACATCCTTAAAGGCAGGACTACCCACTTAAGAAATGATATTGGACTTAATCATCACATACCCTTAATGATGAAATAGTCGTGAATCCATGTTTGATAATAATTTATCTTGATTTTTTATGTTTCGGGGATAGAAAACAGATATTTAAGAATACTTTGATACAATGAGCATCTGATTTAGTCCTCAGGTTGTTTGTATTCCCTCATTTTGATATTGACTCACAAATATTCCCATACACTGAAACTTTTTTGCAAACTTGATATGTGGCTTGATTATCTTATCATCAAGACATATTAGGGCAGTGTTGCAACATAGTATATCTCATTGTACTCTTTACTCCACTGCATAGATGGATGTTTAACTTGTCTGCATTTGTCTTTGGTGGTTAGGGAATGTTAAATATTCAATCCTTTTATTGCCCTTGATATATGCATAGCTCTAGGGATAATTCCGTTGAAACGGTAGTTGTTGTTTCCATTTTGTAAATTTTAGATTCAGGATAATACCACTGCATTCACATATATGCATATTTGAGGTAGGGAGTGAGAGCTTGGAAGTTATATGATTGACATGTATTGATAATTCCCTTCACTTTCAATGATGACCTTGGAGTTGTCTCACAGTTGCATTCCCTTCACAGAACAAGTTCTTTGTAAATATGGTTATATTATATTGGTTTCTCACTAGATATATGTGATTTCTTACAAAGGGTATTCTCATATTTGTTCTTATCCCCAAAGGTATCCAAGGACAAACCCTTCTTGAATATCCCTATGTTTCTGCTTCGTCTTGAATATGGGAGATCGTTGATGAAAAAAACGACTTCTTTATAATGTTGGCACAAAATATACCGACTCCTTTCTCTTTTCAATATTTTGATTGGGTGTTTTCATCTCCTTGTATTTCGTGAACAATAGGGCACAATTTATTAGCACAAGTGGCCATGGTCAAGCAGTGATATTAACAATAATGTAATCAAATTTTATTATATTTTAAATAGTGATATTAACTATAATCTAATCAAATTTTATTATATTTTAACTAATTTTAATGTTTGATTAACATTTTTTTTTATGCACACATCTTCTAAATCTAATTGGGTCGGTAAATCAGGATCAGTGATAAAAGAGGTCTTGCAACCACCCCCACACCTTTCGAGCTTTAAAAAGAAAGGGAGTGCCGATTTTTGTCGGCTAGTGCCAAACTACTTTGGTGGCATGTCAAACGTTGGGATATATCAGGCCCAACTTAGTGGTTTACAAAAAAAATGACATAAGAGGTCTTGTCCCCACCCCACACCTTTCAAGCTTTAATTGGCAGGGAGGTATTGCTTTTTTTCAACTAGTGCCAAACTACTTTGGCGACGTGTCAAACATTAGGATATATCGGGCCCCCTTAGTGGGTTTCGCCTTTTGTCAGCTAGTGCCAAACTACTAAGGTGAAATTTTAAATGTTCAAATATATCAAGCCCCTTAAATTTCAAGCTTTAAAGGGGTGAAGGTACTGCTTTTTGTCAACTAGTGTCGAACTACTTTTCCTATCAAACTTTGGGATATATCAGACCCCTTAGTGGGTGTTGCTATTTGTCGGCTAATGCCAAACTACTTAGGCGACGTGTCAAACATTGGGATATATCAAGCCCCTTATTGGTTTATAAAACCATTAGGGACCGGGCTTTAAAATTGACACTTGTTTACACATTTCTGCATTTTTTAGCCGTGAAATACAACTTATTCCCAAACGAACATGTCATCAATAACTTGTAAAAAATTTACAAAAATGTCATAATTATAGGCATATAGAAACATCATAAGTTTCAAGTTATATATATATATATATATAGATACATCTTGCAGTACATGCTGCCTCATGGATGAAGAATTCAGAAAGATCTAGGGTCGATACTTTTTTGAACCTTGAAGTTAGTTTAATTTTAATGAATATGAGACAATTATATCCACGTATGTTTCTAATGCACTTAGTGTGTAAACTGTATCAGATAAATGGTACGATACATATATTTTTTACTTCAAAGTAAATATTTAAAGCCAAAATTTAAATTTACTTCAAAATTATTTAATTATATTATTAGGCAAGCAATGTATATACATATGTATAACCATATAATATAAAGTATAAATTATTTATATGTATCAGACACGGAATGTATTATAAATTTATTTCACTTTGAAGTCATATAATAAACGTATAATATTTTAATTTTTTATTATTTAATTACTTCAAAATAAATAAATAAATAGTTTGAAAATTATTTATTATTTATATATTAAAAAGTTTAAATTTAAAATTTAAAAATTGTAGTATATAGAATTAAATTTATAACAAATGTATTACCTATAGTAAATATACATGTGTTGTACAACTAATTAAATTTTAAAAATTTTATTAAATTTTATTTAGGAAGGATAAATTTGGGAAAAATTCAAAGGTTTTTGTGACTTTCAAAAACTCTACTCATGTAGATCTCAGAGAAATAAATTCTTCAAAATAATTTTTATTTAAAAAGTGTCATCGTGGACATAGAAATTTGCAGGAAAATAAATAAAAGTTTAAAATGTGAAGCAGTAATTTGAATGAAGTGTGAATGTGATGAAGCGATGCCTAGTGCCCACGTGTGCACGTGAGACAGCGGGAGGAAATTTGAAAAATAAAAATGAAAATAAATAAATATATATAATGAAGGAGATATCGAACGAATGCGGTCGGTTGGATAATCTCATGGGTTTTGGAGCAGCATTTAATTTCATTTTTAATGCGACTTTCCTAATTTATTTTCCTCGATGCAAATCAATGTTCTTGAATACTACTTCAGTAGAGATAGCGCCATTTCGCTCTCATTCCTGCGCAGAACCCATATTTGAGCCTAGTTCTATTGCTCTTGCCATATCAAGTATCTATTCATTATCCGTCGGTTGCTCTGGCCATATCAAGTATCTATTCATTATCCGTCGGTATACATCATTTCTTATTCAATTCACCCTACTATATTAATGATCTAGTCGTTTTAAAAATATGATACAACTATGAAAAAATTTAATATTTACTCTAAAAATATTAGACCAGTGGATCTAGTTGAAGAATAATTTCACAACCTTGCAAGAATTAAAAAAGAAAATTGGAATAGAGAATGAATTTAATTACTCAATATTGATTTGGGAGTTAATACATAAAACAACTAGGTTAATTTTAGTTGTACATGCAATAACTAATTCTAATTAAATCTAATTGAAGGTAAGTGTGACTTATGTTCTGTTAATGTTCACATGCACCACATGAAAGTCCTAGAGTTAACTAACTAAAGCCAAATGCACACCACATGTAAGCACTAGATTTAACTAATGTTAACTAATTGCACATCACATGCAAGAACTAGAGTTTAACTTAAGCTAATTAAGGCTAACTAAATGCTTGTACACCAACACCCCCCCTAAGCATAACTTAGGTGAGTATGATGAAAAAATGAATGAGTCTCAGCAATAAGGTCATTTTACTAGTACCCATGTACAATGCATGAAAAAGATGAAAGAGGGAAAACCTAGTGGGAAGAAAACCCCCGCTCAAAATAATGAAAAAAGTAGAGAAAATACAACTACTACGCAGTTGTGTCCTTCACCCTAAGACAATCTCGCAGAAATTAAAACTGATGCTGAATTAATGTCTTGGTGAATATCTCGGCAGTCTGCTCAGAAATGGAGAAGTATTGTAGATCGATGATCTTATCATGAATGAGTTCTCCAATGAAGTGCATGCGGATCTCAATATGTTTGGTTTGTTGTCGCTACACTAGATCTATGCAAAACTTTAGTATACTCTGATTATCACACCATATGATATTCAAGCGATGGACACTGATACAAGGCTCAGAAAGGAACTTTTGTAGCCAAATGGTATGAATAGTGGCATTGACTGCTCCTTTATACTTTTCATCTACTGATGATAAAGCAATGGTAGCATGCTTCTTTCTTGACCAACAAATTGGATCGGATCCTAAACTAAGTACATAACCATAGGTGGACTTGTGATCAAGGTTGTCGCCAGCCTAATCTGAATCCATGAACCAAATAAGATCTAAGGAACAATTTGCTGCATAATGAATCCCATAGGTGATTTTCCCTTGTACGTATTGAAGGATGTACTTTTCAACTTTCCAATGTAACTCATGTGGCTCCTTCATGTATTTGTAAACTACTCATATGACAATGAATATGAGAGATCAGGACGAGAGTGAATGAGATAAAGAAGACAACCTACAAGATGACAGTACAATGTGCAATCAACTAATGGCATGTCTTTGTCATTCTCAAGCTTTATCTCTAATAGGAAAGGTGTGCTTGTTGGCTTGCAGCCACTCATGTCAAATCATGCCAAAAGATCTCTAGCATTCTTTGGTTGAGAAATGGTAATCCCAAAACCACTCTGATTGATCTCTAGTCCAAGGAAAAAATTTAGCAAGCCCATGTCTATCATAGAAAACTGCTTATGCAATGTTGTTTTAATCTCAACAATGGAAGAAGCTAAACTACTTGTTATCAAAATATCATCTACATAGAGTACTATGATCAACAAGGAATCAAATTTCTTCACAAAATAACATTGCAATCAAATTTGCAGCATACAAAATTTTGAAATAACAAATAGGAATCCATATTTGCATACCACGCTCTAGGTCTCTGCTTTAGGCCACAGAGATAATTCTTTAGTTTTCATACCAAAGATGATTTTTTTACGTATCCATGCAGCTGCTCCATGTATATTTCCTCCTCGAGATCACTGTGAAGAAAATCATTCTTCACATCCATATGGTGCACCTCCCATCCTCTTGTTGCTGCAGTGAAGAGAGCTAGTCGAATGGAATCTATTTTTTCCACTAGAGAAAAATTATCATCATATTCAACACCATGTACTTGTTGAAAACCTTTTTCCACCATCCGTGCCTTAATTGACTAACTTGGCCATCTTCTGCTTTCTTGGTTTGGTAAACCCACTTTCACCTGACAAGTTTATGAGTAGAAGGTAGCGAAACTAGATCCCAAGTCTAGTTCTCAATGAGGGAGTTTTATTCCTCATCCATAACTACTTCCCATTCAAGATGCCCAACTACTTCTCCATAAGTATGTGGATCAGATGCATGCATCATATAAGCGTGCATGGGCATGCATGGCTCCATAGCTAAGAGTGCTTGTGGAGCTTCCTCAAACAAATGTATAGTGGCAGGATCATTTAAGAGATCACTCATGTTTCGAAATTTTTGTGCTGAAGTTGGTCGAGAATATTTTGAATTGCATGAGGAAGTATTATCTTGATGTTCAACAACTAGTGGTCCAGCAAGTGTCATGGACAAAGACTAATCTAGATCAGAATTCTGATCTAAAGCATCATCTGCATACTCATCAATTAGTAGTGAGGACAACTTTGTAACAGGTTCATCTCGTGGTGCATGCAAATCATCTTCTTCAAACTTTATACTCCTTTCAATAAATAGATCTTCAATGTTGATATCAAGCAACCTATACCCTTTGACTTCATCGGAATAGCCAACGAACATGCATGTATTTCTATAAGGATCCAAAGCCTTTCTCTTCTTTGTAGGAATGCATTAGGGGAATTTTGAGGTCTAAAATGGGCCTCCTAAGGAAATTATAAAATAATAGTGGAAATAATAAAATAAAGTTAGATTACATCATCAAATTTTAGAGGTAAAAAAGAAAAAACTACTTTTTCAACTCTACAATCATGTTGTTTCATGTATTTCTCATTTTTTGTGTAGCAGAGTTCACCGAAAGTATGCAACATGGGTACTCCTTGGATGAGGAATTAAATTTTTCATCCAATGAGTACTCCAACTCGAAAGTTGAGTAAAAACTTAGGGAGATAAGTTGAAAATACAGGTTGAAAAAATAGTTTTATTATTTTATTATTTTTTCATATTTTTACCTTTTTACCCCAAAAATAATGAATCATCCTCCCATGGTTGACATCATCATATTGAATCTTATTGGTTCTTATAAAGTTTATTTTGGTTGTACATTTTTCTTACGAGGCCCATTTTAGACCTCAAAAGTTCTTTAATGGTGGGTCCATGCTCGAGATCCAAAAATGCGGAAATGAATGACTTCAGGTTGCATGCTAGTCCAAGCCTCAAATTGTGTTTTTATAGTAGCATATTTATGGAGATATCTACTCTATATGTATGTGGCACAATTTATATCTTCATTCCACAATTTTGATGGAAGAGATCTTCCATGCAACATGCAATTGGCCATCTAATTCAAAGATATGTTCTTCCTTTCAGCCACCCCATTTTGTTGTGGGGTGTAAGGAACTGTATGTTGCAACTATATGTCTACTTCATTACAAATATTTTGGATATATTTCTTTATATATTCCTTCCCGTTATTTGTAAGGAGGATCTTGATGCATTTTCGAGACTAATTTTCTGCATGCACTTTGAAAATATTTAGATGCTGAAAAAACTTAGACTTGAGTTTCAGGAAATAAACCCAAGTGAATCTCTTGTAATCATTTATAAATGGCAACACATATCTTGATTTTCTCATTTAAGTTGTCGTAAATGGACCCATGAGATCACTGTGTAAAAGCTACAAATATGAATAGGCTCTCCATGCATGCCCCTTCTCGAACTTGTCTTGTAGATGCTTTCCAAGAGCACATCCTTTACAAACACCATTTGAAAATTTAATGGCCGGCAATCCTTTAACCATCCCTTGCTTGCTAAGTTGTTGCATGTATATGAAATTCAAGTGTCCAAATATGTCATGCCAAATCCTACTTTCTTCATATGCATGCGTAAGTAGAAAAATAGAATATCACTGAGGAACAAAATCAGAAAATGTATATAGATGAGATTGATCATTTACCTTGCTAGATACAATCTTAAATTTGGTTTGCATATCATAAATGGTCACAGAATATGGGGTGAATTCCACTTTCCTTTTGGTGCTTGTGTGTGTCATATGATACACTGAAAGAAGATTCATAAAAATCCTTGGAATATGCAAGACATTTTCAAAACTTCCATCTTCAAATTGCACTCTTCCTTGTCCATTTTCTTTAATTGCAAAATTGTCCCCCATGAGAATAGGAGGTCCCAAGTATGCATGTAGAGAAGAAAAATATTCCTTTGAAGAATCCTTATGATGTGAACCTCCTCATCAATATTCCATTCTTGTGGTGTAGGATGAAGGGAAATCAAATCATGACCATTACCCCTTGTTTTCGATGGTTTTTCCTCTATCTTCTTCTTAGCACTTGTTGGAATGTGATGACCAATATTATTTTTGTTGAAGAGTCGTTTCCATCAAATCAATAGTATTCTGCATGAAAGAGAATTCAAGATCATAGTCTATGCTACAATAAGGACACTTGGGGTTTTCTGTCTTTCCCTTATTACCCTTGGAGTTGGAAGAGTCATCTAGAGATTTTGGATTTCCTCCCTTTCTTGGATCTAGATCTCTTGCCTTTCCTTTGCCTTTGGTTTCGAGTTGGACTTTCATTTTTCATGCATGGAAAGTATATGTGAATTTTAAGACTTTAATGAACCCATCTTAATGAGCTTATCCTGCTCATGAATGAGAGACTCAATAAATGCATCAAGTTTAGTCATTTTCCATTTATCTCCAGTTGCAAGTCTAACTATATGAAATTTAGAAACAAAAACAACATATTCATGACCTATTTTAGACAAAATAAAAAGGATCAATTCACCTTCTTGTTGGGGTTATTGATCCCACAATCCTATAATTGAAGAAACAATGATTTGAATTTTTTAAAGAAATCTTGAATGTTCTTAAATTTATTTGGCTCTAAGGAATTTACCTCATTTTCAAGAATATGAGCTCACATCTCATCCTGTTTTCCAAAGAAATTATCCAAGGTTGTCTAAACCTCATTCAGAGTGTGACATGTGTCCACGTGGAAACACAATGTTGGAGATATGGACAACAATAGAAGACCTAAATCCTCATTCATCCTATTATTTTTTGTTGGTCTAACCCATGAGGATTTGAACATTGAATCTATTTTTGTTACATATGACTTTGTAACAAGGTGATCACCAATTGAGCCACATCTCATGGGCTATAAAGATCATCCATCCTGTTGAAGTATTTGGATTAAAAAAATTAAATAATTATTTTAAAATTTATTATTGGTATTATTAATTTTTAATTATGCATTTTTTTAAACTTAAAAAAATGTTATAAATGTTTTTTTTGTTAATTTGTTTTCTTAAATTATGTGTTTTTTTAATTCTTTTCCCATTTTTTTAACAAGTTAATTTTGTTTTTTATTAACATTTTTATGGGGTTTATATATGTGTGTGTGTGTGTGTGTGTGTGTGTGTGTGTTTTTCTTGTCATATTTTCTTTTTTACCAACATGAAAATCACCAACATTTTATAAAAATATCCACTCTTAATACATTAGAAAATTTAAAGTGTAAAAAATAAACCCTTAAAACAAAAAGGGTTGATGTTGGATCAACACTTTTCGAAATTTGCATGAAAATCACTAACATTTAAAACAAAAGTTCATACTTGATAAATAAATAATTTAAACTGTCAAAAATAAGCCCTCTAAAAAAATGGGTTGATGTTGCATCAACACTTTTCAAAATCAACATGAAAATCAGTAAGATTTAAAAAATGTTACATAATAAAATTTAAAGTGCCAAAAATATGCTAAAAAAATTGTTTTGAATAACCACTTTTCAAAATCAGGTGTAATGGGTAATTGACAATTTTCTCGTTTGATCAGTAACTATGTTTTTCACCATTACTTGTAATGAACTCAATATAGTAGCTTGAATAATAATGTAAACATATTTACTAGTTAATCAGAAGTGTCGATGCATTATTTTAGGTATTATTTGCAATAAATTCAGTGAATTAGGTTGTATAACAAATTTTAGTGTGATTTTTTTTTAATTACACATGAGAGTGTTGGATTTTGAAATATTTTAACATGCTATAATAGTTATGAGAATAAGTCTCTTAATTTTTGAAAAACATTTGAAAAGGCACATAGATACTAGATATTATTTTATAAGAAATCTTGTAAACAATTGTGATATATATTTAGAAATCTGTAAGTCAAAAGACCAATTCATTGATGTCATCACAAAGCCATTAGAAAGTGATTTTTTTGAAATTCATAGGCAAAAAATAAGTGTTGTAGATGTTGAAGCATTTAAAAATCATAACGAAGGGGGAGTGTTGGAATAATGTAATCACTCCTGCTAACATAGTTAGTTGAGTTATTTGTTGTTGAAATTGTCAAATAATAGTTAGATATTGACATTGCATCTAAATAGTTATTGGTGTGAGATCTAAACATTGCATCTAAGTGGTTTTTTATAGTTACATCTAGATAGTTAAAAGAATCTAGTTGTTTCTAGAGAGATTATCTTCAATGTAAGTAATATCATCTCATGAAGTGATTCAAGTGTGTGGAAAAGATTAAGGGCTCAAATTATAGTTCAAAATTATTTGGTTGTAGCGGAAATCATAGTGTTCATTTTTTTTTTCTTGTAAGTTGTATCAAATTGTTTATGTGAGTATTTTTCTCTATGCCCAATCATCACATTGGTCAATATAAGGTAATGTTTGTCTTTATGTGAATGGTATAAATTTAATAACTTTAAAGTTGTTTGTAGTATATGATGAACAACAAATAATGTTGCAATGTGATGAATAATAAACATCATTACAATGTGACGAGTATTAAATGTCATTGCAATGTGATGAACAACAAACGCCATTGTAATGTGATGAACAATATCCATCATCATATTATGACAAGCATTAAATGTCATTACCACGTGATGAAAAAAAATAATGTCACATGTAGCTAATAATGTTACAATGTTATGAATAATCAACATTGTCGCAATGTGATTAACAATAAACATCATCGCAATGTGCCAAATAAGATATGGCATATGCATTGTACTATAGGTTGACTATAGTTGATATACATTTGTTGAGCCCTAAATATGTCCTTTCCTTTCACCAGATTTCACTTCATTCCATTTGTCCTTTATCAGTTATAGGCTTAAAATATCAATAGGAATGATTAAAATTACTTTAAGAATGCATGCAATGACTAACTTACTATACTTTTGTGGTTTTGTTGTCATAGTGATTTTTTATCAGACTTAGCTACAGAATGCACCCATTCTGTAGTTAGTCGCATATTCCGCGACAATCTTTATGTTCACATAGGTTACAGGTGTCATTTGAGGGGAAAATGCATATGGTTAAATTCCAGAACTCTCCTACATCATTCCTTGCCCTCTACGAAGGTTGAGAAAAAATCTGCAAGTGGTTATGCACGTGGAGAAAACCAAAACTAAGAAGTAGAATTCTACAAAGATAAGGACTCTGCAGGTGTCTTCAGCAAAATATGAGTCCTCAACAGGAGTTCTAGTTCAATTTTGATTGTAAAAGACACCTATTCCTATTTCTCCTCAATGACAGTTATGTATTTTCTTATAAGAATAACTCGGTGAACCGAGAAACAGTTAGTTAGTTGATGTTTTGTTTTTAGTCCTCAAAGACTGTGATACTCTG
Source organism: Pinus albicaulis (assembly GCA_034641835.2). Lineage (NCBI taxonomy): Eukaryota > Viridiplantae > Streptophyta > Pinopsida > Pinales > Pinaceae > Pinus > Pinus albicaulis. The sequence goes on along the minus strand of CM076580.1, from coordinate 722,212,273 downwards.
TTTCTGAGCGTTTTTCCTTTAATGAAAGAAGTACAACTTTGATGCATGATCTGAAGAAATTTTAAGGAGTTAATGATTCGTGTGCCAATCTGGTGGTAGAGGGCCCCTACTGTCCGAAAGGCTTTGTGCATATTTTCTAGATAAGTCTTTAGCTCTGTTCGTTCTTAATCTAGGCAGTTTTTTTTTTTTTTTTTTTTTTTTGAGCATCATGTTTTATGTTTATTTACATTGAATATTGCAGTCAATCTTGTTCTCATGAACTGTTCCAATATATCACTAACACGTGAATAAGATAGAGCTATAGTACTTCGGAGGTTAATTGCATTTTAGTTCAGTTCTGTTCATTGTATTTCAAGTTTTATTAGTTAATTGCATTCTAGTCCTGTTAATTAGACTTAAAAGACCCTCATTATTTTACAAGCTTCTCTTGTTATTAATCTCTTCTAACACATCATTATCATATGGACAAGAATTAGTTATATCATTTTGAGTTCTTGACTGTTCTACAATTTCTCATAATTTTACAAACAACCTTTTTCCAAAGTTATTCCAAAAGATCTCTAACCCTTGAATGAGGCTTAATAGTAACATTTTGAGTTGCATAATGGGTTAATTCTAGTGTCATAAGTTATTTTATCATAGGGATCCTTACTATGTTGCAGATAATATTTTCTCAAAATGTTCCAACAAATTTCTAACAATGGATGAGATTTTCTCTGTGATATTTTAAGTTGTTGTTTACTAAAGAGAACCTCATTACATCAAACTTATCCTTTTCTCAAGTTGTTCCAACATACTTCTAATGAAATGAATTGGACTGAGTTTAATGTTATGAGTTACTTTTCTTGTCAGCTTTACAATCTGTGGATTAACATTTTCTGCTCTTAGGTGCCATACATAGTTTAGAGTAGATTTTGCTCTGTTTTAGTGTGATCAATAACTTCTCTTTGCCAAAAATTTAGTTCTTTTCCTCTTAGCATAAAAACACAAAACCAAGAACACTAGAAAAACACTAAACACAACGAAGTAGGAAGAAGATACCTAGGCACATATAGTGCACTTCACTTCAACAGTTTACTAGCCCTGGTTGACAATTTATGATATCAATTTAGGAACACTAAGTTGAGTAGACATTTTGGCGCTGTTGCCTGGGAAGTGTAACTAGGTAGCCTTGTTTCTTACCTCCCAAAAATAATGATATGCGTAGAGAAAGAGACTCAAGGGGTAGATTCATAAGAAGCAGAAGCTTGATTCCTAGAACACCACTTGTTCCACCAAGACCAAGAGGCAGCACACCTCCAACTCAAACCGACATCCCATACTTTACTGATCATAGACTTCCAGAAGACTTAAGATCAGATATTCCATCAGAAAGACCTTCCACTTCATCCACTGAACCTGTCTTAGAAGAAGATTCAAGGACCCCTGCTAGAGACATAAACTTTTCCACTTCCACAGGAGAATCAACCATGGCAGAAGAAGGGGGAGGAGGAGTCTTTAATGGAGAACATACACTATTTGGAGGAGGTAGAGGTAGAGGAAGAGGAGAAGGAGGTAGAGGTGCAGAAGGAGAAGGAGGCAGAGGAAGAGGTAGAAGGGAAATGGGAAGCTCTTTTGGGTTTCCTATAGTAGATGAAGAAACTAATGCAACTATGAAAAACATTTCACCCTCTGTCCTTCCAAAATTTTATGGACTCAAAAGTGAAGATCTTGAAACCTTCCTATTTGAATTTTAAGTCCTATGTAGAACCTATGATTACTTACAAGATGCCCAAAAACTTAAACTATTCCCTTCAACATTGAAAGGAGCAGCATTAAAATGGTTTATGAGTTTGATCAACAGTTCTATTAGGACATGGGAAGACATGAAACATGCATTTCTAGAAAGGTATTTGGATTACTGTATGCCAGTCAACCATAAGGAGGAAGTGTTTAAAATGCTACAAAAAAAGGATGAAAATTTGGAAGATTTGTTGGAGAGGTTTAACTATAACATCAAAAGAGAAAAAATGGAGAACTTAGACCAAGATACTTTGAAATCTCTCTTGTTGAAGACAATTAGGGATAAATGGCTAGATATCCTTAACATGATGGGAAAATGGGATATATCTCAGCTCACATTACCTGAAATAGCTGAATTATGTATCAACCTTTCAAGAGGGAAATCTAAAACTGTAAAAGGACCAAGAGACCCTGCTCTTGCAAGGGCAAGTAAGTCTTCTTCTGGGACAGTAAGTAGGGCAGAAATAGGACATATGCTTGATGAATTCAAATATGATATTTTAAGGGGTCTTAGTGAACAAATAGACACCCTTAAGCTACAAAACAAGCAAAAAGCTGAATATGATGCCTTAGCAATCTTTTGTCCCAAATGTAGAAAGAAGCATGCCTTGAGAGAGTGCCCTTTGGATGCAAAAATAGTAGAGACCTGTGTAATTTGTTCAGAAAAACATGAGACCAAGAGTTGTCTTTCACTTCTTGGTCTTAAAGTTGTCTTTCAAGAAGAAACCCCTACAAATTCCACAGAATCTCTCAATTTTGTCTCTAGGAGGCCTTGGCAAGGACCTCAAACACAAGGATTCCATGAATAGCTGTATAATCAACCCCCACCAAATTGGAATTCTTGGCAGCAACCTTGGCCCCAATTCCAAAATCAATCTCAAACTTGGGCACAAGGAGCAAAAAATCCCTATGGAATATACTCTCAGTACTATCAATATCCACCATCTTATCCACCATATCCAAATTTCCCTCCTCAACAGAATCCTCAACAAAATCCTCAGAATCCACAACATCAAAATCCACCACTTCCATTACCATTTCCTCAGAAAGAAAATCAGTTACCTGCCCGACCCATACCAAACCCCAACAATAAAAATTCTCAGAACACATACATGATATAAGGTCAACAGTTTCCAACCTATTTTATTACTCCTTTAGACCTTAATGATGTTCAACTTAGGTCTGGAAGAATACTTGAAAAGAAGAAACCTTCTGTAATCATACAAGAGAAAAACAACTCTAAGGAAGATTATCTACGGGTAAATAAAAGCTTTGAAGAGAGCACACCTTTTCAAGACCCAAAAATTGAAAAATCAAAACAAAAAGAACCAATAATTTCAACTCCTATATTAGAGCAGCCATCAACATCCACCTCTACATCTCCCTTTCCAAAAAGACTACAAATTGATAGGGGTGTAGAAAAACAAATTGTGGTGCCTAATTATGATTTCCTAGATGAGCTAAGGAATGTTTGTATTAAGATCCCATTATTACAAGCTATCAAGGAAATTCCAATCCTAGCAAGGACAATAAAGGAGTTGAGCATGAAAAAAACAGGAAAAAGAATAAAAGAGACAAAGAAAATTCAACTGCCAAGAAAAATAGCAGACATCATGATGGGTAAGATTGCTATTCCAAAGTATCTAGACCCAGGAAATCCAATTGTTAAAATACACATCAATGGAACTGAGATCCAAAACACACTTATTGATTTAGGATCAATAATCAATATCATGAGTAGACAAATCATAGATAAACTAAAACTTCCTAATCTTCTTTTTACGCCCACATTATTACAATTAGCAGAAAGATCTGTGATTAAACCTGATGGGGTAATAGAAGATATTCCAGTGTCCCTAGATTCTTGGGAGTATCCTGTGGATTTTATGATCCTAACTCCTAAGAATAATCTAGGAGGACATCCTATTATACTAGGAAGACCTTGGTTAGCTACAGCTGATGCTTTCATTAGCTGTAGATCCGGTGATATGTACATCTCTGATGGTAGTTCAACCAAGAAATTTACCTTGTATCCTCCAGAAAAAAAAATTACAGAATTAGATGATACTCAATGGATTGAGGATGAAGAAGACATACAACCTCTCTTCACAATTTCATAAATTAGTGAAGATAGCCAGATTCTAAATACCTTAGAAAATTTTGAATCCTCTTCGGAATACAAACATGAACAATTTCAAGAAGAATCCAACATTGAGTTTTTATCATCAAGATAGATGTCTCTTTACTCCATGGATAAATTTGGCAGCTCTACAATTGAGATATTTCCAGGTAAAACTTTAAACATAAACAAGAACCTAGAGAAATCTCAACAAGAAAAGCTAGTCAAGATATTACAGAGACATTTTTCTGCATATGCATGGGAGTACACTGATATGAAAGGGATAAGCCCTAAGACTTGCACTCATCACATCTACATAGAGGAAAATTGTAAACCAATCAGACAACCTCAGAGATGGATGAATCCAAACCTTAGGGAGATTGTTAAAGAAGAATTGCAGAAATTGTTAAATGTCAACTTTATCTATCCCATTTCAGATAGTCAGTGGGTTTCTCCTTTGGTAATTGTGCCAAATAAAAATGGTAAATGGAGGGTCTGTATTGACTACCGGGAATTAAACAAAGCTACTCTTAAAGATCATTTTCCCCTACCTTTCATAGATCAGGTGTTAGATACATTAGCTGGCAAAAAGTACTTCTCATTTTTAGATGGGTTTAGTGGTTATAATCAAATTCATGTAGCACTTGAAGATCAAGACAAAACCACATTTACCTGTCCTTGGGGTACCTATGCTTACCGAGTATTGCCATTTGGACTATGCAATGCACCTGCAACATTTCAAAGGGCAATACTAGGAATATTTTCAGATCTAATACATGATTGTGTAGAGGTATATATGGATGATTTCACAGTCTATGGAAACACATTTGAAGAAGCCTTAGCAAACTTGGAAAAAGTTTTAAAGAGATGTAAAGAAGAAAATCTTTCACTAAGTCATGAGAAGTGTTTTATGATGTTTACCGAAGGAATTGTTTTGGGGCATCACATTTCAGGGGATGGGATTAGAGTTGATGAGTCAAAAGTTGAATTCATCTCTAACTTATCTGCTCCAAGTTGTCAAAAGGATGTTAGGATTTTTCTAGGATTTACAGGATATTATCGAAGGTTTATAGAAAACTTCACCAAGATAGCATCTCCACTTTTCAAACTACTTACCAAGGACTGTGAATTCAAGTGGAATCCTGATTGCCAGTTAGCCTTTGAGACCCTGAAAACAAAAATCTCTAAAGCACCTATTTTAAGGGGACCTAACTGGAAATTACCTTTTCATATTTCAACAGATGCCTCGGATACAGCTTTAGGAGCAGTATTGGGACAAAAAGACCTGATTCCTTATGCCATCTACTATACAAGTAAAAATTTGACTCCTTCAGAGTTAAATTATATTGTCACTGAAAAAGAGTTCTTAGCTGTTGTTCATGCCATAAATAAATTCAGACACTATATAACAGGCTATGAAAATTTTGTTCACACAAATCACTCTGCAATTAAATATCTAATGAACAAATCAATTACTAATGGCAGAGTCATAAGATGGTTATTGCTTTTACAGGAATTCAACATTACCATTCTAGATAGGCCTGGAAAACAAAACACAGTAGCTGATTTCCTATCTAGACTCCAAAACATCAAAGACAATACTCCAGTTGAAGATCAATTCCCTGATGAATATCTTTTGCAATTTCTACTCAAACTCCTTGGTTTGCTGACATTGCTAATTATTTAGTTTCAGGGAAATTTCCTTCAATAATGAATGCAAGAGACAAAAGAAAGATCATTTATGACAGTGCAAAATATTCATGGGTTGCTAATGAGTTATACAATACAGGTCCAGACTTTATCATTAGGAGATGTGTTCGAGAAGATGAGATGCCTAAGATTCTCAAGGCATGTCATGATGAACCTTGTGGTGGACACTTTGCTGATAAAAGGACAGCTTATAAGATCCTTCATTTATGATACTATTGGCCATCCCTTTTTAAAGATGCTAAGGAGTATGTCAAAAGGTGTGACAACTGCCAAAGGGTAGGGAAACCTTCTCCTTCAAGTGAGATGTCATTGCAGCCTCAGGTACATATTGAACCTTTTGAGAAATGGGCTTTAGATTTTGTAGGACCTATTATTCCTCCATCAAGACAAAAGAAATATATATTAGTTTGCATTGATTATGTTACCAAATGGGTAGAGGCCAAGCCATTACTTTCTGCTACTGAAGCATTTGTAGTTAATTTTATTTTTGAGGATATTTTTACTCATTTTGGTGTCCCAAGAGAAATTGTTACAGATCAAGGAGCTCAATTCACATCAAGGCTAGTGGAACAAATGGTGGAGAGGTACAAAATCAGACACATAAAATCTACTCCCTATCATCCACAAGCAAATGGCCAAGTGGAATCTACTAATAAGGTCATTGAAGGGATCCTAACAAAGATTGTTCATTTACATAGAAGAGATTGGGCAGATAGGCTTCCTGAAGCCTTGTGGGCCTATAGAACTACATGGAGAAGCACAACATGTCATACTCCTTATGAACTTGTTTATGGAAAACAAGTCTTGTTTCCCATAGAGTTTCAGATTCAAACTTTTAAAATGGCAGTCCAGCTAGGACTTGATCTAACAAAAGCACAAAAGCATAGATTGGAGCAGATTAATGAATTGGATGAGATCAGACAGGATGTGGTCCAGAGAACAAATATAGTCCAACAACAAAGGACTAGATGGCATGATAAGTACATTAAGGAAAAGAAATTCAAAGAAGGTGACTGAGCCCTCTTGTTTGATTCAAATTTCAAAGATTTTCAAGGTAAATTCCAATCACATTGGCTTGGGCCATATGAAATTGTGAAATTTTTTAACAATGGAGCAATAAAAATCAGGACAATTGATGAAGATAAGGTCACTTTTCTTGTAAATGGTCATAGATTGAAACTGTATCATAAGCCACTTTCAAGAGATTCCAAGAGAACAATGATATGAAGTTAATGAAGAAGAATCCTTCTTCTTCATCAACTTAATCGTATTTTCTGAAATCAGTTAAAAATAAAAATAAATAAATAAATAAATAAATAAATAAAAAATAAAATAAAGTATAAACATGAAAAATAATCATTGATTAACATGTTTATACAGAAAAGATAAGGTGAAAATCAGAATCTTTCTGACACTTTAACTTTTCAAAATTGTTCTTTTCCTGCAAACAACTATCATAAAATCATAAGTGCAGATTCACTTTACATATCACATTCCACTTATGATCCATTTCATTCCATCATATCTCACTTCATCCATATTTCATTCACTCTATTTCATGATCCATCTCATTTTCATTTCAGATTTTCAAAATTGATCTTTTTCCGCAATTGAGTATTACACATCATAAGTTGCAGGCCAATTTTCATATTTCATTCCACTCCACATTTATGATCCATTTCATTCCATCATATTTCACTTCATTCATGCTTCATTCCACTATATTTCATGATCCATTTTATTTCATTTCATACTTCATTCCATCCATATTTCAAATCATTTCATTCCATGTCTCAAAGCTTTTTCAGGTACATTCTGCAGCCAGATATTCTGCAGCCAGACAGTCTGCAGCCAAACATTCTGCAACTAGATATTCTGCAGCCAACTATTCAGCAACCACTTGTTCAGCAGCAAATTGATCCTGCACATCTATTTCAGCAAGCAAAATCAAAAGGGATTATGAAGACTGAAAGATCAATGATTTTCAAAGGAAAGACAAAGCATATTAAAAAAACAAAAATCAAAAGAATGGCTAAGGTAAAATTGTATGAAATTATTATGATAAGAGATTATGAAAGATATAGTATGGTTAAGTCATATGTATGTTTCATAAAGTTATTTTGATTATTCGTATTGATTAAGCCTATCATAAAATCCTTGGACAAATCCCTTCCATTCCGCCCATATCAAATCATCATTTATTAAAAATTAACGGTTAGTACTTGAAGTGACCTATTAGGTCACGTCACTAACCCGAAATATTCATTGATGATTTTGAAATTCTCATGGGATTTCTCCGCGGTCTTTTACTCCATGACAGCTCTCAAACTCATTATTCGTGTGATTTACCCTCACCGTATTTCACTCATCCCATATCCACTTCATGTCATTTTTCCGTAGCCAATTCCTGTCTGCTGAAATAGAGAAGTCATCTTTAGGGTGAAAACAACCCTCTATAGTCATTTATACCTCGAATAGGAAAGCAGTAACAGAGCAGTAAATTGAAGATTGAGGAAAAGAAGCCATGGGACTTATTGTAGGGTCCGAACCAGTCGGAACCAAATATCTAGAAGGTTACCCACAAATTAAAGAGATGTTACAGCAGGTTGGATGGCTACAGTTTTTGGAGAAGTTCAATGGATTTCATAAGGATGTCACCAACTCATTTTCCCAGTCATTCAACGGGTCAGAAGTTGAAATAGGTGATGTCAAGTTCATTATCACAGAATCCTTCATAGCAGAAGCAACAGAGTTACCAAGGCAAGGTGAACGATGGTTCAAAAACAAAGAATTTCACAATGAAGCATGGAGACAGATGCTAAAAACACCAGGTATGGATATTTCAGTTTTCAAGAAAGGCATTCCTAGTTCAGCCTTAAAGAATAAATGGTGAAATATGTTGCTAATTCTGCAAAAGTTTATAACTTGTGAGGGAAGGTTTGGCACCCTATATGTTTATCACATTCGACTTATGATGCATTTCCTAGATGAAGAAATCAATTTACCCTTTTTCTTACTCCATAGCCTAAAGACGATGGCTTATAATGTCCAAAAAAGGGTTCAATTCTTAGAAACCACCTTGTATCACCATGGCCTAGTTAAAATCCTAATTGAGCATCATTTGAAAAAGGTGGGAGACAGTTGGGATGAGTTCCTCTTGAGGAATCATTTTGAAGAACCTAAAGAAACTCTATCTGAAGGAAAACTTGTAAGAAGAAGCAGGAGAGGAAAAATTGCCAAATCTGTTGAAATTAAAACTGATAAATCCATACAAGAAGACAGTGAGGAGATTATCTCTGAAAAATTGGCTGAAATCAAGAAACAACTTAAAAATGAAAATATAATAAGAAAGTATGCTAAGGAGAGAGGTGAGGGACCATCTAAACTGAGAAGAAGCCATAGGCTTAGAGGCATATTGAAGAAAACAGGAATTAAGCAAACAGGAATCATAGATATTGAAGATGAAAGGACACCAACTGATAGATCTCCTGAGTACCAGTATGAAAAAGATCTTGATAGAGGAACTCCGGAGGTAGACCCAGCCCAACAACAAATCTATAATTATGTTGAGTCATTAGAAAAGAGAGCCTCAAAAAACAGAGGAAGAACTCCTAGCCCACAATAATCTTCAATTGAAGTGCTGAGGAGAGATAAATATGAATTGGAAGTACTTAATAGGCATATAAAAAATGAAAATGAAATTTTAAGAGAACAAGTCAAGCTGAAAAGTGACATGAACACAACTCTCTCTCTGCAAATGGAAAAATTGTACAAGGCTAGTGAGAAGCTAAAGAAGAAAAACAAGAAATTGAGCAGGGCACTTATAAATCTGAGGTTCAAATTGGTCATAAGGAAGCCTAGGATACCATTGAACACCAAGCAAAGTAGAAAGAGGAAGTTGTATGTCCTAGCAGAAGTTTCAGAATACATGGATTGATTGCATGAGGACATGCAAAAGCTTTGCAGTGGGGGTATGTTGAGCCCTAAATATGTCCTTTCCTTTCACCAAATTTCACTTCATTCCATTTCTCCTTTTTCAGTTATAGGCTTAAAAGATAATTAGGAATGATTAAAGTCACTTTAAGAATGCATGCAATGACTGACTTATTATAATTTTGTGGTTTTGTTGTCGTAGTGATTTTTGATTAGACTTAGCTACAGAATGCAGCCATTCTGTAGCTAGTCGCATATTCCGTAGCCATATTTATGTTCACATAGGTTACAGGTGTCATTTGAGGGAAAAACGCATATGGTTAAATTCCAGAACACTCCTACATCATTCCTTGCCCTCTACGAAGGTTGAGCAAAAATCTACAAGTGGTTATGCACGTGGAGAAAACCAAAACTAAGAAGTAGACTTTTACAAGGATAAGGACTCTGCAGGTGTCTTCAGCAAAATACGAGTCCTCAACAGGAGTTCTAGTTCGATTTTGATTGTAAAAGACACCTATGCCTATTTCTCCTCAATGAAAGTTATGTATTTTCTTATAAGAATAACTCGGTGAACCGAGAAATAGTTAGTTAGTTGATGTTTTGTTGTTAGTTCTCAAAGACTGTGATACTCTGTTTCTGAGCGTTTTTCATTTAATGAAAGAAGTACAACTTTAATGCATGATCTGAAGCAATTTTAAGGAGTTAAGGATTCGTGTGCCAATCTGATGGTAGAGGGCCCCTACTGTCCGAAAGGCTTTGTGCATATTTTCTAGATAAGTGACCTTTAGCTCTGTTTCGTTCTTAATCATGTTGTTTTTCTGAGCATCATGTTTTATGTTTACTTACATCGAATATTATAGTCAATCCTTTCTCATGAACTGTTCCAATATATCACTAACACGTGAATGAGATAGAGTTGTAGTACTTCGGAGGTTAATTGCATTTTAGTTCAGTTCTGTTCATTGTATTTCAAGTTTTATTAGTTAATTGCATTCTAGTCCTGTTAATTAGACTTAAAAGACCCTCATTATTTTACAAGCTGCTCTTGTTCTTAATCTCTTCTAACACATCATTATCATATGGACAAGAATTAGTTACATCATTTTGAGTTCTTGACTGTTCTGCAATTTCTCATAATTTTACAAACAACCTTTTTCCAAAGTTATTCCAAGAGATCTCTAACCCTTGAATGAGGCTTAATAGTAACATTTTGAGTTGCAGAATGGGTTAATTCTAGTGTCATAAGCTATTTTAGCATAGGGTTCCTTACTGTGTTGCAGATAATCTTTTCTCAAAATGTTCCAACAAATTTCTAACAATGGATGAGATTTTCTCTGTGATATTTTAAGTTGTTGTTTACTAAAGAGAACCTCATTACATCAAACTTATCCTTTTCTCAAGTTGTTCCAACATACTTCTAATGAAATGAATTGGACTGAGTTTAATGTTATGAGTTACTTTTCTTGTCAGCTTTACAATCTGTGGATTAACATTTTCTGCTCTTAGGTGCCATACATAGTTTAGAGTAGATTTTGCTCTGTTTTAGTGTGATCAATAACTTCTCTTTGCCAAAAATTTAGTTCTTTTCCTCTTAGCATAAAAACACAAAACCAAGAACACTAGAAAAACACTAAACACAACGAAGTAGGAAGAAGATACCTAGGCACATATAGTGCACTTCACTTCAACAGTTTACTAGCCCTGGTTGACAATTTATGACATCAATTTAGGAACACTAAGTTGAGTAGACAACATTAACATAGTATGCATTGTAAAACATGTTCAAACATGGTCAATTGTAGTCAAACATGGACATAAATTCTCAGTGTCATAATGGTAAACCATTGCAACATGGTTAACCGTAGTCAACATAGTCATCCATAGTCATCACATTCAACATAGTCAACCATAACCAACATATCCAACATATAAAGCATGATCAACCATAATAAACCATGGTCAACCTACTCAAACTTAATCAACCATGTTAATACATCCTTGAAACAACTCAGCAATAGTCAACCATAGACACCATAATCAACCATGGCCACCATGATCATCCATGGACATCCATGGTCAACCACTTTATCAATCATAGTCAAAATGGTCAACGATATTCCTCTATTGCTAAACATTTTCAACCATGGCCAACCATGTTCACGGATGGTCAACCATACTAGCCATAGTTAACCATACTCTTACAAGCTCATATGTGGTCAAACAAGTTGACCATGGTTAAGCATGGACAAGAAGTCCAACCATAGTCAACTAGCTCAATAATGGTCAACCATGTTTAACATGATCATTAGTGCTCAACCATAGTTAGCCATAATTTATCATTGTAAATCCTTGTCACCAATGGTCTACCATGGTTATCTATAGTCAATTATCATCAACTCTTGGTCAACCATGGTATATCCTCATCAACCTTGTCAACCATCATCAACCACAATCAATCCATGTGGGCCTCACTCAATGAACCTATAAGATATCACGTGTGATCATAGAATATTAAAAAATACCGTTAATTTGAGTACATATTGGAAAATGCCTCTAAAAATCACAATATTTAACCCCCTACCAATATAAACCCAATACACCTTCCCAATTTAAAAACCCCCTACTTTCACTATATGTTGTAGGTATCCATTTTTTCATTAACATTTTTTATACCCCTTTATATTTTTTTATTAACTTTGAGCTCCATTTTTTATACCTGCCAATATAAAAACTCTTTACCCCCTATATATCCCTCAATATATTATGTCATTTTTCCTCATTATATATCCCACAATATGAACCAACATGCTATAGTATTGCTCCCGCAGTGAAGCCCCCATAAATCAACCATGGTTGACCCTCTTCAACCAATGTCTAACATGGTCATCCATAGTAAAAAAGGGTCAACTTTAATCAACCTTACTCAGCCATACGTTGACCATAGTCAACCATAGTTAACCATTATCAACCTTAGTCAACAATAGTTAACCATTGTACACCAAAGACAACTTAAGAAACCATGGTCAATTAAGGTCAAATATGGTTATTCCATTTTCATAATGGTCTCCATGGTCAACATCGTTAATAGTGGTCACCCATGGGCAACATGGTTGCACAAGGTCATCCATAGTCAACGTGGGAATCATCATCAACCATGGTTCACCATAGTCATTTATAGTTAACATTTACAACCTTAATCAACCATGTACACCCACAGTCAACCATATGTTGACCATATTCAACCATGTTTGACCAACTGAATTGTGGTCAAACATGGTTAAAAAAATGTAGCCATGGTCATAAATGGTCAAACATTGTCACTCATTATCACCCATGTTCAACTATATACAACCTTATTTAGCCATAGTTAACCATGGTCAACCTTCACCAACAATTATCAACTACAATCATCACTAATCAACCATAGTCAACCTAAAACAACCTACGCTTAACCAATTCCCTTTGGCCAACCACAATCAACCATGGTTAGAATGATCGAACATGGTCAACCATTGTCAACATGGGTAACCAAAATATATCATAGAAAATTATGGTCAACCATCACCAAATATGTAAAACCATGTTCATCCATGGTAAAAAAGGTTAAACCATGGTCATCATGCCCGACCATAGTCAGGCATGATCAATTATCATCAACCATGATCAAACATGGACAACCATGGTCAACCACTATCAATCATAATATATCATATTAAATGGTCAACTATAGTCTAAATATTCAAACCATTGTTGTCAATGGTCAACTAAAGTCAACCATGGTAAACAAATGTCAACCATATCAACCATAATCAACTAGGGTCAACTATAATCCCTCCTCTTTATCCTTCATTAACCATGAAAATCATAACTAACCATAATTAACTAAGGTCAACCTTGATCAACCATGGGTTGATGAGGTTGACCATTGTACCTCCATAACCCATGGGCTGCCTCAATCAACGATGGTCAACCCTCTTCAATCATGGTCAAAATCGTCAACCCTCTTCAACTCGTAATAAAACCATTTTTGTAACATCAACAATAGTCAACATTAATGTAATATCACTAACACATTTGGCCCAATTTTCGATGGCCAAAATGTCGCTCTTGCGACACATAGGCGTCCCAAGAGCGACACTTTGAGGTTGGGAAAAACATCGTTTCCTATCCCGTCACAATTCTGACACTTCTAATAACTGTCGGTAGAGTGACACAAGACACGACACATGTATTCATTTATTCAATATTACAATCGTGATGTTTATTGTCATTATTCCGACATCCATTAGGGGAATTTTGAGGTCTAAAATGGGCCTCCTAAGGAAAATATAAAATAATAGTGGAAATAATAAAATAATATTTGATTACATCATCAAATTTTAGAGGGAAATTAATAAAAAAACTACTTTTTTCAACAAGTATTTTGAACTTATCTCCCTAAGGTTTTGCTCAAATTTCAAGCCGAAATACTCGTTGGATGAAAAATTTAATTCCCCATCCAAGGATTACTCATGTTTCATACTTTTGATGGACTCTGCTACACGAAAATGGAGAAATACATAAAAAACGTGATTGCAATCATATTTTTTCATGTATTTCTCATTTTTTGTGTAGCAAGGTCCATTAAAAGCATGCAACATGGGTACACTTTGGATGAGGAATTAAATTTTGCATCCAACGAGTACTCTCGCTCGAAATTTGAGCAAACCATTAGGGAGATAAGTTGAAAATACGAGATAAAAAAGTAGTTTTATTATTTTATTATTTTTTAATATTTTTACTTTTTTACTCCAAAAATGGTGAATCATCCCCCATGGTTGACAACATCATATTGAATTCTATTGGTTCTCAAAAGTTTATTTTGGTTGTACATTTTTCTTAGGAGGTCCATTTTAGACCTCAAAATTCCCCTAATGATGTGGAGACGTCTGTATTACAACACTGATTCCTTCCCAGAAGGTGTCGCAATACCGACGGTCTTTCGTCGCACGTTGATCCTTTAAAACACATCAACAGTCAACGCGTTTTCCCCGCCCATCGCATCGGAAACTTCTTCAAGGCTCCTTCCGATTGTGCCTCTTTGAAACCTCCGATTGCGATGACCCGATTGCACCATCGCATTGGCCTTCCTCCATCGCATCGACAAAATACAAAGGTTTAAGCCCGCGCTTGGTGCCCGCCGATTTTGATTCCCCGCTCCATCCTCCACCATCAATCTGATCTGCAGATCGACGGCCTCAAAATCATCACATCGGAGTTTTTCTATTGGCACGATTAAAAGGTTCTATTCAAAACCGCCGATTGTGATCTCCCGATGCATCTCCCACCGTCGATCTGATCTGCAGATCGTCGGTCTACATTTAATCGCATCGGATCTTTTCATCGGGTCCGTTTTTAACATTTTTTTCCCCCGCCGATTGTGATCTTCCGATTAGATCTGGATCGTCTACGTCTCCAGATCGGACGATCCCAGATCTTTCCTCATGGTTTCATCGCCCTCTGCCTTCCACCAAAAGGATTTTAAGCACGTATTCACCACCATTGATCATTGCGCGATCGACGGTTCTGACTTATTCTTCCTCCTCTCTTCTTTTTAACCTTCTATTAGTTGATCTCCACCGTTGGATGTTTCCATCCAACGGGCACGCTTTTTCCCCACAAACTCTGAAGCAGTTTACCCACTACGTAGGATTTTATAACATTTGTGTATTTTGCAGGGATTAAAGGTTTTCCATTATATTGAAGAAAAAACCAAAGGCTGAGAGTGACGATTCTCACGCCTTTGATTAATTAAAGGGAAACCATCCATGGGTTCAATTTCCGCGTCTCGTCAATGCTTCATGAGGCATTGATTCCATACAAGCCCTGCGTGGCCTGCACATCAACAAGACACAGTGTTATTAAATCACAATTAAAAGATTATCAGTGTTTAAGACAGAACACAACAGAACTGAAGATTACAGACAAATTTGGGGGATTACGGCTAATATTGATCATCAAAAGCCTAATCCTCGAAATTAAATCAAAATTAAAGAAAATCATAAAGATCTACAGGCAGAAAGGCCTCCACCGCCACATTTGAGGCAAATTGATTCCTCCCAGCTACCACAAAGCCACCTGTGCCTCAAAGCATTCAAACAGAGGCTGAAGTTATTGATCAAATGAAGATATTTGCCTCAGTGCAGCCAAAGATTTAATTCTTCTAAGGGAATTTAATGTAAAAATATCAGCAGAGTTATTACATCTGGAACAGAACCTTAAAAGTCAACAAAATCTCCCACCGAGCTTAAATATTAAATGTAAATCCATTAATACAGTGAGACTATCTGTACGCTTCTCCATTGAGCCCCTCAAAGGCCGAGAAGCCTTAAAGACTGTATTAATTATTCTGGGAGATCTTTCATCCTTTCCCACCTCCTCATTCTTCTATAAATACTGTTGTAGAAGATGAGAAATTGTTGGTTGAGTTGGTTGCTGAACTTTGAAATATAATTGAGCTTGAAACTTCTACTTGTAAATAGTGTTCATTGGCCCTTGAAGCTCTGCTTGTGATAGATAAGTTAATCTGGGAAGTGTAGATGATTGCTAGGCTAAAGCATTGGACTTAAAGCTGTAACTGGTTTGAAGCATCAATACAAGTTGATTTATGGGATCCTGGTCTATGTCGATGGTGATGTTATTTCTTATTGTAAACTTTTATTTTATTTCTGTTTTCACTGTGTTCATCTTCTCTTATAAAGAACAACATGCATAGAGTTAGGACCTACTGTATATCAGTACCCTTCTCTGACTGAAAATCTTTATCTACATGTTTTCTTTCAATTATTGTTATTTAGGAATGATTTAATTTAGTTTAAGAATAGAAATGTTGGCATTCCCTCATCCTATTGTCTGAGCTAGTGGTTATTCCTAAATGTTATTTTCAGTATATGTTAAGTAGAGATGAACTAAGGAAGATATGGTGTGCCCTGGTCCTAGTTTTATCCCCAAAGACTGTCTGAATGTTTCCCTTGGAATGTGTTGAAAGTTGGTTAGTTTAGAAGCACTTACCAGATCTTAGGCCATTCTTTGTTATCTTGGTGTTTGTCTCGAAATTAACCAAGTAAAGCAGAGCTAGGAGAGGATTTGTGGTGAGCCCAGCCCGCTAGTTTCTTCTCCAACGGTTGCCTTCAAGTTTCCCTCTGGTTTAAAATGTTTTTCTATTGTAAGTGCATCAAAATCAGGCTAGTTTAGAAGTACTTACCTGATCTTAGATTACTGTTATGTCTTTCTTAAGTGTATTTCAAAAGCAGGCTAGTTTAGAAGTACTTACCTAATCTTAGGCTGCTCTTTGTTATTCATCTGTTTAATTCCCCTTCTTTTTGTCTCATTTCATTCCATAAATCAAACTTTAAAGAGATCCTTAGACATAGATGACTTGCCCCATGGACCACTTTTGCCTCTTGCTGTTTCAATTAAACCCTATTATGACTCCATAGCCCAATGGACTAAAACCTGCAATTATCTATCTTCCTAGCCAAAGCTTGTTCTATTTGCTTGCAACTTCTCACCTTTGAAACTCTTTGCATTTAGAACTTTCCACCTCAAACAATCATGCTCAATTATCCAAAAACAAAACAAAACCCTCGGCCTTCATAACTAGCCTAATATCATTACCCAAAACTTCAAAGAAAAATCC
The DNA here is from genome assembly GCA_034641835.2 of Pinus albicaulis. Lineage (NCBI taxonomy): Eukaryota > Viridiplantae > Streptophyta > Pinopsida > Pinales > Pinaceae > Pinus > Pinus albicaulis. The sequence continues at coordinate 722,195,051 of CM076580.1, read as the reverse complement.
ATCTTTGCACTTATTGGAGAGATCCCTCTCTGGATTCAGGAGGGCTAGATCCTAGAATCCCAAAGTGGTTGAAACGATGTTCTCCCTGCAGTCGGACTTTTGCCAATCTTGCTGATTACAGGGTGCTAACATTTCTGGCGACTCCACTGGGGAACTTTCTGAGTAATTTTCATTTTAAGGTAATCATAGGATATCAGAAATTTGGTTCAAAGAACATTTGCTATATTAACCAGCTGAGCCACCAGAAACTAACATTTCTGGCGACTCCGCTGGGGACCGAACCTAATTTTAATCTTTGTTTCCCCTTAAAATTTCATACAAACATTGTTTAGTGAGTAAGAAGCATCCTTTTCAAGCACTACCAAGAAATGGTAATCATGATGAAGCTTGTTTGAATCAGTGACAAACTAGGTAAAACCTAGGATTCTCATAAGAGTTTGTCTAACCTTGAAATATCGGCTGGCTTAGCCATAAGAGTAGACTGTCTTTGTCTCATAACTGTAGCTAAGTTTTGAAACAGAGTTAGGACATTCTTAGAAACCACACAACTGAAAAATAACTCAGAAAACCCAAAAATATTTCAGATTGGTATCCAATAAACATGGTGGTGGACCATAAAACCTTTTACCTCCTTAGGGGCTAAAAAATTCCACTTGGCGATTCCACAATCCTTAACAGACCTTAAGACTCCACTGGGAAGAACCCTTATCATTTTAATATCATTCAAACTCAGTTAGAGGATTGTAGGATCAAAATTTGTGTAAACAGATTAGTTGACCTTTTAAAGACTGTCATACCTGGTCAAACTTTTCTTGTTTATTTGGGTCTGAAAAAAACAGCATAGTGGCTCCTAGAAAGATTCACACTAGAGCCTATCCTGACCCTAATCCACCTGAGAGATAGTTGATAACCCAGAAATTATCCTTAGGAAGTCTCCTAGGATTAAATTATCAACTATTTTCATATCACCCTTGAGAGCTAATTTAGTTCTTGAAAATCTTTCAGCTCTACGAAAATCACCAGTTGACTTAGTAAATCCCTTTAGAACTAGGTCATTTGATGATTTAGATCAATTATATTCCGAGTATTCACTTTCATCTCCTAAAACAAGTGAACATCCTGGTAGCAGAGAAACAACACCTCCTAATTTACATTTCCTTCACAACTTAGGTGTCTCTCATCCAAGATCAGCTCAGAAATCTACTCCTGGTCCATCCACTTCTGCTCACCCTACATACACTGTTCAAACCACTCCATTCCAACCCACTTTCCCTTTTGTTAATCCACCTCTTTTGAATCCACCCCCACCACATACCATGGCAGCATGGTATGCTTCCTTAGTCCTTCATGTACCATTAGTCAATCTTCCACATGACTATCAGTCCAAAATTCCATTATATGATGCTAGTAATGCTACAACTGCATCACAACATGTGGATAAGATGAATGACTACTTTGACAGAAATGAAATTGATGATGATTCTGTCAAGCTTAGATTTTTTTCTCAGAGCCTGGGGGGAGAAGTAAGAAAATGGTTTAAAGGCTTAACCCCCCATAGTATCAATGATCTCCAAGCCTTCCATCAAGCATTCTTAAACAAATGGGAAGTGAATAAAAAACCTCTCCAAGTCCTTTCTGATTACAAGAACCTCTATAGAAACACTGGGGAAAGTGTGCAAGCTTATTGCACCATATTTAACAGTGTGTATAATTCCCTTTCCTCAAATCTAAAACCTCCACAAGGCTCAGATTTAAACAAGTTTCCTGAAGGGTTTGACCCTGAAATGGCCTATCAGCTGATAGAAAGGGATCCTGCAACCCTTGAAGAGATGCAAAAAGGTGCTCTTGCTGTGGAATTCAACTTGATGGAGAAGAGAGAAAGAATGAAAAATGAGAAGAGAGTGTCCTTTAGAGAGGAAAACACACCTTCTACTTCCAACTCAAAGATGGAGAGAATGATGGAGGAGATGATGAAAGAGATGAGCATAATTAAGAGAGCACAAGCCAGTCAAAACCAAATTTCTCCTCAAAATAGAAACCAGAACTAGAATTAGAATTTTAGAAGGAACCAACCTCCAAACAGACCTAGGGAAGATGATCAACAGATCACTCCTCCCTTTCATCAAAACTATGTAAGTGAGGTTGAGGAAATATATGAAATAACAGAGGAAGATGATATCAACATGCTGGGGGTAGATAATGATGACTTTGATGTCCATTATGATAAAAAACAAGGTCTATACACACCTTATGATGAAAAAAGAGATGATGATGAAAATTATTATCAAGACATGGAAAATGTCATCATAGAGTCTCAAAGAGAATATGACCTTAGAAGCAAAACCAATCAACGAACTCCCACCACCAAAACCTCTAACAAATCTTCACAAAACAGTAGTTATGAATTCTGATATGGTAAAGAGAAAGGCACTCAAAACAATGAAAAACAGAGTGCAGACCTTAGCAGTACTAACACTTCAGCTAGTACTCATGTCAAAACAATTTTGTCAAATGTAAATAGGACTAATCAGCAAGTTGATGTTGCTAATAGGCTAGTAGCTAGTAAGGCTGAGACAAGTTCTTAAAAGAACCAAATTCCTTTCAGCCTAGAGCAGGAAATTTCAAAGATCAAAATCTCTATTCCCCTGATTGATTTAGCTGCCCAGAATGTATATAGGACCCAAATTTTTAAGGCTTTAAACATAGAGGACCATAATGACACAGTCAATCTTAATGATGACCAGCCAGAGCTCATTTTTGGTCCTAAGATTGAAGGTAAATATCAAGAGGGACCTGTTCCTCCCTTTTATGTAAGTATTAATGTTCATGACAAGATTTTGCATAACGCTATGCATGATTCCGGGGCTTCTCATAATTTAATGCCTAAAGCTGTAATGGAGAGCCTTGGTCTAGAAATCACCAGACCTTACAAAGACCTTTACTCCTTTGATTCCAGCAGAGTAAAATGTTTAGGATTAATCAAAGACCTCTGCGTTAACTTAGCCCAGATTCCAGCAAAATGCTTAGTAATGGATATTGTTGTGGCTGATGTGCCCCCAAAGTATGGAATGATATTATCAAGATCTTGGGGGGCTAAGTTATAAGGAACTATGCAGATGGACATGACCTATGCGACCATCCTTGTTTTCAATCAGACCAGAAGACTTTACAGGGAGTCCCATATGCAATACACAGCTACAAGCCAAGACAGACCACAGAACTCTCCCCTTTATTCTGTAAACACAGGCCTGGATTCATTTATCCTTTTCAATGATGAAACTTTCAATGAAAAAGTGACCTTGTCTGATTTAATGATAGATAGAGAGGAGAAAGAGGATAATGTAGGAGTGTCAGAATAGTTTGCTGAACCTGTAAACTATAGCAAACAAAATGCAGGTCTTGAGCTACAAATCATGTATCCTTTGCTTTTAAACATTGAGATTCAAGAAATTAGTCCTCAAAACAATAAAAAATCTGAGGAATTAAAATGAGTTCAACAGTGTGCTGACCTCCAAGAACAATTCGATAGCACACTTATTGAGGAGCATAGTAACCCAAATGATAAACTCGAGACTAATCCTCTATGGAGTATGAACTTCGACAGATCCTGCACTAGGAACAATGCTGGTGCAGGGGTATGGTTTTGCAACACTGAAAACAACCACACAGAAAGCATTTCCTGCAAATTAAACTTTCAGTGTTCTAACAACATAGCAGAATATGAATCCCTTCTCTTAGGCTTACGATTGTTGAAGAAGTTAGGAGCCAAAAGAATCAATGTATATGGGGATTCAGAGTTAGTCATTAGGCAAGTCAATGGGGAGTATAACACAAATCATCCCAGACTTAGGGCCTACCGAAATGATGTCATGGACCTCTTAAAAACATTCGAGGAGTCCAAACTGATTTTTGTCCCAAGAAAAAGAAATATTTCCGCCCACAATTTAGCCTTTGCAGCTAGAACATGCTTAATGCCATATGACACCAAAGACTGCACAACTCAGATAAAATTCAGACCAGCCATTCCTGATAACGAAAAATATTGGCAGGTTTTTGACGGAGACAAACAAATAAAAGACTTCATGCAATTCAGAAATGAATTCGAACTACACAGTTCGGACTCAGATTATGAAATAGACTGCAGTGAAGAAAATTTTCTTGGTGAAGAAGAGCCGTCTCCTGAGCTTGTCAATATTAATCTTATAACTAGCAAACTTAAAAACAAAACAGAATTAGATGCAGAGTTAGAAACAGAGCAGTTAGAAACCCTGCACTCTAAAGATGAAAGTTTGCCAAAGGGTCTGGCACCTTTAGAAGAGTTGTTTGATTTTAACGATGTGGCCAGGAAGCCAAAACTAGAACCTGTAGAGACTGAAGTGGAAGAGTGCAATATAGGCAGTGAGAAAAAACCGAAAATGATTAAACTGTCTAAAACTTTACCATCTCACATTAAACTCAAATACATAGAGCTGTTTAAAGAATTTTCTGATGTTTTTCCATGGAGTTACGAAGATCTTAAATCCTATGACACTGAAATAATACAGCACAAAATCCCTCTCAAGGAAAACCAAAAACCATTCAAACAGAAACTGCGCAAAATAAACCCTGTTCAGTTGCCTCTGGTTGAGAAGGAAATCAGGAAAATGTATGAAGCTGGTATTATTGTCCCTATTAGATATTCTGAGTGGGTATCTAATCTAGTGTCAGTTAGGAAGAAAACTGGAGAGATCAGGCTTTGTATAGACTTTAGAGACTTAAACAAAGCTTCATTAAAAGAAAACTACCCTTTACCTAATATGGATCATATTTTACAAAGGGTGGTAGGGTCTAGAAGAATTTATTTTCTTGATGGCTACTCAGGGTGCAATCAGATCTTAGTTCACCCTGCTGATCAATTAAAGACAGCCTTTACTACACCATGGGGCACTTTCATGTATGTGAAAACCCCCTTTGGTCTAATGAATGCTGGGGAAACTTTCCAGAGAGCCATGGACATAGCATTCTTAGAGGAACTAGGCTACTCCATCATTATATACCTTGATGATGTCACGGTGTTTTCAAAAACAGATGAAGAGCACTTAGAACACTTAAGAAAATTTTTCGAGAAATGTAGGAAGTTTGGGATATCTGTAAACCCTAAGAAAACACTATTTAATCTCCAAGAAGGTAAACTTCTTGGGCACATCATTTCTGAACAGGGTATTAAGATAGATCCCAAAAGGATTGAGGCCATATTACAAATATCTCATCCTAGAAACATCAAAGAGTTGCAATCTTTCATTGGAAAGATTAACTTTTTGAGAAGGTTCATCCCCAACTTGGCTAAGCTTCTTAGAAATATCATAGACATGTTGAATAAGGAGCAAGGGGTAAAATGGACCTTGGAAGAAAAGAAGTCCTTTGAGCTGGTGAAGCAAGTGTTAACCAAAACACTGATTCTAATAAGTCCTGATTTCTCAAAAGATTTTTATATTTTTTCATTTGCCTCAGAACATACCATAGCTGCTATCCTTTTATAGAAAAATCCACAAGGACAAGAGCAGTCTATTTCATTCTTTAGCAAAGCATTGAGGTATGCCCCTCTGAAGTATAACATTATGGAGAAGCAAGCTTTTGCTTTGGTTAAAGCTTTGAAAGACTTCAGAGTATACATCCTTCACTCACACATCATTGCCTTTGTCCCAAATTCAGTTATTAAAGACATTCTAACACAAGACCCAGATGGTAAGAGAGGTAAGTGGATTGTTGTTATTCTTGAATATGATTTAGAGATAAAGCCCACTAAACTCATCAAAGGTCAAGGTCTAGCTAGATTAATGGCTGAATCCAATTTTGAGGTTCTCGATATTAATATGATTAATGCTTTGGACGAACAAGAGGAAATCTCAACTCCCATTGTTGAAGACCATTTCATGAATTCCTCTTGGTATGCTGATATTATTTATGTTTTGCTTAATTTAAATACACCTCCTGGTTTGACAAAAACAAAGGCAAGGTTCCTAAAGTTAAAAGCTATAAACTATTGCATTATAGATAGATGTCTTTATTGGAAAAATGCGAATGGTGTATTGCTTAAATGTTTGCCTGAGTATGATGCAGAGAAGGTTAAGCACAAGTTCCATGAAGGAGAGTGTGGAGGTCATTTGTACTGGAAGACAACAGCCAACAAAATTTTGAGGGATGGTTTCTATTGGCCTACTCTTTTTCCTGATATACACAAGATGATCATTTCCTGTCATAAATGTCAAATTTTTGAAGGCAAAAGAAAACTGCTACCCCTACCTCTGCATCCAATCACTGTTGAAGCTCCTTTTCAGCAGTGGGGACTTGACTTCATAGGAGAAATCCATCCACCTTCTTCTGCTCAGCATAGATGGATTCTCACTGCCACAGACTATTTCACTAAGTGGATAGAAGCCATACATTGTAGGCAAGCCAATTATTCTGTTATTATAAAATTCATAGAGAATAATATTCTCTCTAGATTTGGTTGTCCTACCAAGATCATCACTGATAATGCAGCAGCATTTGGATCAAAGAAGATGGTTGAATTCTGTCACAGATATCAAATAACATTGGGGCATTCCATGGCCTATTACCCTCAAGGTAATGGACTTGCAGAATCCTCAAACAAGAGTTTAGTGAACATAATCAAGAAATTGTTGGAGGACAACAAAAATTCTTGGCACACAAAGCTAGTTCATGCACTTTGGGCTGACAGATTGACTTTGAAGAAATCTATTGGTATGTCACCTTTCCAACTTGTGTATGGTACTGATGCAATTTTTCCAACCAGCCTTGGTGTACCAGTGATGAAGTTGATTCAAGAGTTGCAAACTGAAGATAATGACATGATCAGAAGAATAAATCAGACCATTCATCTTCAGCAAACCAGAGAGGAGGTTTATAACAAAGCATTGCAGAAGTAGGACAACATTAAAAATCTTTTTGACAGAAGAACAAAGGCTAGCAATTTCAATATTGGGGACAAAGTTTTGAAGTGGGACTCAAGGAGGGAAGACAAGGGCAATCATGGAAAATTTGACAACTTATGGCTTGGCCCTTACTCTATTCATTCAGCTGCTGGTAATAATGCCTATTTCTTGCAAGAGTTGAATGGAGCAGAATTGTTTGGGGGTCCTGTCAATGGCAGGATGCTTAAGCATTACTTCTCTTGATCCATGTTATGTTCTGAAAGCCTTTTTATCTTTTTTCTCATTATAAATACTTCACCCATCATTGCATTCAAAGTTATAAACATCAAAAATACAAAAACAAAGAAAGAAAGAAAAGAGGGCAGATTGTAAAAACAAGAAAGGTACAGCCCCATACCAAAAAGAGAAACAAATCTGAAAGTGTGCAAGCTCAAATGTCACTCCTAAAGAACACACTTCTAGGTAGTCAAACAGCCTAATCTTGACTAATTAGTTTTACATTTTCTGCTGATAGGATAGTGAATTCGATTTGTCAAACTATTTAATCTTGGCTTATCAGTAGATAGTTTAGGATAGAAATTAAAGGTTCAAACATGCTCAAAATCTGAACCTAAGTTTCCAAAGAGAATGACTCAAATCTGTTTCAATTTATGAGTCAAAAAAGATGTAAATCTGGTTCCAATTAGCTAAAAATCTGAACTAGTTGACAAAGGAAAGACAAATCAAAACAAAAGTCAAAACAGAGCTATAAAAAGGATGAAGGAAATGCTTTGAAATTTCAGATCCTAAACCTTCCATTTTGTTTTAATTTTCTGCAAAATAAGATCTATGTGCAACTTGTTTTTTATGCCATAGATTAGCAACAAGTTAGACTATTCAATCTTGACTTGTATACTTTTAAATTTCTGTTGTAGAATGTAGAGAATAAAAATCTATTGGACAGTTTAATCCCAACAGATAGTAGATTAGGTAGAGAATCATATGGGCTCAACTGTTTAATCTGAGTCCATGGAGAAATAAGGAGTAGAAATAGATTAGATTTCCTGCTTTCAAAAGAATAAAATGTTGTAAAAGAGTTTGCCAATCCAAGTGCACTCTAATGAAGAAAAAATGTTAGATCAGTAGGATTGGGTAGGTAGAAAGCTTGTTGATGAAAGATCCATTGTTTTTATGGCTACTAATATGTTTTCAGAGCAAGATCATCCCAGCAAAGGAAGGGCAGCCCAATGGATGAGGCACTAATCAGCCTCCCAGAGAATGCAAGTCTGAAGTTCTTGATGCCTTCAAGAAGGCACCATCCCCAAGTGGAGCCACTGTTAGCCACCTATAAAATTTGTTATACCAAAAGGTGGCTAAATCATTTTTTGGAGCCTTCAAGGAACAAATTTTATTGCAAAAAAGTGTTACCTCTTGAAGACTCTTGAAGGCCTCATGCCTCTGTCCAAAATCTTCACTGCGGTGCCCATTTTACACTCTGGAATTCTGCTGATTTCATGAGAACATACTGTTGCAAAATCCCTTTTTCCCCCTCCTCCATTAAAAAACTAACCTTATTTTTACCCCTTTATTCCCCATAAAAAGCCTTCATTTTCATATTTTTCCCCTTTCCCCTCCATCAAAACCCCTTTGATAAGGTTTAAGACTCTTTCTTTGCCTTATCGAAACCCGCAAAACCCAAAGCCTTGCAATCGGGCGCTTAACCTTATAAATATAAGCCCTTCATGATGCTTTTCCTTTGTATTTCACGAAAAATCTGTTTTTTCTATGTTACAAACGGTTCCGCCCATTTATTGTTTTAAACCATTTTCCACCGTTGATCCTTTAAAACACATCAACGGTCAGCGCATTTTCCCCGCCCATCACATCGGAAACTTCTTCAAGGCTCCTTCCAATTGTGCCTCTTTGAAACCTCCAATTGTGATGACCCGATTGCACCATCGCATCGGCAAAATACAAAGGTTTAAGCCCATGCCTGGTGCCCGCCGATTGCGATTCCCCGATCCATCCTCCACCATTGATCTGATCTGCAGATCGAAGGCCCCAAAATCATCGCATTAGATTTTTTCTATTGGCACGATTAAAAGGTTCTATTCAAAACCGCCGATTGCGATCTCCTAATGTATCTCCCACCGTTGATCTGAACTTCATATCGACGATCTACATTTAATCGCATCAGATCTTTTCATCGGGTGCATTTTTAACATTTGTTTTTCCCCACCGATTGCGATCTTCCAATTAGATCTGGACCTTCCACGTGTCCAGGTCGGACGATCCCAGATCTTTCCTCCTGGTTTCATCGCCCTCCACCTTCCACCAAGAGGATTTTAAGCACGTATTCACCACCGTTGATCATTACGCGATCGACGGTTCCGACTTATTCTTCCTCTGCTCTTCTTTTTAACATTCTATTAGCTGATCTCCACTGTTGGATGTTTCCATCCAACGGCCACGCTTTTTCTCCACAACCTTTGAAGCAGTTTACCCACTACGCAGGATTTTATAACATTTGTGTATTTTGCAGGGATTAAAGATTTTCCATTATATTGAAGAAAAATCCGAAGGCTGAGAGTGACGATTATCACGCCTTTGATTCATTAAAGGGAAACCATCCATGGGTTCAATTTCCACGTCTCGTCAATGCTTCATGAGGCATTGATGCCATACGAGCCCTGCGCGGCCTGCACATCAACAAGACACAATGTTATTAAATCACAATTAAAAGAGTATCAGTGTTGAAGACAGAACACAGCAGAACTAAAGATTAAAGACCAATTTGGGGGATTACAGCTAATATTGATTATCAAAAGCCTAATCCTCCAAATTAAATCAGAATTAAAGAAAATCATAAAGATCTACAGGCAGAAAGGCCTCCACCGCCACATCTGAGGAAAATTGATTCCTCCCAGCTACCTCAAAGCATTCAAACAGAGGTCGAAGTTATTGATCAAACGAAGATATTTTCCTCAGTGCAGCCAAAGATTTAATTCTGCTAAGGGAATTTAATGTAAACATATCAGCAGAGTTATTACATCTGGAACAGAACCTTAAAAGTCAACAAAAGCTCCCACCGAGCTTAAATCTTAAATGTAAATCCATTAATACAGTGAGAATATCAGTACGCTTCTCCATTGAGCCCCTCAAAGGCCGAGAAGCCTTAAAGCCTGTATTAATTATCCTGGGATATCTTTCATCCTTTCCCACCTCCTCATTCTTCTATAAATACTGCTGTAGAAGATGAGAAATTGTTGGTTGAGTTGGTTGCTGAACTTTGAAATATAATTGAGCTTGAAACTTCTACTTGTAAATAGGGTTCACTGGCCCTTGAAGCTCTGCTTGTGATAGATAAGTTAATCTGGGAAGTGTAGATGATTGCTAGGCTAAAGCATTGGACTTAAAGCTGTAACTGGTTTGAAGCATCAATACAAGCTGATTTATGGGATCCTGGTCTATGTCGACGGTGATGTTATTTCTTATTGTAAATTGCTATTTTATTTATGTTTTCATTGTGTTCATCTTCTCTTATAAAGAACAGCATGCATAGAGTTAGGACCTATTTTATATCAGTACCCTTCTCTGACTGAAAATCTTTATCTACATGTTTTCTTCCAATTAGTGTTATTTAGGAATGATTTAATTTAGTTTAAGCATAGGAATGTTGGTGTTCCCTTGTCCTATTGTCTAAGCTAGTGGTTATTCCTAAATGTTATTTCCAGTATATGTTAAGTAGAGATGAACTAAGGAAGATATGGTGTGCCCTGGTCATAGTTTTATCCCCAAAGACTGTTTGAATGTTTCCCTTGGAATGTGTTGAAAGCTGGTTAGTTTAGAAGCACTTACCAGATCTTAGACCATTCTTTGTTATCTTGGTGTTTGTCTTGAAAGTAACCAAGTAAATCAGAGCTAGGAGAGGATTTGTGGTGATCCCAGCCCGCTAGTTTCTTCTCCAACAGTTGCCTTCAATTTCCCCTATGTTTTAAAATGTTTTTCTATTGAAAGTGCATCAAAAGCAGGCTATTTTAGAAGTACTTACCTGATCGTATGCTGCTCTTTGTTCTTCATCTGTTTAATTCCCCTTCTTTTTGTCTCATTTCATTCCATAAATCAAACTTTAAAGATATCCTTAGACATAGATGACTTGCCCCATGGACCACTCTTGCCTCTTGATGTTTCAATTAAACCCTATTATGACTCCATAACCCAATGGACTAAAACCTGCAATTATCTATCTTCCTGGCCAAAGCTTGTTCTATTTTCTTGCAACTTCTCACCTTTGAAACTCTTTGCATTTAGAACTTTCCACCTCAAACAATCATTCTCAACCATCCAAAAACAAAACAAAACCCTCGGCCTTCATAACTAGCCTAATATCATTACCCAAAACTTCAAATACAAATCCATCTTTGCACTTATTGGAGAGATCCCTCTCCGGATTCAGGAGGGCTAGATCCTAGAATCCCAAAGTGGTTGAAATGATGCTCTCCCTGCAGTCGTACTTTTGCCAATATTGCTGATTACAGGGTGCTAACAGGCTTATGGCATGGTAACATTAGTTGATAAAGGAGAAAGGAAGATGTATAACCTCCCAAGAAAGCTAGGATGCAAGACAACTGTCTCAGTTGTCTTGCATCCTAGCCTAGCTCGCTTGGGAGATCATCGATCTTCGTTTCTCATTTATCAACTATTGGCATCATGACAGAAGAGAAATTTGAGTTCCTTCCTAAAGTGGATGATCATCTCAGGCTTACTTCTGCCCCTACGGTGGTATCTCTGATATCCCTATCAATCACTTTGTCACCACAATTTTTTGTCTGCATACTCTCTTTTGAAAGCTTCAACTTTGGCTCAAAATCATATTTCATTTTTGGTTTTTTCACTGCAACACCAACATTTATATACCCCTTTAGTAATAATCATGCACATTGTGAGCCAAAAATTCACTTCTAATTATATAATTTTTTTAAGGTTATAAAAGATGCATGGAAATACATTAAGGACTACCAAAGATGCAACTGCTTTGAAACAAGACAAATGCAATAAGTTATCAATAATTTTATCATAAATCAAAGAAGAAAATATTTTTTCAAATAACTAGTAATATGACACCAAAAAATCGTAACAACAAGAAATATAATGTATTCATAAGCTAGCATTTATGTTTGTCAATTGGATGTCTAGGTCATCTAGTTATTTGGGTAACGCCCACTTATGTTATTACACATCTACAAGAGACTAAGACTAAGGACATTTCATACTCCATCACCCCACTCATTATGTGATCAAAAGGGGGTTCTATTTCCTATTCAAGGATCACAAAACTCAGTTTTGACCTTCTTTCAACATTTAAATTAGATATGCCTATCTTTGTTCATGTGGGAGACCCATAGGGCAATCTCATATTTTTTCTCGATGGTCCAATCTACTTGAGGCACCATGTGGCAAGCCAAGTACAACACCTTATTTGATTCTAGATTCATGAGACCTCAATGGATCATATTCTCTTCATCAATGAGTTGCCCCACCCTCTTGAAAGGCCTCGTATAAATGTAATCTCAGAGCCTGAGATAGTTCATGTCATACCAACAAGAATTTGAGTTCCTTGAGAAAATGTATAATATAAACACACACTTGGTAGACCAAGAATAAAAACAATATGTGCTTGCTGAAAACCAGGAAGGAGAAGCATTGATGTAGAAGAACCAGGAATAGGGGAGCCATACAAATAGGATTGTTACTTCAAGGGGTCAAACTCACTCATCTCCATAGTTGACACATGAGTTTAGAGAATCCTTGTCCGTAGCAAAATGAAGATAGATATTTGATAATTATGATGTAGGGCAGGTCCTCATTGCTTATATGGATGTTCTACTAAGCTATCTGAAAAACTGCCAAATGAGGAGAAGATTATGAAAGTAGCTACAAATAGAAGAAAATAGAGGGATTATTTGAAGGTGAGAATACTTGGGAAGATGGTGTTGAGATGAAGTATAGATGATTCTCCAACAACATAGGTTCACCATGTGGAATTGTCTGTTGCATCTCAGCAATGTTGAAAAATTCAAAAAATTGTAGTGAAGCATGTTCCTATAAATTAACAAGCACAAGAACCCACTATAAAAGAGGTTGTATTAGCTCATGAAAATATTTGTATTAGCATATGCAAGAGAAGTGTCAGACGAGATGGAAGTGAAATGGGTGTGAAGATTCTTGCAAGAGGGATAACCCATGTCAAATGGCTTGAAATCTCTTCAGCGTAAACATGCAGATGTTGAAGCCTTTTTGCAAGGTTTGGAACATGCCCACCATGTTTTCCATCATTATGGTATAAAATTATTGTTGTTGTTAGAGGGTTTCCATGAAGCCACTGCCAATCTGCTCAGAGTTGAACCAAAGGAATAGTGAAAATAGATACAAACACAAAATGGGGTTCCATAAGTGTTGGATGCTATGGTTAGTTATATTACAGTGTAATAGATAACTAAATTAGTGGATCTGCCAGTTATTTGCATCAAAGGTAAGTTCTAAAAAACAGTGGAATGGATTGTTGTGACTAGGCCTTCCAATGGTAAAAAAGAATCAAATAGAGTGTGGAAACGAAAAGAAAAATGGTTTGGGTAATCCAAGAAAAAATAGCTTCCCTATTTATCACCCAAAAGTCACGGTAAAAATGTTTCAAGAAATATTCCAAGTAGAATGAAAATTCTAAAACTGGCCAGAATGACAAAGCTACAAAGCTCATAAGAAGCCACAATATTAAGTCTCTGATACCAATTGGGATAAGAACAATAACAACAATTGAAATGACATATACACAAGTTGACAAGTAAGAGACAAGTATGTAAGTAAAGATAAAATTATCATAGAAAGAGTACAAACTTGTGGGGAAAGCAATCAAAGTTGACAGTCTCCAATAAAATAGGTGACTTGACAATTTATACCAAGAGACCCAAAGAGATGAGACAAAGAAAAAAATATAAGTGTAAAATTATTATACATGTTCATACATGCTTGATAAAACAAGTCTCAAAAGAACATTATGACCAAGTCCCATCAAAGTAACATTTTCGTATTTCCCAACATCTTGTTCTACTAAGTAATTAGAGAAGTTTCTGGGTTGATGAGACCATAGAATGTACTAGCATAAGCTGTATTCTTGGACAAATGAAACAGGAAATAAAACTAAAGACATATAGACCTGCTAAACTGCATGGCTAATAAGCTTCTCCAGACCATACAAATGCTCAGCAAGCCCATAAAAAAGATTACAAATTTATGGGGAGGCTAATCAAAGTTGACAATGTCTACAATAAAATACGATAAAGTGGGGAACTGAAAAATTGAGACTAAGTCACCCAAATAGATATAGGCATACAAATATTATACATGTTCATACATGGTTCCTAAAACAAGTCTTTCCAAAGTAAAATTATTACTAAGTCTCATCAAAGAAACATTTTCGGATTTTCCAACAACCTATTCTCCTCGTTAAATTTCTAATAAAAATTGAAAATTGAATATTTGAACTTCATTCATTTACATAAGTTGTATTCTTGGACAAATGAAACAATCAATAAAACTAAATACATATAGAGTTTCTAAACTGTAGGGGCTAATAAGCTTCTCCAAACCATAAAAATTTTCAGCAAGCGCATAAAAAATATTACAAATTTATGGGGAGGCTAATAAAAGTTGACAATGTCTACAATAAAATACGATAAAGTGAGGAACTGATAAATTGAGACTAAGTCACCCAAATAGATATAGGCATACAAATATTATACATGTTCATACATGGTTCCTAAAACAAGTCTCTCCAAAGTAACATTATTACTAAGTCTCATCAAAGAAACATTTTCAGATTTTCCAACATCCTGTTCTACTCGTTAACTTTCTAACGAGAATTTAAAAATGAATATTTGAACTTCATTCGTTTACATAAGTTGTATTCTTGGACAAATGAAACAATCAATAAAACTAAAGACATGTAGACTTTCTAAACTGTAGGGCTAATAAGCTTCTCCAGACCATACAAATGCTCAGCAAGCCCATAAAAAAGATTACAAAATTTTTGGGGAGGCTAATCAAAGTTGACAATGTCTACAATAAAATACGATAAAGTGGGGAACTGAAAAATTGAGACTAAGTCACCCAAATAGATATAAGCATACAAATATTACACATTTTGATACATTTTTCCTAAAACAAGTCTCTCCAAAGTAACATTATGACTAAGTCTCATCAAAGCAACATTTTCGGATTTTCCAACATCCTATTCTACTCGTTAACTTTCTAAAGAGAATTTAAAAATGAATATTTGAACTTCATCCGTTTACATAACCAATGTATAAATAGTTTTAGATAGAAGACCCTCATAAATAAACCGAACTCTGAAAACCAGTTAAATAATAGGCATTAAGTTGAGAAAAGCAACTTTCTATCCAAAAAATTGATCATTACATAGCACAATAACAGAATGAAATATGAATGGAATGTAAAGTTGTACTATCTTCTACTAATCCATTCTCAAAAAGAAGCTAGTTGTCACTCTTGATCTTGACCATGTTAATAAGCAGACATTTTGGAGACATATAAATCACTAACATAAAATTCTAAATTCACATCTAATAATGATGAGAAAATTAATTACAATTTTGAAAATAATGATACCACATTGTTTCCTTGATGTCCTCTATCAAGGATGATACCATGAAAGATTATATTTTCAAAAAAACATTCCTGAGCTCAAATCTTGGGAAATTAAGGACACGATCATAGGATTGCATGGTAAAACACACCAAGTGGAAGTTTCTTCCCATAAACTGGACTAAAATAGACTAGACTTATCACAAAATTACTACATTCAAAAGACAACACTATAATGAACTCTTTAAGGGATTTATGCTTCCTGGTAAATCTTACCGTTTCGGCGATGTGTGGAATGGGAAACGATATTTCTAAATCTTGATTTTTGCAATCCCATCATTGTGACATAAAGGAAAAACCATATACTTTGGTCACAGATGTCACATCACATGAAGGAATCGATCGTGAAAGTTTGGGTTGGAATTGTTTGTGTTGCCTTTTGCATCCATCATTTCTTCCCCATATCATTGTAACATCCTGACAATGACCCTGTAAAAGCTTATGGTGAAATGCAACTTTCAAGGAAGGTGATGTCTAACAAGCATTGCATATGTATTGAGCACAACTCAAATTTATTTTCCCATCAAGTTACTTACCTCGCATCAATTCTCCGTGGAATAATTTGAGGCAATCATTCCCTCCTGCGCCCAAAATTCTACTACTCGAAAGTCATCCAAACTCATTGTTCATGGGTTCAGCTCTTTCCCATTTACAGTCCATCAAGCGAAGCATCCAAAGAGAAAAATATCCACCCATTTGGAATTTGGACATATCTATATATCACATTATAAGATATGCCAATTCAATTCCCCATCCCCATCCACACCTTATGGATGGCCCAAATGGAGTGCCATTGTTCTGCACTTCCAGGGGTTGTGCATTTGCCCATATTTTTGGCAGCAAGTATATGAGTAGAGGCTCTGGCATTCAAATAAGAGGAGGATATTTTTAAGTAGACAATGATCAGAATCCCAAGGAAAGTATAGATATGCATTATCAAACTATATTGGTAGTAAATACTACTTATTGAATTTCGATGGGACACACAAGTACCTACTCATTGTTGGATTTGCAAGTGCTAATGTGAATGATCATAACGTATCAACTGGAAAGGAAAATGCTAGTTTGTCAACAGCATCCTTAAAGAAGTCCACATATGGTGGGAAAGGCTACAAAATAGATTTTCTGATACCATGAACACGATTT
Source organism: Pinus albicaulis (assembly GCA_034641835.2). Classification (NCBI taxonomy): domain Eukaryota; kingdom Viridiplantae; phylum Streptophyta; class Pinopsida; order Pinales; family Pinaceae; genus Pinus; species Pinus albicaulis. The sequence goes on along the minus strand of CM076580.1, from coordinate 722,178,270 downwards.
CTAATGTGAAGATTCGCAAGATCTCACGTGGTAAAGGCACTGCTATTTTATTAGAAGTATCCTTGTATGAAGCCTTCCTCAAAAATCAAGATGAGAACTACGTGCATTGACCAATCTGTTACGAGAAATCCTCAAGAAGTAAAATCTCGAGGTGACAGGAAAACTAAGAAACTCAACCAAACCTATATGGAAACATCTTCCTCATCTTCTAGAAACCAGCATTGCAGATCCGTGCAGAAGAGGACTTTCCAATGTTCAAAGGAAGTAAAAGGAAGGAAGGATGATGGGTCGGGGGAAAAAGAGCACCTGAATTTGTGGGTTAGAAATGAAAATGTTGAATCCCAAGAGGTAGACATTGAAGCTTCAAATAAAGTAACACCTTTATCATAAGAGACCCTTAAGGATGCTCCATTTTCATAAAATGTGGTTGTGGAATATGTCGAAGACTGTGGGTCAAAAGTGATAAATAGAGAGAAACTTGCAGCTGCTAAAAATGAAATCGTAATGTAGGAAAAACATGTTGTATCCATACTGGAGCAAGGAGCTGACCACAAAAGTTCATCTGTATAGGATAATTTTCCTTTCATGCATGAACAACTTGAACATGTTGTTACATCTGCCAAGGGAATAAATGCAAGGGAAAGAGAGTCCACAAATAAATACTACTACAGAAAGTTGAGTTCAAGGAAACCGAGTATCAAATTATCAAATAAGGAAGAGGTACATTCAGAAAATCAAAGAGAAAATGGGAAAGTTAAACAACCTTTTCCAAAATACATGAGCAGCAATAATTGTATGATCATTGAGAAGAAGTCATCTTCCCATATCAGCCATCCGAAAATCAAAGGCCCATCTCCACCTATTGTTTCTGGAGGTCTTTCCGTTTTAGACAAAAAATTTCTTCAAATTGGCACAGATTGGGGCATAATTGTAGCCAAAGATTATTTGACTGAAGGATACAATAGCGGTGTACTCAAGAGAAACAAAGAAGGGGAAAATTGATACCCTCACTCAAGTCTTCCAAGGGATTTAATTATCATTCGCAGGGGAGCCTTTCCTTAGTCTCTTAAATCTCAGAAGTGGATCTTCATTGCAGTGCTTTGGATCTTCATCATATGAATCTGTAAAAACTTTAGTTCATGGGCTCGATCCCTGCTGTTGGAAGCCCGGGGATTTGGGGATTGATTCTGACATGATATTCATTAGAAGTGGCAGGGTTTTCATATTATCCTTCATCATCCTAAAAGCCAAGGGAAGGAGTTTCTATTCGAAATCAAGGCTGAGGGAAAACCCTCCTTCATCGTCCTAAAAGCCAAGGATGGGTGCTACTATTTGAAATCGAGGTCGAGGGAAAAACCTCATTCATCATCCTAAAAGCCAAGGGCGGGCGTTGTTATTCAAAATCGAGGCCGAGGGAAAACCATCCTTAATTGTCCTAAAAGAAAAGGGCAGGCACTGCTATTCAAAATCAAGACCAAGGGAGAATGTAGGAGCTTCCAAAACATCCATTAGAGTGATGAATTGGAAAAAATTACAATGCAAAAATTTAACCCTTCAAAATTAGTTTGAATTTAACCAGATGGGTGCCAAATACTCAAGCTCATTCTTACTAGAAATTTACTTTGACATTCTCCATTGGCTAGGATGAATATTTAGGAAAGTCACATATCCTATTTTTTTAACATTGGGAAACCTATGCTTTTTAAAAAAATTATAATTTCACCTTTTAAGATTTTTTATTTTTTGTACATGTGATTTATTAATTTCTAATCTTGACTTGTAAATAAGGTGGTTTGTGTGTATTTTAGTTCTCATCAAGTTTTTTTATTTAAATCTTCTAGAATGGTTGATGTGGGAGTTAATTATAGGAGTTATACTATCTATCTTAACGGGTAATGAGGCTTTATTTAATCTTACACAATTTTAGCAACAACATTTCACATTTGGGTAGATTGTTTTTCCATCCAATATGTGGTCTAGCCCAGCCTAAGCACAACCTAATAGTAGGGAACAAAATTTTCATTTGGTTGTTTTTATCATGACAAGACTTGGTTGTGAATATTATGGAGTCGTGTTGAAGGTTAGATGAGGTTTTTGGTTATGGAAACTTCATATTGTCATTGCATTGATGTTTTTGATGATGAGATTCTATTGCCTAGTATGGAAAATTTGGTGCTGAGGAGGCACAATTGAAGAAATGTCGACTTGCCAAAGGTGCCACATGGAATATCTAATCATCAAGATTCATTAATGTGATGAAGATTTAATTTATGTTGTTGTTGTATTAAATGTGTTGATAGATGGATACTTAGGGGCTTAAGGACTAGAGGTTAGGATTATGATTTATTTATGCGCTTAATGATTATGAATTAACATATTTAGGTGTTAGGGGGGTCAAGGCCCTAGGGATTATAGGGGTTTAGGGGTTTAGGAGTCAAGGGTTAAGGGTTAGGGATTAGGGGATTTAGGGGTCATGGGGTTGAGGTCTAGGAGGTCTAGGGGTTAGCTCTTATTGGATTAGTGGTTAAGGGCTTCAGGGGTTAAGGATTAGGCACTAAGGGATTAGGGGTTAAGAGCTTAAGGTTCATGGGATTTAGGTGTCAACGGGTTAAGAAGTTAGGGGTTAGGGGTTAAAGTGTTAGGGGTTACGGGTTAAGGGTTAAGGGTCAGGGTTACTTTATTCCTGTGAAATTAGATGCATGTGTGGACATTAGATGAGCATATTGTTTCTCTTTGAAATAAAATACATAGAGGATATTTTGGGGAAATGTGATTGTCCATAAAATGTAGATCATATTTGGGGATCTTGTGGCTCTTTTCCTTGAACCCTAGTAGTGCTTGAAGGTTGTATTTGGAAGGGCTAGTGGAAAAAAACCCAATATGATCAAGAATATTAGTGTTGGATAACCTATGGTTTGGGAGAAATGCTTAGGGGTTCTATGAGTTAAGGGGTTTAAGGGTTTAGGAGTAATGAATTAAGGGTAAAGGGTTAGGGGTTAGGGGGTTGAGGTCTAGGGGGTTTAGGGTTTATGGGATTGAGGTCAAGGGGGTTTAGGGGTTAGAGGTTAATGGCTTAGTGGTTATGAGCTTCATGGGTAAAGGGTTAAGCACTAACTAATTAGGGGTTAAGTGCTTAAGGGTTATGGGATTTAAGTGTTAGCAGGTTAAGGGGTGTAACGGTTAGGGGTTAAGGGTTAAAGGTAAAGGTTTAAGAGGATAAGGGGTTATGGCTTAGGGTTTTTAGGGGATTTAAGTTATAAGGGGTTATGGGTTAAGGGGTTAGTGGCTTAGGGTTTAAGGGAGCCAAGGGTTAATGTTTTATGAGTGCAGGGGTTAAGGGATTGTGGCTTTGGGGTTAACGGGATAGGGTATGGGTTAAGGGATTATTGGGTGTGATAATGGGACCCCTAATCCCCTGTTGAGAATGCAGCAAGATGATGGAGCTTAGTGAAATGAAGTCGCCTTCACTAAGTGGGCCCGCAGGCAAATTCTGGCGCAAAGTCTATTTTTAGACTATGTCTATTTTTAGACATACGGAGCATAATTTGGGAATTCTACTTGGAGATTCTTGGAGTATGCGACATGTCGGTTAAAATAGATGAGACCCTAATTTTTAGGACCCAGGCTATTTTTAGACTGATCTCCTAAAAATATGGAAGTCAAATATTATTTACCCTTAATAATATTTTGACTATAAACAGCAGTTTACTCTCTTGGCGCACTTCAGTTTGAGTCATGGAGGTGGCTCATGCAACCGACACAAGGAATCACGTGGTTCCTAGGGTTTGATGGCATCTTGCATGGTTTACTTCAGTTAGACTTCAGTGGCAGAAGTTTTGGAGGAGTTAACGGGACAAGTAGTGGAGTTATGTTCTATTTATTTCAGTTGAACTAGTTGAGATTAGTTAAACTAACTAATCAATTAGATATGAGTGGAGTAAATTAAATAATATTTAATTTACTAAATATTAACTCATTAGTCAACTCAATAACACTTCAGTTCACTACAGTGCATGATCAGTTCAGTGAAGACCAGTGAAAGAGATAGATGAAAGGGTAGAGTTAGCTATCAGTTGTAACTATACTGTTGCTATTTGCAACACATTGATAGGTGGAGTAAGCTATGAGTATTGCAAAGTTTAGGCTGGTGGTTTATCTATATAAGGAGGCCATCACCTAGCATTAAAATACGCATCCGTGCTGGCCATCATGGCTAAGGATTGGAGCAAGTGATTTGCTAGATCTAGCTTGATAGTGTGTATATGGAGGTAGTGCATGAGAGCTTGTGAAGAGTTTTTGTGTCATGATGTTAGCAGATCTCTCCATTGAGAATATACAATAGTCAGTTTTCTTACATAGGCTTTCCCCATACATACCGAGTTAATGTGTGATTGATTTGATGTGCGATTGCTTCTATATTATTTCCGCATGTGACAATTAATTGTAGAAGAGGGTTATGTGTTATGCATGCAATTCAAAATTGATGTATGATCGGGTTAATCTTCATTGAATAAGTGATTTATTCAGCTAATTTCTACATGGTATCGGAGCAAGATTAATTGTCGAAGTCTATTACGGTGATTGCAAACTTATTTCCTCGGACAGAGTCTGCATGCGGGCCAGGTAGCCTCCGGAATATTCATCCTTCTTTGTAAGGTGAAAGATCCGGTGAATGCCCTTTGCAGTCAATCTCTGATTTGGAAATAATTTGTTTTCAAGTATAGATCGGAAGCGATAGAGCTTGGAGTTTGGAATTCGAATTTTGCAGAAGGTTGTTCTTCTTGGTGCCGGTGTTGAAAGATGTCTTCTTTCAATGGTTTGCGACTTGAATATGCTCTTGAAGGCAGTTCGAACTATGTTGCATGGAAGGATCGAATGGAAGCAGTGTTAGAAGATAATGGTCTGAAGGAGTTCGTGGATGCGGATGTCCCAAAGCCCACCGATGCAGCTTTGGTCGATGCATGGCAAAAGAAGATCGCGAAATGTCGAAGGATCCTGTTGGAGGGCGTCAAGGATCATATTGTATCCAGCCTGCATGGAAAGGCTACTCCATATTTAATGTGAAAAGCTTTGACGGATCTATTCCAGAGTAAGAGTGACCAAAGGAAGCTGGCGCTCAAAGACAAGCTCAGGAACATCAAGATGGAGAAGGGCGACAGCATCGCCAAATACCTCACGAAGTTCACTCAGTGCAGAGATGAGCTGGGAAGTGTGGGGGTGGTTGTCAAAGTTTCACTGATTGCATGCTTAGTTTCAAGTATGCTGGGATCGGTGTGGTTCTTGGACAGCGGTACGTCATTTCATATGACGGGAGATCGGGAGTTGTTCTCAGATCTGGAGGACAAGGATTTGGGTATGCACATCGAGATGGGCGATGACGGTAGATACAGTGCGACTGGCATCGGTACCGTATCCTTTCAGAGGGAGTCTGGTAAACCCTTTGTCTTAAAGGATGTCATGCATGTACCTGGATTGAAGAAGAACCTGATTTCAGTAGCGATGTTGGAGGATAAGGGTTATGATGTGGTCTTCAGCGAAGGAAAAGCTTTCCTGCGCAGTAAGACTACAGGAGAGACCCGGAAGATAGGGGTTCGAACTCAGAACCTTTATCAGTTGCAGGTAGATGACTGCGCAGCTATGGCATGCAAGGCTGGAGATGTGGTGAGCCGGGATGATGAGGGCGAACTATGGCACATGAGATTGGGCCATCTTCACCATGGAGCCTTGAAGATTCTGCAGCAGATTTCTACTGGACTTCCTAAGGGCACCCTTGCGCAGTCAGATCAGTGCAAGGGGTGTACTTTAAGGAAGTATGTGAAAGCCACCTTTCACGAGAAGGATAGTCGCGCCACGACGATCCTTGAGAGAGTTCACACAGACGTGTGTGGTCCTTTCTCAGTTGCTTCGACAGCAAAGCACATGTATTATGTGATCTTTGTTGATGATTTCTCTCGAAAGTGCTGGATCTTCTTCATGCAGAAGAAGAGCGATACATTCGCGAAGTTCTGTGAGTTTAAAGCACCGGTCGAGAAGGAGTCGGGGAAGAAGGTGATTGCTCTAAGGAGTGATAACGGTGGTGAATTCATCTCGGCTGAATTCAAGGAGTTCTGCAGCGCAGAAGGGATTCAGAGAGAGCTCATCGCACCCCATAACCCACAGCAGAACGGGGTGGTTGAGCGGAAGAACAGAACAATCGTGGGTGCTGCACGGGCGATGTTGCATGATCAGGGCCTACCCCTTCACTTGTGGGCTGAGGCATGCAATACAGCAGTGTATGTGCAGAACCGTTGTCCTCACAAGGTTCTTGGCATGAGTACACCAGAGGAGGCTTATTCTCGCAAGAGGCCTGATATTTCCCATTTGCGGATTTTCGGATCTCCTGTCTACATGCATGTGACGAAGGATGCGAGAAGGAAGCTGGATCCAACTGCTGAAGCTGGAATATTTGTGGGGTACACTGATACACCTCATAACTATCGAGTGTATGTGCCAGACAGTCGCAAGACTGTTGTGCGACGGGATATAAAATTTCAGGAGGAGAAAGCCATGCAGTGTTCGCTTGAGAGGGAGCTACACTTGCATGCAGATGAGGAGCTGTTAGTTCCTAAGGAGGAGCTTCCGGATGTGGATCAGCCAGAAGAGGAGGTTCAGGAGGTGGAAGAAACCACCCAGGCAGCGCCAACCATCAGAGGGCGCATGCGCACTACAGAAGCTGAGCGACTGGCTCGGGATGCAGAGAAGGTTGTAGGACCACCTACAGCACAGCGCAGACAGAGACAGTCACCGGATCGGTACACTGGATACATGGCTCCTGTGAGTCAATGTGTTGTGACGGAGCCATCCTCTTTTGAGGAAGCTGTGGAGGAACCCGCATGGGTTGATGCCATGATCGAAGAATATGATTCGATCATCAGGAACAGTGCATGGGAGATTGTCCCAAGACCGGTTGGGAACTCAGTTGTAGGTTCGCGATGGATCTACAAGGTGAAGCAGGCGGCTGACGGGAGTGTGGAGAAGTACAAGGCGAGATTTGTCGCCCGTGGCTTCTCACAGATCGAGGGGATTGACTATGAGGAGACTTTTGCACCTGTCGCAAGGTCCTCTTCCATACGGACGATCCTTGCTCTCTCAGCGCAGATGGGGTGGCACATTCATCAGATGGATGTGAAGACTGCGTTCCTCAATGGAGTTATTGAGGAAGAGGTGTACATAGAGCAGCCTCAAGGTTTTGAGATCTTCAGCAGTGAGTCGCATGTGTGCCGACTCAAGAGAGCACTGTATGGGCTGAAGCAAGCACCTCGTGCTTGGTACACTCGGATAGACAGCTACTTCACCGGGCTTGGATTCTCCAAGAGTGAGGCGGATCCAAACCTGTACCAGATTGTGGTGGAGGGGAAGCTGTTGATCATCGTACTGTATGTAGATGATCTGATTTTGACTAGCGACGAGCAGTTGATACTTTCATGCAAGGATGATCTTGCACGAGAGTTTGAGATGAAGGACCAGGGCATCCTTCATTATTTCCTGGGATTGGAGATTTGGCAGCGCAGTGGAGGACTGTTTGTTTCTCAGGGCAAGTATGCCCGGGAGATTCTGGAGAGGTTCAACATGCAAGGCTGCAAGCCTGTTGATACCCCTCTTCCTGGAGGTTGGAGGAAGGGAGATGCTACTTCGGAGGAGGTAGTGGATGCCACCGTCTATCGACAGTTGGTGGGGTCGTTGATGTATTTGGTCAATACTCGACCCGATATATGCTATGCAGTTAACCAGCTTTCGCAAGCTATGGTTAAGCCTACCAAGCTCTTTTGGAAGGCGGGCAAGTATGTATTGCGCTATATCAGAGGCACATCGGGATATGGTCTATGGTACAGACAGGAGGATGGAGTGAAGCTTTCTGGTTTCACTGATGCAGATTGGGCAGGGAGCCCAACGGACTGGAAGAGCACTTCTGGAGGAGTTTTCAGCATTGGGTCGATAGCAGTTTCCTGGTACAGCAGGAAGCAGAGATCCGTGGCACTCAGTTCAGCAGAGGCCGAGTACATGGCAGCAAGTTTGGCTGCATGCGAGGCTATTTGGATGAGGAAGATCCTCACAGGTTTGTTCAGGTTGCATTTGGAGCCTACAGTGATCTACTGTGATAACCAGAGCTGCATCAAGCTCTTGGCTAATCCAGTATTTCATGATAGGTCCAAACATATCGACATCAGGTACCATCATATCAGAGATTGTGTTCAGCGGAGAATCATGATGCTTTCATATGTTCCCACGAAGGATCAGGATGCCGACATCCTGACGAAGGCGCTCACCAGGAGCAAGTTCGAATTCCACAGAGGCAGGATAGGGGTTGCAGATAATCCATATCTTGCTGAGAGGGAGTGTTGAGAATGCAGGAAGATGATGGAGCTTAGTGAAATGAAGTCGCCTTCACTAAGTGGGCCCGCAGGCAAATTCTGGCGCAAAGTCTATTTTTAGACTATGTCTATTTTTAGACATACGGAGCACAATTTGGGAATTCTACTTGGAGATTCTTGGAGTATGCGACATGTCGGTAAAAATAGATGAGACCCTAATTTTTAGGACCCAGGCTATTTTTAGACTGATCTCCTAAAAATATGGAAGTCAAATATTATTTACCCTTAATATTATTTTGACTATAAACAACAGTTTACTCTCTTGGCGCACTTCAGTTTGAGTCATGGAGGTGGCTCATGCAACTGACACAAGGAATCACGTGGTTCCTAGGGTTTGATGGCATCTTGCATGGTTGGCTTCAGTTAGACTTCAGTGGCAGAAGTTTTGGAGGAGTTAACGGGACAAGTAGTGGAGTTATGTTATGTTTGTTTTAGTTGAACTAGTTGGGATTAGTTAAACTAACTAATCAACTAGATATGAGTGGAGTAAATTAAATAATATTTAATTTACTAAATATTAACTCATTAGTCAACTCAAGAACACTTCAGTTCACTACAGTGCATGATCAGTTCAGTGAAGACCAGTGAAAGAGATAGATGAAAGGGTAGAGTTAGCTATCAATTGTAACTATACTGTTGCTATTTGCAACACATAGATAGGTGGAGTAAGCTATGAGTATTGCAAAGTCAAGGCTGGTGGTTTATCTATATAAGGAGGCCATCACCTAGCATTAAAATACGCAATCAAGGTTGGCTATCAAGTGGCTAAGGATTGGAGCAAGTGATTTGCTAGATCTAGCTTCATAGTGTGTAGCATGGGAGGTAGTGCATGAGAGCTTGTGAAGAGTTTTTGTACTATGATTGTTACATGATTTCTCCATTATAATATACACAATAGCTGCGGGGTTTTCAGCTATAGGCTTTCCCATACATACTGAGTTAATGTGTGATTGATTTGATGTGCGATTGCTTCTATATATTATTTCCGCATGTGACAATTAATTGTGGAAGAAGGTTATGTGTTATGCATGCAATTCGAAATTGATGTATGATCGGGTTAATATTCATTGGATAAGTGATTTATTCAGC